>CM055105.1:45127137-45638053 GCA_029204225.1 Diphasiastrum complanatum
AACATTGAATTTTGAAAATTTCGACAACCGTTTGAGAGGGAAGGTTGGCGGTGCCGGAAAGTAGTCCACGCATGGATTATCCACGCAAATTTCAGTTTGTTCACCGGACCAGACCGAAAGTTAAAGATATCCACGCGTGGATATCTTCTGCGTGGATTATCCACGCATTTTTTTATGTTTTTTTGTTTTTCACTCCATCTATATTTGGCTTGAAGATTTAATAGAAGTAGAGAAGTCGCCAAACGAGATGTCTTTGCTCCAGGATACAATGTGGTCTTTGATTCTTCTCGCAATTTCTTTTCTTCTTTAGACAAAAGTGCCTCCTCATCTTGTTCATTGTGTCTAGTTGCAATATTGTTCTCGTACATATCATCTAACATGTCTCCCATGACTTCGAATTCATCATTCATTGGAAGCTCATTTTCATCGTTGGAACTTGTTTGCGAAGAAGTAGATCTACATGAGCTAGATTCAAATGCATTAGTCTCTTGATTAATGCGCTCATCAATTTCCATCATCTCTTTTAAACCTTGACGTAGATGACAAGGTAATTGCTTTATATGTGGACCGTTGTAGTAGGTTGAAACAATGCTTGATAAATATTTCCTCCCATACTTGATAGATCTAAATGTTGCATATGAATATAAATTACCTCTTAGTTTAAAAAGTATGAACATACCAATGTATTTATTAGACAGATTTGTCTTTTCAACTTGTTAACATCCAATGAACTCAAAGACAAATAATGCTCCTAACATTCAATCTAGGCAAATGACGAATGGATTATACATCCCTACATATCAACAAAATTTAAATCTTCACATTTGACTTATTGTATTTTGCAAACATTTGGGTAGAGGATGGTTTGAAACTATACTTGATGAACAATTCCTCCCCAAACCTGATAGATCTAGTGGCACAGACCATTACATAAGTGCCCTTTACATTCCTAGTAAAATATTCTTTTTATCCATTGGTGCGTTATTCAAAATCACAATTCGTCAATAGAGGGTGGGCCAATGGAACTATTTATATATGCAGCAATGTTTCCATGCACATCTGGACGTCCATCAATGTATGTACGATTTGCCCTTGAGATGTTGCCTCCTTGCATGGGTTGCTCCTCTAAAGAACAGGCATTTCCAGTAGCTAGACCTCGACAATCTGCTCTTGGATACCCAGAACGTTTAGCCTTACCTGCCCCACCAAAGCACTCTGCTTCTCCTGCCAATTTGATGGAACCAGAACCGTACAGAAGTGCTGAGCAATGGAACTACGGTAATGATCAAGAAGGTGGATCTTCAGAACAATATGCTATTTATGTTGCCCGCGCAATAACAAGCATCTAGAAATTGTACCAGAGCACCACTTGGATGCTTTGCATGTGGAGGAAAATCACAGAGTTGTAGAATGTTCAAATAAAGAAAAATTTGTAGCATTCTATCTTGACTGTAGTTATGGGCATTGCTATAAAGACTGTCCAGCAAGACTGAATCTATCACCAGCTACAGCTCTTGTAAATTTGATAACAATCAAGCAAAGACCAATACCTTAGAATAAATCAACTGTACCTTTGATGGTGGTCACCAGAGCACAAAAGCAAAAAGAACCAGTAGCAGATCCAGTACTTGCTGATTCTATATCGTTAACCGATATACCAACAACATCTGGAGTCTATCCAAATCTTCATGCAGAAAAAAGAAGATATCAGGATATGAGACAGTGGATTAAGCAAGAAGAAGAGGAGCTTGAAACTGCTAAAACAAAGCCGAAGTGCGTTCTTCACCATTGCAGCCACCAAAAAATTCACGTATAGATATGAATGATCAGTTGCATCAACATGAAGAACCCTTTAAGATGACTGAACCGGAAGCGCTACAAACAGAACTGCTCATGAATATTTTGTCTAGTAAGATCAATATGTCATTGGGAGAGTTCTTGAAGTTGGTGCCAAAAGCAAAAGAAGTCTTAGCGCAAAAGTTAGCTCAAGCAGAACTAGAACTCCATCAAGACCCGCCACAGAGGCATCAGCAGTTAGGAACAGAGTTTTGATGGAGATATTTGTAAAATGCCTTCAGAGATGGTGGGGCAAGAGGGTGCCATAGTGCCATAGAAACATACACTTGAAGAATGGTTGGAAGGATGCACTGGCATGTTGAAAAAATCTACCCATAAAACAGTCGTTGAAGGCTTGGCTGCATCTATAGGTAACTGGAAAATGGCTTTAGATTAGTCGCTAGAAAAAGAAGTGCCACTTCGGTGAAGAAAAAATAAAAGCAATGGCTACTTCCATTTAGAATGCGCTTCAGATGCGTTGGTTGGAAACTGCCATTTGGAAAATGCCTCATAGTCGCTACCATATTTGCCAAATCTGCTTGTAGAAAATGCTATTAGCTACCCTGGAAAACGCTTGTAGAGGCCTGCTTTCTGGATTCTTGGAGACTATCGCTGAAGCTGCCACTGGTGATGTGATGGAAGAGCCGTTGGAAACTGCCATGTAGAAGATGCGGTGGTGGTTGCAAACTGCCCTGAAAGCCGCAAAGAATGGCCTCTGTGGATACTTGTCTGTGTGGAGGTGTCTGGAAAATGGGTTTGCTTTTCACTGCCCAAAACTAAAGTGTGTGGGCTGCCAAGGATCTGCAAACTGCCACTACAAATGTGTTGGGAAGAGCGCGACTGGTTGTAGGCGACAAGAATGCCCACAGTCACTGCTAAAACGATGCCCTAGAGAAATTCGACGAGAGAGCGCTCTCGAAAAAAGCCGAACAGAGCGAAGGTGCCCTTCTAAATATCAATCATGCCTTTCACGAGTGGAACTTTGCCTTCAGGAAAGACTGAGTGGCTGCCTTCGAAAAGGCCCTTGAAAGACTGGCTTGTAGAAGCTTGAATATTGTCTTTGAGTATATTCTTCAATTGTATTGGTGGCCTTCAAAGAAATCAGACTGGGTAGTTCATGGAAGTTCAATGGTTTTGATTGATCGAACCAGGCCATGATTTTGTGCTTTAGGTGTGTGCTTTGAGAGTACAAGGGAACTTGAGAATGTAGTTGGAAGGCAAATGCCTTAAGATACTCATAACAAAGTGTGAACATGCCTTAGAAAATAAATTGCCTTAGAAATAAGAACGAAGGCTGCCCTAACAATAATATTTGTAAATATACTTAAGGTAATAACCGTGGCCTTACCACTATGGCATAACTAGACAAGCACGGAATGCAGTTTATGAGTTTGCTATACACTACGATAAATGGAAAAGACTTAAGATTTAACAATTTAAAAGCCGAATACATGAAGAATTGTTGAAACCAGGCTACCACATATCTCTCCCCTTAAGTGTGTAGCGGCTTGCAAACACTAAGAATACATAACATTGTTGAATCCTAGAAAATCATGACATGAAGTCGGGCTGCAGTCCCTGATCATGACATGCTTTGATAATACTTTCTTCAACAATTGTATGTGTCATTAAGGCATTGAATAGGAACAATGCAGCTCCATAGAAAGTTTAGCACTTTGCTTAAAATCAGCAACATGTAACTGTTTTTTTTAGTAAAAAAATTAGCATTTGTCAGCAATAGACTCTAGACAACATCAACAAATCTTGAATAGCAAAGGCATCATCAACTTCTACATCTTAGACCACACCATAGCCCTGAGAACAGGCTTTTATTCAGCTTGAAGATTCTGTGAAAAACTAAGATAAAACAAAACAGAGAAAGAAAAACAAAAACCCGATTATGGAAAAGCATAGATATAGGTTTGCTTACGGAAGACCAGAATCTTATTAACATGACGAAGAATCTTTAGAGTATATATAACAAGAACAAAACACATTTGACAAACTGTAAATGACTTTAAGAACTCTACAAAGAATAGCAAACAGAAAAATAAAATGGAATGACGATTCAAGGAGGTCAAAACTCAGATTTCACTCTTCCTCTTCTGAAATACTTGAAGAACTGGAACAGAAACTTGTGAATCTGAAAAATAAAAACAAAAATCATAATAATGACAGAACATCCTATTTGACATTGCTCCCCGACAACAGTGCCAAAATTGGTATATGTCGCGACATACCAACAACAAAAAGAAGGATATTTGTAGTACAAACAGATATCGTTCCTACTAGAGAGCAATAAAAGGGCTAATACTATCATTATTAGTGAAAAACAGAGAATAACAAAAAATGGATGGAATGGAATATAAAATGATTGCAATCTGGTCATCAACAGATGTTTCCACAATGGGGCTGCCAGCACAACCGTATAAAGAAAACAAACACCCAGGAGAAATATACTGAATACTTCATTATGGTTTTTTAGATTCAAATGGGAGTGAACTCAAGGAAGCAAATACTTTGACAAAGAAGAAGCTACACTGTGAAATCTGTTCCTTTATCTTGACAGTAGCTTATCCTGAATCTAACTCCTATGACCTATGCAAATCATAAGATTGTAGGCTAGAAACACTTCACTAGACAATTCCAATCCAAACACTATGTAATAAGCATTAGCATACAGTGCCACAAACTTCCTATTACCAAATTGAATCACCATGAAAAGTATAGAAGGTATTCACAATAGAAACAGGTTGAGTGATCCCATGTAATGCCTTGTGCTTAGGTGTCCTTTGTATTTTGGGACCACCTCCAGGAGCATAATGTCCATCCAATTTTCTCTCTCCTAGGAATATGTCATTCTCTCTCTATGGAATGCACGTTCCTTCTCCTCTCTCCGGTGGAATGCACGTTCTCTCTCTATGGAATGCACGTTCTCTCTCCTCTCTTCGGTGGAATGTACATGTGCTATGTGGCAGCCTATCAATGGCTGTCCACATCCACATTCCACCACAAATGTAAAAAATTTGCCCGAAAAAACTGAAAAAAAAACTAGTCCACGCGTACAGTCGTACGGTCATACGGCCATACCGTACGACCAGAGAAAAAGAAACTAGTCCTCGCGTACGGCAGTACGGCCGTACCGTATGGCAAAAAAAAAACAAACCTTCGCACAATGACATTATGCAGGGGAAGGCCCAAAGTCCTCGGGCCTTCCTTGCTGGGTCAGGGCCTGCCCTTAGGCTTTCGCCCTCGAGCAAGGGCCCTCCCAGCAAGGGAAAGCCCTCAAAAGGGCCTTCCCTTCCCCCATGGGGTTGGGTTTTTTTTTTGTTTTTTTTTAGTTCTTTTTTTGGCAGCTGTTCCTTCGCTCACCTCCACTTCTTGGTTGCAAAATTTGATAATTGCACATCTTGGTTGCGAAATTTGATAATTGCACAGATGGTGAAAGCTGTCCAGCTTATAAAATCGAGATTTAAGGTATGCTTCTTTAACTTTAAACCAACCCCACGGGGGTGGAGAAAGACTAGCGCCGATGCTAGTCCGTCTCCAGCCCCATGGGGTTGGACTTTTTTTTTTTTTTTTTGTGAAGTTCTCTATCTGTTGTAGATTTTGTGATGAAGGCACAATGAACGATTTTGAGGCCTACGTGCTATCACGAAACTAGCAGATATATTGGAGGTATTTCGATCCAGCGCACTCCTGCGGTATATATTGGGAAAAATTTAGAAGGTACTCTTGCGGTAGAAAAGTGGCTAATAACAAGTCTGATTGATTTGTGTCAGAACTTGGAATTCTATTGCAAGATGGAGGTTTGTTGAAACATGTTCCTTCTAAATTTTTCCCCTTTAAATCTTCAAACCAGATATCAACTATAATCCATAAAGGATTTCTGCAATATCTAAATATCTATCGTTTCTGATTCATAAAACAGGTCCATCATTGATATAACAGATTCCTCCTTGAATCTTTGACCGATGTTTCTCCTTGATAATTCTCTTTTCTTCCTACTGACTGATACCAATATAAAGTCCTACATCCAAGGATCCTATTCTAAGCATGCCAATCACAAGCAACACAAGAAAACCTGATGGTGGACAAACCAACCCAACCAAACCTAGATTGAACGGATCTAGCCCCCAAGCTATGGATCAATCACTCATAGAGGAATGAGGCATCACACCAGCAGCATCCTGCCACCGGTCATGCTATCAAGCATACACTAGTGAGAGCCCAATAGATATACTTATACCCTCCAAGGCCCATGCACCACTAGTAGTGCATTGTGACACCTCTGCAGCCTATCTGGGCCACGTCATCCAGTTTTCCAATGACTCACTGATAGACCCATACAAATCCACCATCATGAGTTTAGGCCTACAACCATTAATTATGACCATGTACACATAAGGGCCCCAATTCCCTTATATTCACAATTAACTTACGGGTTGTTGGTCTACCAGTCCCTAGCGTGGACACACTACTCGAGTCCAGTCATGGGCATGACAACATCGATGGGGAGGCATCTACCATCACAGGTGTCGATGAGCTACCTATAGCTTTCATGCATTTGGCTATATTTGCGGGGAGTCTAGGCTTGGCATAGGTGTTGGAATTTCCATGGTGCAGATTCTCAGGTGGTGAGATCAGGGATAATCCTAGAGGAAGTCACTCAAAGCCATATACCTCGGTATGATCAAGGAGACAAAAGTCTCAGGATCCCATGAGTGGCGACTCAGGGACAGGCTTGCATTGGCATGGTGTCGGGCAGCACATAGCTAGGGAGAGCGAGTAGATGCTAGGAGCCAGGTGGAGCAGGTGATGCTTTGAAGTTCGGCTTGTCTAGCAGGATGGTGACCAGGATCGAAGACATTAGGTGAGCATAGTATGCGGATGACGAGTCCATTGGGGTGGCACTCAGGGAGATGCTATAGTTGCTCAGGTATGAAATGTCATTTGATGTATGGACGATGATCTTCAGCTAGTGCATCATATGTGGTGACCTAGGGATGGGTTAAGCCTACTTGGAGGTAGGTGACATGGAGTGTGCCTGGGGTGGTACATATCTTAAGGGCATGGAGTGCATTACGGGGTGATGTGGATCCAGCATGCCCATGGTTGCGAGCCAGTAGGGATGGAGATGTTTGCTCAAGGAGTGACAATTGATACTTTGGCTAGTGATCAGGTGAGCTGCATGGTTATATGCATAGTAGTCTCAAGGTTGGTGTCACATGTTGTTATTATCCATCATTATTTGGTAAGCAAGATGTAGCTTTTGGTTAGATCCAGTTGGAGTCTAGTTGCACTACAGGTGGACAGATTCTTGAGGAGCTATCAACAGGTAATGGATAATTGGTGATAAGATGGTATAGGGTACAGGTTTCTGATAGAGCTATTATACCTTATATGCTACAGATCGTGGATGAGTTTCTCATCACAATGGTGGATCTATTTTGCATTTGCTTTGGTTTGGTTGACATGATGGATACATTGGTGAGATAGACTCCTTGGTGGGAGGCCTATATACTGCTCAAATTAGAGTTGGCAACGTCAAGCATGGGAAGTTGAACCTACATGGGATGTAGGACAGACAGATCATCATCAGTATCTCTGGGAGATGGGCGAGCTACTCAGGTATAACCTATGGTGAGGTTTGTGTACATTCATTCATTGAGTCCTTGGTAGACTCTTGTGCTTGGAGCACGAAGAATGGATGGAGATCAGCTTTCAGAGCTTATTGGTCATTTGGATATGCTTGGACATGAGGGCATCTTGGTTACAGGTGTGGGCCATGGTTGGAGACCTGATTTGGTGACCAGTGGTGACAAGTGCTGGTATGAAAGGATACCACAATTTGCGTAAGCTTGGTCATGTATTTGATGTATTCATATTGGTTTGCATGAATGTGTGCTTGCATGTTACCTTGTCACGAGAGTCTAGATCTGAGTCAGAGTTTTATGAAGTTGTGCATTTGCTATGTCTGGAACAAAGTAGTCATTTATGCTTATTGACTTGTCGTTATGTCTACTAGTTGTCTATCTGGTAAGGGTATAGTCTTATGGTGGTAGTAAGATCTCCTTAGGTTGAGTCTCAGTCACTCATTTATGTCAGCTTTATAGGTTTGTGCTTGTAAGTGTCTAATAGGATGTCAGCCTAGCTAGATGAAGAATGTAATTCTCATGGTGGCAGTGGAATTTCCTCAGTTTGAGCCATGTTACTCATGTGGTCCACTTGTGTTCAAGTCGGATTGGGGACGAGTCAGTTGGTCGAGAGTATGGTAGACTCTCTGTATGAGCATTGTGTTTGCATGATACTTTGTGAGTCAAACCTGGTGGTTTGTTGGTGTGCTTGAGTGTGAGTCAAGTACAATATAGCTGTGACATGCATAACATCTTTTGGACACTCCAGACGCTGCTGCAGTTTATTTCTTCAGTTTGAGCCATGTCACTCATGTGGTCCACTTGTGTTCAAGTCGGATTAGGGACGAGTCAGTTGGTCGAGAGTATGGTAGAATCTCTGTATGAGCATTGTGTTTGCATGATACTTTGTGAGTCAAACCTGGTGGTTTGTTGGTGTGCTTGGTGAGTCAAGTACAATATAGCTGTGACATGCATAACATCTTTTGGACACTCCAGATGCTGCTGCAGTTTATTTTTTTAAGGGAGAGTGTTAGAAATCACAGTTGATCTGAGTCATATTTTGTAAGCTTCAAATGTGATACTGTAATTAGTTTATAGTTAATTAAAATTTACTGTATTTGGTTGTGTTCGGGATGTTGATGGGGCAAGGGTGATAGAAGAACACGAACATAGAAGAGGGCAGAAATATTGCGGAATAGCTCTCCCGTTCTAATTGGCTGCTAGGTGCAAAAACAGTCTAATAGACAGCTTATGCTAAATGTAATCACAACTTTAAGTGTTTTGATTGCCCAACAAGATCTTAAATTCATACTCTAAAACAAGAGTACAGTCCACCAAAGAGATTAGAGACGGTTTGTGTGTGGTACTGCTGAAATCAGATTCAATGTAAAGTATAGTTCTAAAATAAGTGGAAGAGCAGTATGATATCACGAGTTTCTCAGGCGTCAAAGATGGCCATCGTCTGATCAGAAACTAAGGAGTCGTAGACGTTCATATTATGATCAGAGTGAGTAAACAAGCGCGACCAAACAACAATAAAAGTGTATTCAATCACAACATAGATCCCTAATCAAGTGATACTTGATCGCAATGTGCTTCGTTCTAGAATGGAACACTAGATCTTTTGTCAGGTGTATTGTAGAGGTGTTGTCCATCTGCAAGACCATGGGCTCGTTTCTTGTTTCGCCCAATTTGTCTAGGAATTGTCTTAGCTAGATTATATCGTTGGCTATCTTTGCTGCTGCTACGTATTCTACTTCACAAGATGACTGGGCTACAACGGTCTGCTTCTTGTTGACCTAGAGAACTGCTGCTCCTGATGCGATGGTGCATCCTCCTGAGATGTTTTTACAGTCGTCCTTGAGAGATGCCCAGCTAGCATCGCTGTAGGAAAGTATCCTGAAACCTGCCCCACAACAATAACACAAGCCATAATCCCTCATTAATTGAAGATATTGCAAAATTTGTTTCGCAATCTTCCAATGTGTCGAGCCTGGATTCGTGCAAAATTGGCTCTGCATAAGCAATATCAAGACGTGTGTTGTCTGCAAGGTACGTCAGTGATCCTATCAGCTTCCTGGAAGGTGTGAGCTGCATTTGTTATCTCATCTTCCTTAGTCCTTGGACAATCATCATTCGTCAGCACTACCCCTGCGAGCATTGGAGTGTTTGCTCCTTTGCAGTTCAACATCCCAAAGTCCTCTAGGATCTTCTGGGTGTATCTGGACTGGTGAAGGTATAACCTACCTCCCTCATAGTCCCTTTCAATTTGTAAGCCTAGGTAACACCTGGCTTCTCCCAGATCCACTATCGCGTTTCGAGATGTCTGTCTTCACCTCAACAATTAGCTGCTCACTCCTGCAAAGTATCAGAGTGTCATCCACATATATAGCCACTATAATAATTTGCCCATCTGTAACTCTGACATATACATTGGAGTCAGCCAATAGAGGCTTGAATCCTAATGATTTCAAGGCTTGATCTTTCTTCTTGTACCATTGTCGGGCTGATTGTTTCAGACCGTAGATGCTTCTATGCATTCTGCATGCATAGTCAGGAAGTGAATTCGAGACAAATCTTGGGGGTTGATCCATGTAGACCTCTTCGTCTAATTCACCATTCAAGAAGGTTGTCTTCTCATCCACAATGTTGATCCTGAGGTCATAAGCTACTGCATATGCAAATAACAGACATAGGAACAAATGTTTGACGATAGGAGAGAAGGTTTCAAAGTAGTCAATACAGTATCTCTAAGAGAAACCCTTCGCTACCAATCTTGCCTTGTATTTTGTCACATTCCCATCTGGTCCATATTTGAGCTTGAAAACCCATTTGCATTTGATAGTCTTGCGCTTATGTGGTAATGGCTCCAACGTCCATACCTGGTTCTTCCTCATGGACTCCATCTCTTTGTTCATGGCTTGGATCCATTTGTCCTTTTCTGGACTTTCAATTGCCTCCTCAAATGTTTGTGTTTCGCCACTGAATCCGTAGAATTTTTCTGATATGGAAGCTGAGCTGTCTGGCACATACCTTGCTGGCGCTCTTCGTGGTCTTGTCGACATTCTAGGAGGTCCTCCTGGAACAGCTATGCCTTTGTCCTTGTTTGCTCTGCTTGGTCCGAAACCATTTGGGTTTACAGGAACAGCGGCGACAAGTTGCCTCTCGAATCTTTCTTCGTCAGATTCGTCGCTCGAATGGGAGACGACTTGAACATCTTCATTTTCGTATTCGTCCTATACTCCCTCTGTTGTTGGCAGTAGGTCATACTACTGTCTCTCCAGAGCTTCATAGCTGACAGGATCATCGTTGGCCATTGTCCTGCTCTCATCAAATCTGACATCTCTCACTGTTTTCACAGTGTTCATGTCTGGCATGTAGATTCTGTAGTATGACGAATTGTTGTCATAACCTACCAGAAATCCCTGCTCAGCTTTCTCATCAAGCTTCTTTCGAAGCTTATCAAGAATATGTGCATAAGCTGCACAGCCAAATATTCTGACGTGAGACAGGTCGGGCTTTCTACCCCACCATAGCTCATGTAGTGTCATGTGAGGAACACCAGACTTGCATGTTCTGTTCTGGATGTATGCAACTGTAGCTACTACTTCAGCCCACAATGCCCTTGGAGCCTTCGAGTAGGCCATCATGCATCTCGCTGTTTCCATAAGCGTCCTGTTTTTTTGTTCAGCAACAACATTGTGCTGCGGTGTGTAGGCTGCAGTTATTCTGTGAATGATTCCACGATCATTGCAGAAGTCAGTGAAGTGATTCGAGATGTATTTGGCACTTCGATCTGTTCTTATCTGCTTCACCTTGGTGCCTATACATCTCTCAGCCCAATTCACATATTCTGTAAATTTATCAAGTGCTTCAGATTTATTCTGAATAAAATACAGTCTGGAAAATTTGCTATAATCATCAATGAAGGTTATATAATAATTTAAACCTCCTACTAAGATCACGTTGAATGGTTCGTAGATGTCAGAATGCACTAGCTCTAGAATCTTTGTCGTTCTGTAGGAGTCTTTAAGGAATGCTGTGCGTGACATCTTGTCTTTCAAACACGCATCATAGGTGGTCAAATTGGTTGCATTCGTGATGCTGACCCCTGTTATCGCTCCATGACGGCTTGCCTGGTAAAGTGCCATTGAGTTCATGTGGCAGAGTCTTCTGTGCCACAGAGTGTCTGGCAAAAGTCCGATGCACCTGATCTTCAGGTAGGGGTACCTTCAAATGACATAGGTTTCCTTTCCTTCTGCCTTGAGTGATCAAGGTACTGGTACTGGCGTTAATCATGTTGCATGCTTCGTTAGAGAACATCACACGCATCAAAGATCAACCATCAAGTCCAAAGCACCTTTGGAACTCATCCATAGTGACATCCATTTCTCATCCACCAAGAGCAAGGGTGGAGCTACATGTTTTATAACATTTATTGATTATTACTCACGTTTTTGTTGGGTTTATCTCTGAGTCTTCTAAAGCACTTGCATATGAAACTTTTGTGAAGTTCAAAGCTTTTGTTGAGAATCAACCATCTTGTAAAATTTAAGCTTTGAGAAGTGATAATGGAGGTGAATACATCTCCACAAAGTTCATAAACTTTTGTAATGATTTTGGCATTAGAAGAAATTTCACTTGTTCCTACTCTCCTCAATCTAATGGAGTGGCCAAAAGAAAATCTAGAACTCTATGTGAATGTGCAAAGGCACTTAGACTAGGAGCCTCTCTTTCTAAAGATTTTTGGGGAGAAGCAATAGGATGTGCTAACTATCTTTGCAATCTTTTGCCAAATCATGCTATAGACGATATTTCACCTTATGAAAGTTGTATGGAAGGAAACCCGAGGTGAATCATTTTAGAACATTTGGATGTGTATGCTTTGTACATGTACCTCTTGAAACAAGAAAAAAAGAAGATGCTAATGCTCTTAAAGGCATTATGATAGGCTACTCAAGTAAAGCCTCTAGGATTTTTGTTCCATCTACTAATCAAACTATGATAAGTAGAGATGTGATCTTCCATGAAGATCGAATGTACATGAAGGACAATGTGCAGGAATCTCAAGAGCTTATTCATCAAGGAGGAGTCTCTTCATCAAGTATTGATCAAGATGAAGACTTGTTGGGGCCAAGATCACAAGAGAAGTCGAGTCTACCAATGACTCCAAGAAGATCAACCTGAGAGAGATCCAAGCCTAGAAGACTGGGCCTACTTGGAAAAAGGCAAACAAGTGGAGGATTCAAGTTCTCTACATGCTTTTCACAATGGGAAGCTCTTCAATCAAAGGATTGGATCAAAGCTATGGAGGCCGAGTATGAAGCTTTGATGCAAAATGAGACTTGGCAACTTGTAGATCCACCTAATGACAAGCATGTCATTGGATGCAAGTGGGTCTATAGAATCAAGCTCAACAATGATGGATCAATCAATAAGTTCAAAGCAAGGCTTTGTGATAAGGATATGCCCAAATCAAAGGCATAGATTATGAAGAAACCTTTGCTCCCGTAGCAAAGATGGTAACCATTAGAATACTCATTACTATTTGTTGCTTTTATGATTGGAAAATGCTTCAACTTGATGTTTTCAATGCTTTCTTAAATGGTTACTTAGAAGAAGAAATATATATGCATCAACCTCTAGGTTTTGTTGTGAATGGCAAAGGATCAAAAGTATACCTACTTTTGAAAAGCCTTTATGGCTTTAAACAAGCTCCAAGGGCTTGGTATGAGAGGTTGAACACTTATCTTCTTTCTATTGGTTTCAAGATTAGTTCATACGATCCATCACTATATCTTAAACATGTTGGTAATGATATAATCATGTTGCTCATTTATGTTGATGACATTCTATTATGTGGAAGCAACATGGATTTACTTGTTGTTATGTAAGATCTATGCTTAAGAAGTTTAAAATGCAAGATTGTAAAAGCATAGATACTCCTATGGAGTCTAATGTTAAAGACACTAAAACTTGTGATGAAGCATCCTTTGAGGACATCACACTTTTGAGAAGTCTAATAGGCTCTTTAATATGGCTCACTATCACTAGGGCTGATCTTAGTCACTAGTGTGCACAAGCTTAGTCAAAGCATGCAAAATCCAAAGATCCATGATTGGAAAAAGGGGAAGAGGATCTTGAGATATGTTGCATCTACTCAAGACTATGGACTTTGTTTTAAGAGACATGATCTAAGCCTTATTGCCTTTTCAGATTCGGATTTTGCAGGTGATAAGGTGGATAGAAAGTCCACAAGTGCTTACACAATATTTTTGAGAGGTAATCTTGTCTCTTGGCAATCTAAGAAGCAAGACACTATCTCTTTATCTTCATGTGAAGTCGAGTACAAGGCTTTGACTATCACAACAAATGAAGTCATTTGGATCAAAAGACTACTAGTGGAGCTCGGGATCATTCAAGAGGAGGAAATACCTTGCGTCAAATGTGATAGCATCTCGGCCCAATATCTTGCAAGTAATCCAATCTTCCATGCAAGAAGTAAAACATAGAGGTTGGAGCAAATCCAGGAACAACGAAAGAAAAAGTATGATAGTCGTATCAGGAAAAGTGATCTTAAAGCTGATGACTTTGTGTGGATCTATGATAGTCGACATCAGAAGGTCCCAAGAAAGTTTCATATGAGATGGCTCGGACCTTATAAAGTTATCGAGGTGTTCAAGAATGGTTCTGTTCAACTTCAATCACTTGAAGGCGAACTATTACCGACTCGAATTAACGGGTCCAAGCTCAAGAAATATTATCTTTGACTAAACAATCTAGTCATAAAAGAATCATTTGATGTCTCATTCTCGAAACACAAAGGGTTTGATGATACTTCACGAATAAAAAAAAAATCAATAGTTATGCTTTTAGAAACCATTCGCATTCTAGAATCCTTCTAGGAATACCATTCAAGAATCTTTCTAGTCTAATCTTTTCTAGAATCATTCTAGAATCTTTCTAGTCTAATCTTTTCTAGAATCATCCGAGAATCTTTCTAGGCTCTACTGAGAATCTTTTCTAGGATCATTCATGAATCTTTCAAGACATACCATTCGAGAATCTTTCGATAATTTTCTAGAATCTTTTCTAGAATATTTTGAGAATCTCCCGATGGACTTTTTGTATCCATCTATTAAAGATGATGGCCACGTGGCCATCATTATTCACATGTGTTTACGTCTACACATAAAAACGGCCTCATCATGATTTTTTTTAAAATTTCCATTTCACAACCAGTCTTACCACATCTAAAACTGTCCTATCAATTATATTATGAAACTATGAGCCATGCACGCCATTGATAAAAGAAGTGCTAGATGTTATGTCAAAATGACACACCATCATCCTCTCCACATTGCCACTGCATATGATAGCCATTTTTCTATTTCCCTTCTCACACTCTCTTGTTGCATTTTTTTCATGCTTTCTTAGTTTATTTACGATCATTATCTTCGTGATCAAGCCTTTGATCATGATCTATTGCAATCTTCGGAGCTTTCGTTTATTATTCGTACAAATGGCTTTGGGATCAAGCTCTACCATTACATGGAAAGCACGCGTAGACATCCGTCATCATCATCAATCCAGTCTCATCTAGATCAATGCAGGTTGGGACATCTGAAGGTGGATCCCTCAGTTATACTCTCGAAAGTCAGCACTGAGTTCATTTATTCTATTCACTCAGTATCAAAATCTGATTTTAAAGTTCATGTTAGACGAAAGCTCTTTACTATTTTGAAGGAAGTGTTCTCCACCGTCCTTGGATTACCACTAGATGGTAATGCCATTTTTACAACTAGAGATGCGATCGATGAAAACTCTTACTTTCTGAGCAACTGTTCCGTACCCACAAAAGGAAAAATTTCCATGATCAAGGACGTCAAACTCAAAGTTTTTTGTAAATATGCGAATCAAGTAATTTTTTTTGACAGACGCTGATGCTACCATATCTGTGCAAAAATTTGGATATCTATTAGACGCAATAGCCGGTAATTCTGTTTGTTTTGGAAGCATAGCCTACAAGGCATTTTTGAGGTGGATTAAGCACAAGAAATTTTCAAAAGTAGGAGCACACATTATGCGACTGTGTAAACATTTTGGAATACTAAGCGATGATGAGAAGAGTTTTCTGATGGAAAGATTGTTGCCTACAACATCAATCGACTTATCTAGCCTTTTGATTACACCTGCCACAACCACCACAACTATGCCAACAAACCAAGTAGCAGACATGACAACTATGGAAGTCGATGTTGCTGCTTCACAAAAGGATGCCGATACCACCACAGCCATGGACATTGATGGTGTTGCTGCAGTTGACTTAACAAGGCTAGTTTTTGCTTCAACCTCATAGAAGCAGAAGAGCTCAAGCGACTCGGACGAAGAAGAAACTACTGCGATACGGCCGCAATATGGTCGTAATAGACTACCGAAGACTGCATTTTCTACCTTTGCGGTTGTCTTCGGTCCTTTTAACTTAAACGTTGCTTTGAGCCCTTAACCAAAAAAATAATAACCTACAAAAATAACTGTTTTTCTTATCCTATCTTTATCCTAAATCAACCTTTGAAATACACAACCCATGTAAATGTCTAAAATCTAACTCATCATCCACATAATATTTGACTGTCTAACTTTAATACATTGGCCATAATTGGCCTGACACATATTCCCTGACAAAGGAAACCGAGTTCCACCGAGGTGTCCTATTCATCTATTGGGTGAGCTACGGACCAATGCCAGTTGATGTGCCCTCAAGGTGTTGTTGATTGAAGGTTATGCCTGTTGACAATATCATATAAGGAGTAAATCATGCCTCGAATAAAATCAGTCTTCCCCTCTTGAAAATAATATATATTCACGTGACTATTGTTGACCACGAAGGGAATGTCAAGTGGAAAATGCCAACCGATCGAAAAATTATTATTGAAGGTATCTAAAATCTGATACGGGCCTTTCCAATGCTGCTCCTGTGAAATTTCAGAGTAATAGACCCAACTTGATCTACAAATGATCAATAAGAGTGATTGGAAGCTTGGAATCTTGATCTATTTCAAAACTAACATCCAAATATAGCTTCTACTTGACAATTTCTAAATATCCAAGCAAGAACAACCAAAAATAATGATCGAAATGCTTCACACGTGTGAAGTACAACCATTGTACGGCTTGCTAATAGCAAATTGTGAAAATGTCAAAATCATACTTGATCTAGGCCAAATTCATGTACATATCATGATTACACATGTGTGGAGCCTGTTCCCACGTGTGAAATAAATGCATTTATCATTTAGATTAGTCATATAGGTTGTACATAACCTTTCATTTGAGATCTAGTGGTTAAAGTGGC
Source organism: Diphasiastrum complanatum (assembly GCA_029204225.1). Lineage (NCBI taxonomy): Eukaryota > Viridiplantae > Streptophyta > Lycopodiopsida > Lycopodiales > Lycopodiaceae > Diphasiastrum > Diphasiastrum complanatum. Next base: position 45,143,965 of record CM055105.1, read on the forward strand.
CACAATCTAGTTTTCTAGCTATATGCCACTAGACATCATTTTATTGGTAGGAAAAGCTATTTCACATGGGTAGGAGTGATCTCACATGTGTGAGGGACTGCCACATGTGTGAAAATATCAATAGTAGGTGAGATCCAGCTTGTAGTAGATATTTGTGCAAGTCCCTATAAATTAGAAAAATTGCCTAAAATCAAGGGAGGTGGCTATAAGGTAGGAAACTTGGTCCATGTGCCATATTAATGATTATTGGTGGATCCTTTGATGAGTAGGAACTCTCACACATGCCAAATCAGCTGAGTAAGCATCACCTCTTGTGTATATATAGTGGCTCATTTGGCCATAATCATTATGGAAGCTAAATCTTGGTTTTGGAGCAACTCTATTGTTTTCTCTCTATTTGTCTTGTGTTTTTATGCATTGATTGGGTTCTAAGCTTAGTATACTTTATCCTCAGCTTGCTGTCCATACTCTGACAATTTTTCACATGAGTGAAACCAGCAAGTACAAGTTTTGATAAATTATGATTGTTCTTGTTAGATTTCTTGAGGTAGATGTGATCTAAATGTTATCTAATCTTGTGTAGATTGATAGGTTGATCTAATCTGACACCCAATCACACTTGTGGATCTGATTTAGATCCATTACTGGTCCTTTTTGTTGTACTTTGACATGGTATCAGAGCCAAGTACAAGTGCATTTAACACATTGATCTAAATTATACCCAAATTGGCAAGTTTTTGGAAACAAGCTAATATTGAGGTAGCGAGTTTGAATAGATAGCTAGAACCATTATATTTGTACCAAATATTGATGCGGGGCCGTACATAACCTATTAGGGACCGTAAAATTCAGGTTGGTACATTTTGAGCTTCATATACCCAATTTTAAGTCAATTTTGTGCATTTTTCAAGCTTTCACTTGCATTGTTTTTATTCCATTGATTTGTTCTCGGTTTAGATCAATCATATAGGTGGATTAAAGCTTGTTTATAGTACATTAGAGTTGATTCTCTATTTTTTTGAGTGTACTTTGAAGTTGAGAGAGAAAGAGTGCTATAAACCAAAGATTAAGGAGTTAATTTGCAAAATTGAGATTGCAATCTATAGATCCATCATTCAAGATTTGTTCTAGAGTGGTAGGGTCGGGTCTATAAGCTTGTTGATTGCTAGAAGACACTATAGGTTCAGATCTCTAAGTGAAACCATCTAAGTTTCAAGTGCATTTACACTAATAATGGCATCAATGGGTGGCTTCTTACTTGAAGCTAGTGAAAGACTTTCATCAACTAATTATGCCATTTGGAAAGTTCGAATGGAGTCATTATTAGTACTTCATGATTTGTATGACTTGATAAAAGCATGATGATCCTAAGATTGACTCCATGGGCTGAACTGATCTTCAAATATGGATCCTTGTTGGTTCAAAATTGAAATCAAAAAGTATTTCCACCTCAATAAGGCTAACTACTTGCTTATGGATATAAGTGTCCACTTTGGATGCTTCAATTATTTTCATAAGAAGTTTACAACTTGCCTCTAAGATTGAAAATTTACAATTTTCAATATTATGAATGAACACATCATTCTTGCTCTTATTGGAAAACTCAAACATCTTACTTTTAGAATCCAAAAGCTCAATCCAAGTGTATCTAGAGTAATCATCAATAGAAGATACATACATTAATCACCTCTATTAGATAATTGTGCTAAAGAGTGCACATCACTATGAATGAGATCTAATGACTTAGTAGAAGAGTTAGCAAATGGTTGCTCGTGAGCCTTTGAGAGGCTATAAGCCTCACAACACTTTCCACACTTTGAAAATGCTTTTGGAAGGCCGAGTTCAAGCTCCTTTGTGCATAGGATCTCCATAGATTTGAAGTTGGGGTGGCTCAACCTCTTATGCCAAAGTTCCACTTTTGTAAGCTCCTCCTTAACCATGTTCACACTTTCAAGCGCTGCTTCAGTTGTCTCAAGATCGCCCTCCTCTTTCTACACCCCATGCGCCCTTTGCTTCAGCTTGGTCTTGGATTTCTTCCCTTGACGTTCTCAGAGCTTTTTACTTGGGCTTCCCTCGTCCAAGGCTCTACTTTCATATTCCCCTCGCTCTTCGTCATGAAACTCAAGTTGCTATGCGCCTTCCTCTTGATCGCTTGGCTATTGACCCCTTTGACATTGTGGCTTGGCATTTGTTTCTTCTTTTTCCCCTTTGGTGTCTAGTCCTTCCTCCGAGGGGTGGGGATGCTGGTCATAGAGAAACTTGTGCTCGCCCTCGTCGCTTTCTATCGGGAGATTGGGAAACTTGTGCTCGCAACTCACAAGACTCTCAACCTCAAGGCGCCCCACCTCTCCACCGTCGCCTTCGTCGCACCCTACATCTTGGGCAAGTTGGTGAGTATTCTCATGTAGCTCGAGCTTTAGCTCCTCTCAGACCCGCTCCCTCTTCTGCTGATACAGTTGCTGCTCTCCAAGCTTTGCATCCTGCTTCTGAAGGCATTCTTCCCTTGTTTGTGGAGACTTTGTGTCTGATGTTGACTTGGTACTTGATCGTGATTCTTTCTCTCGTGCCTTCCATCTTAGTTCTCATCTTGTTGTTGGTGGTCCCTCTAGTTTGGTCTATGAACATCTTCGTGATTGCTTTCCACCTGAGGACTCTGCTAGTGGCTTTGTTCAACTCTTTCAGTTCTGCTCTTTTATCGCCTTTGGTCACATTCTTTCTTCTGTCACACGTCTTTTGTCTGTGTCTCATTTGATCACCATGTCTAAAGCCTTGGGTGGCGTCCGTCTTGTTACTCGCTCTATTTGTTTTCAGTTTCAACATATTTTTGTCTCTTTTCTCTCCCCTCATTAGTTTGGCATCTCTACTCTTGGTGGTTGTGAAACTGTCATTCATGGTTTGTGTGCCACCCTTGATCTCCATCCTGACTCGGTTGTTCTCCAAGTGGATGTAACCAATGCTTTTAACTCTGTTTCTAGAGTTGTGATCTTTCAGAAGCTGCGTGTGGCTGGTGGTGAGTTGGCTCAACTTATCCCATTTGTGTGGTTGTTCTATGCTACTGAGACTCCTCTCTTTTACAGTCACCATGTGCGCTCTGGGGATCTTTCTACTATCTATTCTGCCGCAGGTACTCGTCAAGGTGATCCTTTGGCTGGTCCTCTTTTCGCTTTGGTTCATTTCCATGCACTTTGAGCTTCTGCAGAGGCCTTTCCCTCCTGCTTATTTCCTTCGGTTGCTGATGACACTCATATTGTTGATCCTGCTCCTACAATGCTCCTCACATTTCATCATTTCTCTGAGTAGCTGGCTTTTCTTGGTTTGTCTATTCAACCTCGCAAATGTTCAGTGTGGTCTCTAGCAGGTCTTCCCCCGGACTTTGTTCCTCCTCATGGTTTCCTTGATCCTTCGGATGGCATTCGCATTCTGGGTGTTCCTGTTGGGTCCGCTTCCTTCAACTCTGCTTTTCTTGGTGAGGCTCTCCAGGAGGATGTTGTTCACTCAGATCTGCTTCCCCGGTTGGGCGACACTCAGGTCGCATTTGGCTTCTTGACGTCTTGCTTTATCCAACGTCCTTCTTATCTGCTACGGACTTTCCCCCCTACTCCAAAATTTTTGCATCTCCTTTCTTCCTTTGACATCTCTCTTATGGATGTTTTTGGTCGCCTTTTGGGCCCAGGTTACCCTTTCATCTCGGAACCAGACTCAGTTATCCATTTTTTGTGGAGGTGTGGGTCTTCTCTCTATGGTTTCTTCTGCTCCTACAGCTTTTCTTGGGAGCTGGGCTCTTGTCGCCCCTACTTTGTTTTCTCCATTCCTTTCTGGCTTTCGCCCTCTCTTGGCAGATTGCATTGCTCATGTGGATAGCGGTTCTCTGCCTTTTCAGCACCTCCTCATCGCTGTGCGAGCGCCTCTCTAACCAAGCTTGTCTTCCTCCTTTTGAGCAACTCCTCACTTTCAGTTCAGATCACTTGCAAGAGACCCTCTTGGAGCGCGTGCACAAGCATACCCTTTCTAGCATGCTCTTTGAGGCTCCTTCTACGTTGCATCGAACTCGGCTTCTTTCTTGTGAGGGTCCTGGTGCCGAGGCTTGGCTGTCAGCTCGGCTTGTTATTCCTTCCTTCCGATTGTCTTCGGCCATCTTTACCACTGCTCTTCGTCTTTGCTTGGGGCTTCCTCATCCTTCGGTCTTGGGTCTCTCCAGGTGTGTTTGTGGTCACCCTATTGATGCCCTTGCTATCCACCTCCTCCATTGTCCTTGTGGGAGTGAGTGCACAGCTACGCATGATGTTGTCAGAGATGCAGCGACCATTATAGCTAGAGATGGAGGATTCCATGTCCTCAGAGAGCAGTCTCATGTACTTCCTTCTTCCGCATCCCACTCTTCTCGCAGGTGTGTTGACATTGTCCTCTCTTGGAATTGGCTTCGTACTTTGGCAGATGTTGTTGTTGCTGATCCCCCGCGTGGTGACCTATTGCCTCACTCTGCCTTCACACCAAGAGAAGCGGCAGACGTGGCAACACAAGAGAAGAAAAAAAACTACTCCGACAGGCATCCCACTAATGCTTTCCTTCCCTTGGATATTAAGACTTATGGCACCTTGCATCGATGCTTTGAGGATTTTCTTCGCATGTGTTCTCATCAGGCGACAAAGCGTCAAGGTATTCCTGGTTCTCTATTCTTGTGGCTTCTTTCAAACAACGTGTTTCCATTGCCCTGAAACGTGCTCAGGCCCTATCTATTCTGCAACGGGCGACAGTGGCTGGGTCTGCTACATCTCATCTCCCTTCATTAGCCGACTCACCACCTCTTCACCTTTTTGATCTGCTACAGTCAGTTGGCAGACTCCCATAGACATCATCATAGTTTATGCACTTTTATTTTTAATGCCAGGATTTGGATTAATCTTAACTTTACTGCAAGCTTCGCTCTTGTTTGAGCCTACTTTTGTTTAAACTTCCCCTTCGGGATATATATATCTTTTTCATCAACGTTAATACTACTTTTTCCTATGATTCATAAATGCACCAGGGTTAATCTCATCTATTCATAGAATTCCTATTGATAACTCTACACATGCATACACTATCTCAAACCTTGTCTAAACTCCATTTAGTGTGTTCTGGGCCTCACAAGAATATTAGTTACTTTTGGGTCACATCCAGTATGATGTGGCATAACTAATAGCTTGATTTACTGGAGTACCGTGTATCCAAGACTAGGAGCATACTGAATCCTACTTACTGGCCATGGACATAACATTCTTCCCTCCTTAAACTACTTCTATCTTTAGAAGCTCTCTAAACAGGAAAGAATAATAGAAACAGTTCTTTTAACTTTAAATATCAACCTAGAAAATCATTATCTGTAGTTAAACTTTCCCTTCAAACAAGTACTCAGAGATAATCCTATCTTCCAAATGATAGTCTCTACACTGGAGTACAACATTAAGCGATAAATTTTCCATCTGGGTTACATTCATCACAAGTTAGTAACATCACCTTCATGTAAAACACTTACATGAAACACTAGGTGAAATAACCTAACTTAAGAGATTAAAGTTAAGGAAATAATAAAATATTTATAGTTACAATCTGAAATTATCCACAACTCTGACAGATAATTCTTAAGCTTTCAAGTACAAATATCCTTAGAATCCAAATTCTAAGATATGATAACTCATTTAGTTAGAATATCTAGGAGAATCATTAAGATATATAATGATTAAAACTCAACCCTGAGTATCCCAGATATGCAAAAAAAATAACGTTCATTCATCTTAATAGACTTGTCTGTCTCCTAAGATAACTGGAGATCCAATCAAATGAAGAACTGTACTCAAGCATTTACATACCATAAACTATAGCAGAATAACATCCACTAGGTAAATTAAATTCTCCACAAACAAAATACTTATCTTGTGAGAATGTCTGTGAAATCCATAGGCTCTCAAATAAAACACCGGAGTAGAGAGATTCAAAAACACTGATTCGAATTCTTACTCAAATCATAGATCAAGTTAATCATTACACTTAAGAATCATTACAATTCCTTATAATTCTCTGACAATAATTAAGTATCTATTTATGATTCGTCAACCATAAATATTTAGATTCATATAATTCGTCAATCATAATTTCCTGGAATCAAAAGCATACTTAATCATTTACAGGATACTGGAGTATATGTTCCACATAACTCAGGAAAATTAAGAATCATTCCAAAATCTTTCCACTAAGAAAATACTGGATTTAGGAATATTCTTCAACTAGGATTCTTAAACTGAAGTGCAAGATAATTCAAGGTCTATAAATCACTTGTAATTAAAGACTGAATGCATACCAAAATGACAATCATCTTCAACTACAAAAATTTTAGATTACAATCTAGAATCAAATCTAGATACCCAAAGTCCTACTGAATAACAACTCAGTTTCTTATTCTTGGATTCATTATGATTCGTTATCCAATTGAGCTCTATGGGATACAATCACTAATGAGCTGAGTCCCTTTCTTAACTAAGGAATACTCTATCCCAAGACTACTGTATATCTAATGCACATAATTTTAAACTGATGAATCGAAATGATTCACTAATCATGCGTCTTACAAGCAAAATAAATAAAAAACCATCAGTTCCCGGTGAATCCACATCACACTGATCGTTTTACCAATTAACTTCATCCTGGAGTAATCAACTACTCAAGTTAATTGCCAATGATTCAGAAATCTCAAATGTCTAGGTGAAAGACTAGTATAACACCACATTTAGATCCTTATCCAAATCATTTATAAGTTAATCCATAAATCTTCTATACAAAGATTTGTTAACTCTGCAAGTATCTGTCAAAACAATACTTGATCATATGTTCATGTTCTCAGACTAGGTTAAGTGCACCAAATAACCATAGTAACCAGGAATACACAATAGATTCATACAAGATTAATGGTGCACATATGTGAATAATCTTACTATGACCCAGTACATAAACACATTTTTATCTGATAGATTCCTCTAGAACCCACATATGTTACTCACATATCTCACTGAGATCTTGTAACTCAGCTACAAAGATTTTCTATTTCTCATGAGTAAATAACATATTCGGAAAATCTCTAGACGAATAACATTCACTCTCAGTAGTTTTCCAATCCAGCTTACCTTCTAATTACATAATTTCTTCTATTCAAACAACCCCTCTCTGATCCTAGTACTAAAACTAAGATTAAGTTATTTCTATACAGAACTCTTAGACTTAAATTTTGATCAAACTGTGAAAAATGCAAAAATAAGCTTGGTAGAGGCCAAAAATCTTGTATATAGATAAACACACATGTGTGGAGCCTGTTCCCACATGTGAAAATAGTGTACTTGTCATGTACCATAATCATATAGGTTGTACATATGATTTAATTCAAGTTCTAGTGGCTAAAAAGGCCAAAAACTAGTTTTCTAAATATATGACACATGGCATCAATCTATTGATTGCATGAGCCAAATATTTTGGTTAGGTGTCATATCCCATGTGTAGAGGACAGCTCACACGTGTAGAATAAGCTGAAGTAGGCGAATTTTAAGTTCTAGAAGATTTCCAAGTAAATCTCCATATAGAAGGAAAATGGACCAAGAGTGCCCAAAATAGAAGGTTTTGTCCAAGTGTCAGTTTTGCATGATGAATCATCATATGACAAAGCACCTTCACACATGTGAGATCAGAGGGATGATCAGTACCACGAGCTCTCACTTATTGTATATATAGAGCCACATTTGGCCATAATCATTGTGAGACACCAATCTTGGTTTTGGAAGCAATTTTGAGTGATTCTCTCCATTTGTCTACATTTGTTTGATTGTTTTGATGCTCTATCAATGTGTACTTGATTTTCAGGTTGGAGTCCATACTCAGACAGTGTTTCACACGTGTGAAACCATAAAGTACACTTACCTTCAATTAATGATTGTTCTTGTTAGGATTTTGTGTCTAGAATTGATCTAGATTGATCTTAATTTGAAGTAGATTGATAGATCAAGTAATCTGACAACCAATCCCTCTTGAGGATCAGATTAGGATCCACTCTTGGTCCTTTTTGTACTTTTTCCACACAAACTTACTTCTATTCCAATCAAAATGGAATTAGTAACCTTCGACCTTTTACTGTACTACTTATAGATAATGATTCAAATTCCTAACTAGTTCCAGTTCCAAATTGTCCACACAATCCCTAGAGAATTTCTCATATTCAAAAAGTTCCAATTAGGCATCTTACTTTGAATCTATCCGAAATTTCTTTCAGATCCAATCTCATTTCTATACCCCATTTGGTTCTTTTCCGAAAACTACGCAACCAACAGATTCCCAAATAGAGTTTTATTCCACCACTTCACCCCTCCTTTTAAAAAAATTATAAATTTCAATAAAAGTTAACTGGAAAGATGATATATGAAAATATCTAAATCCAAGAAAAGTCAGTAATAAGTGCTTCCACTAAAGAATTTCACTTCATTACAAACATGACTTATCCTTCAAATATTTTCAATCTGAGTGATAGAAACCACTATTCCATCGAAATCTATTTATGCAACAGAGAATTTCTATGGTTTAAGAAATTGAAATATTTTAACCTTAGAATTTATCTGAATTCCAAGTCTATTCACACAAGTAGTAATATATATAACATAATAGTCTTTCAGAAGAATAACTTCACGTTGGAAAGAATCATATAAATCAGTCTGATATCCTATATTCGAGAAATTACTAAGAAGTAAAGGATTAATTAAGATAAGCGAGAAATATATTTGAGGGCCTCTGATTTTGTAAATAATGAGATACCATATTAGGATCTAGATTAAACTTCAAAATTTTCCAAAATACCTCACATTGATCAAATGGTTGTTTTCTTTCCCATATCGCGACTAGGTACTAAACACACCATTGATCATCAGATCTTTACAGTCCTAGAATTTCCTTTCCAAAATTACTGATGTCCCATACCATCAGCTTTTTTTTCCAGAAAATCCTTAACCGCCTCATCTGATATTCTAGAGATCCATTGATCATCTAGCTATCCTATAATCACTATAGGATATTATCTCATGTTCCCAAACACTGGAGAATCCATCTATTTGGATGACTAGCATGCCTATCAAATGGATACCCAAAATCCACATCTGATTATGTGACTTAGACAGAAGAATTAACATGGTTCAATATTACATCTTGATTTTTTCTGGTTAATGATAGACTTCAAAACCCTACTGATGCATCAAATCTAGGGACAAGCTTCTGTCAACTAATGGATCCAATGTAATCCACGTATCAGATTCCACTTCTAACCTCACAATTGACATCCAAAACTGCGGATAACTCAATGGTTACAAAGATATCAGCTACGAATTCAACTGAATGAATTCTAACAAGGAAATTAACAACCAGTATTAAGCATTTATATACAAGGATTATCAAAATCCTAACTGCGAAATACATTTCCCGATCACACTTACTGCCTCTGATGTCCACTCTTCTTCCCTCCTTAGAATTTTCAGTTCCTTGAAAATCTATTTCAGCTAAGGTACCAAGAAGACGTAATGACATTAGTAAATGTTAAAAAAAACTAATTATTGTAAAAAAAGTCTAAAACAATTTCATTTCTGTCCTATACCTAGTCTGAATATCTGATATATCAAAAATCATTTACTAGTATATGAAATAGTACTAGTCTGATCTTTTGAATATAATTCACTATAGTACTGAAAATAAAATCAGTTATATAATTCCTATTATTACAAATTTTTCAATAAAATTGGACTGTTTTTTCTCTTTTTGACTGGTTTGGCATTACTCCGTTAATATTGACAAAACCTATCCAAACGTGAAATTACATGAATGGAAATCCCACCCATAGGATTTCAGTAATTCTTGAATTGTATCTTGTCAGATTTACTGACTAGATAAAGAATACTATTGCCACTCATTCAACCTGGTCATTTCATATTGTTTGATGATTTTAGTCAAATTTAATGAGTATCTTGCACAAACGTTGACTTGACTGATTTCTATCAATCAACATCGATTAGAAAACTATCAGACAAGTAATTAATTTCCAATTTTACCAAATTGAAATTCAACAAAAAAGAAAAAAAATTCAAATTATAACTTTCAATATGGGAATTTCCAACTCCAAAGTTAAAGAAATGACAGCACAGTAAAAACTGTCGGCAATTCATTGTGGTTCCTTCTGTCAATTTTAACTTATCTATCACTAGAAAATAATTTAGACTTAGTGAAAACACTGTGATCAATTCTGACTGATAAACTCAGTTTAATCAATTCACTAATCTAAATTGATTTAATGGATAATAAAAAAATGATCGAAATTTCAATTTTTTTCGAAAAAACTCAACTCAGCTCAAGTTTTGTTTTATTTTACGTAATTCGAAAATTGATGAAAATACTGTTAGTCTAAAAGGCAATCGGAATCGAAAACACTGTCTGATTTCTAATGTTACTAACCCAATGTCAAACTAGCATACAAAGCACACCACATCAGTCACAAACGTCATTACGGAATTTTTTACGTAAACTTCAGTTTTACGGAATTTGTCAGCCATTAACACTGATTTGTGACCCAAATGTCAGAGCACATGCGTATGACCACTAAAATTGATTGTAAATCCCTCATGCATGTCAGAATCACTCTGAGAATCAGCATGCAACTAATCCATGCAAACACAGTACTACCTAGGGAAATGACTGGCATGTTTTGCCAATTTTACTCACAAAACTGCAAAACTTCAGATGATCATAACTTTGGCTACATGACACCAAATTGGGTGCTGTAAAGCTTCGTGCAGAGGGAGACCAAGTGAACAAGATTCTTGCCATATCAGCCTGCCACCTAGGCTTCACACGTGTAAGATCATAGTGTCTAAAAATTAGTAGTAGGGTGCACTTCCACAAGAAGAAATCATTCAAAAACGTGCAAACACCCATTCTAGCCCAAAATTGATGTTACCAACAGTCTTAAGCAGCCTATTAGACTTCCATGAAGCATTCATACTGGTCCTAAGATGCAGTATAGGCTGAGAACGAAGATTTCTTGATTTGTAGAAGTCAAAATAGCTTCAAACTTGATGGAGATGGTGCATAAGCCACCGGCCAATTCACAAGTCTGATAGCTTACTGGGAAGGTAAAAAGAAACGCTAATCATGCTGTAATGAATTCCAGAATGATCTCCTTATGGATTTGGAGAGATCCATCCTCCAAAAATCACCAAAAATGGTCATTTTTTTGAACTTTTTTGACTTCCTACAAGTTCAATTGCTGGAATTTTTGGTTCTAACTTCAGCGAAAGCTTTAAAAGACTTTGGTCCACCTCTTTACAAGCTCTACATGGTGTTTTACAGCCACTACTATCCAACTTTATGAAAAAGCAAGCAAAAATGATGATTTTTGGCTAATTTTTGGTTTTTTCATCACAATAAAGTGGAAATACATGACATACAACTCTTTCTCTAACACATGCAAACCTATTTACTTACAACCATCTAATTGATCTGGTCTTGCTGGATTTTGGTTCTTACTATCTATTTTGTGCCAAAAAGCATGAAAATCCAAGCAATTTTGACCAAAACATAGCCTAGAATTATAAATCATTGGAGAGAACCGGCATGCATCATTAATTTCATCATTAATGAACCCTACAACAAAAGTAAACTTGCTGTAAAATTCAGATCTACCAAAGATTTGATCTACACAAGAAAGAGCTCAAAAAAGCATCACAAATTGGCCTTCAAGGACAATTTCCCATAAAACCACAAAGAATCCCAAGAGTAATGGATCTTAGCAACATGCAAATTGAAAGTGGAATAGTACACCCAATTGCAACCTTGCTATCCACCTTGGAAGAGAATTCCCAAGGATCCAATCCAAAATTTTGACGAAATGTAGCCCTTCTCCATGTTCTCCAATCTTCGTAAGCCTTGCTCTGATACCACTATAAGGGAAGCTCCCTAAGATCCTGCTTACAAGGTAAACCACAATGGAAAACACACTATGGAGCAACCACCCAACCAAGTAGATGCAACCAATCAACTCTAGAAGCTTCACCCCCAAGCCAAGGAATACGAAGCATGAATATAGAGTGAAACCCTAGCAATGAATCAATGATCACAATGAGGAGTAGGGCGAGTTTGGCCTCAATATATAGAGCCAAAAGCAACCTGGACACATAGCCATGCAGAGCCCTAAGTTTCCTATAGACGCTTGGAAGTGGAAGCCAAGAGCAAAACATAAGTTTTGACCTAGGAGTCCATCCCGCCTCTAAGGGTTGGAAGAAATAGACCAACTCTAAATGCTACTAGTAGTATAACTAACTACTATAATCAGCCAGTAATTCCACAACGTGAGGTAACCAATGTGCGAGTTGATTTTGCAAATTTAGTAGTTGGTGTTTTTAAAATCCTTATGATATGTGAAAATTTGAAACTTTAAAAGAATTTTGCCCTATGATTTGTGACCGAACTCCATAGCCCAGTGGATAAGGCACTGGAAACTTTAAATGATGATAGGAAAATAAAGAAGAGGAGGGTGAAGAGACAGGGTAAGTGGGAATGAATGAAAAGTTAAATGCAGAATAAGAAGAGGGTATAAAGGTAGAAGGGGGAAGGGAAAAAGCTCCGGAAGCAACTTGGGTTCTCTTGCCACCCGATCCCGAACTACCATCTAATGGTTGGGTTCGCCCATCCTTATTATCAGCTTCGTCATCTCCATTATCGTCCCGTGGTTTCTTCATAGAAGCACCCGCCTGGGCCTTGCATGCCGTGTCCCACAATTGGTTCACCTTGTCCAAGACTTGTTGTAGGTCCTTTGTCATTTCTTCGAGCTGCTTCTGGGACTCAAGGATGATTTTTTCTTGTTTGGCCACGACATTTTCAAAATTATTTTTCTCGGCTTCTCGTTCCTAAATCAGTCGCATGTACTTTTCCATTCAGATGGATGTGGCATGTGGGGTTTGGAACTGTATATCCTTAGGCTTAACCAGAGGGGCATCAACTATCATTGCACCCGACGATCCATCTCACGCTTGGTTGATTTGGGCCATCTGATGCTTCAGTTGTATTTGGACCTCTTCCAATTTTATCTTCTGCCTGGCCATCACAAACCTTATTTCTTCTGCCTTTTTTTCATTTTCTGTGGCCAACTTTGCTGATGTGCGATCTCTTGGCTCTGGTGTTGGACCTTATTTTCGAGCACGTGGTGTTGGCTTACCAACCAATGCATATGGTAGCTCGTTTCGGATAGGCTAGTCATTGAGCGCTTAGTTGCTTTAGAGAGCTTTCCAGGGTTGGTGATGGTTGGGTATTGATCGGGGGTATGAGTTGGTGATGTTAGTCCAAAGAGAGCTTTCTAGGGTTGGTGATGGTTGGGTATTGATCGGGGGTATGAGTTGGTGATGTTAGTCCAAAGAATAGATGTTGTGGAGGAAATGAGGGTGGAAGTGGAGGGACTGGAGAGATAATATTAGTGGAAACAATGGTGGCAATGGTGGTGGTTAGTGGAGGGGTCAGACTTTCTCCTGACTGATCAACTTCCCTTGCTTTATCATCACTGATTTCCATCAGGTCCGCAACATCAAAGTATTGTGATGTGTCCATGAGAGTATGGACTTGCTGGGCCTATGGTTGTTGAGCCACTCCCGTGCCTTAGGGAATGGTACTCCCCACTCCTTCCCCCCCCCCCAAACAGTGTGCCTGTTGTGAGCTTGGTGGCGTTGGCATGGTAATCAAGATAGGGGGAGTTGTGGCTTGATCTGGTGGCACCGTTGTGGTGTCTGTGCTCGTGTCTGCACCCGTAGAGGATGTTGCAAATCTTGAGGGTTTAAATCTACTCACCTTGATAACAATATCAAAGGCAATAGGAGTATCAAAAGAAGGACTATTATGCAAAGCAGCAAGCTTGAAAGCTTGGACCTCTTCATTAGTAAGATGAGCAAGAGCGATCCAGAGTTCAATAGAGATAGGTGCAAGGAAGTTGACAGTGGGAAGACTCCAAAGTTTATAAGCAGTTTTTGCAGATTTAAACTCAATGATATGACTAGGTACCAATGGTACTTGGCAACTATTGGCTTGACGAAATTCAAAAGCAGATTGATTTCCCACATCATAGGTTTCTTGTGAGAAAGACTCTAACTGAGAAGCACTATCTTCATCAAGGTCCTCGATAAAAATTAGAGGGTGCGGTGAATGAGGAGCTAAAGAAGGAGAGGAGTATCAATAGAGGAGTCACCATTTTCTTTTTCCAAGCAAGCAAATACTTTCCGAATATGTGTATTACAAAAATTTTCCTCAACAACAATTCGTTCAGCATAATTGGAGAGGTCCATATAAATTTTTTCAATCATGCTAAGGGATTCCTTCTTTTTAATAAAATTTGTATAAATATTGATCCAATCCATGATGTTCATCAAATCAATAAGACAAAGAATTTTATCATCCGGGCCAGCAGCATTACAAGTAGTCATATAATAAGCAGTAATCAAATTGTGAACTTCAACAGCTTTCTTCATGCAACATATAATGGTCTGAACAAAAGGACTAGGAGGAGGAAGGGGCTCCCCATAGCCAAGAGTCACCGCATCATGAAACCATCCTGTGGACTACATCATACAACAGAACTTGTTAGCCATAAAATACAAGTAAAGGTAAAGGTTTGGTGCTACCCCGACCAAAGGGTAGCCGGGGTGTCATCAGAGATGCTAGAGAGAGAGTAACAAGATTTCACATAGTCAAGTCAAGACCAAACCCTTTGAATCCTTCAATTTATAGCATAACAGGTAAAAAATATAGCTGTATAAAGTATAACAGTAGAGAGTACCATAAAGCGAAGCAAGTTCTAAGACACCCAACTATTACCTGCCACCATCCCACACAACAAAACTGCACAAGTTAGTCATGTGAGGAAGACAGGTGTCATAGCTGAGCATCAGTTGTTATCCATGTCCGAAAAAAGATTCACTAATTTATCAGCTAAATTGCATTTATAAAAAAATACGTCCAATCTTCCCAATCATTTTCTTCATTACTAAGCAATACATTTCGCTCTTTAACGAAGTTGTATCAGGGCACAAGTTATACCAATCAGTGCAAGAGCAAAAAAAATGTATTAGGTTCACATTTACATTATACATGTAAGCAACTATCTCTCACTATACTGATGGTAGGAGATATGACTATGGTCATAGTGTTAGGTACTAGAGCACTTCCGTGCTATGCTAGACCCCATGGATATCCCGTAACTATTTTCTGAGAGTCCAAACACCGAACAACTTGGGCAAGTCCATGTCATTCAAGTGTACCATTGTCAAGCACTCTATGAGTACGTGACTTTACAAACAATACTGGGACTCCGGATGTAGGCAAACTTAGTTAAAAAAATATGAGCTCATGTCTATTTTAATGTACATAAGATCAGACTTCTGTAACTTCATTAGTTAGTACTTTTAAAGGATAATTTAGAATTATCATACATGGATAAGACTTCTTGTGATAACGAGTAAGGCTACCCACCGTATTGGTGAAGTTTCATATAGCATCGTACCTGACTGATAGACAAAGTCATCTCCTATGAATTATCCATCTTCAGCTGTTTTAACAAATCACCTACGTGCTAGAAGATTCCAACCAAAAGTATTGTGTTAAGCGTATCGTACTTCTATCACCATCATAGTCTTTAGCAATAGTTAATCCATCATTTAGCCGTAGATTACTACCTTATCATTCAACTTTATTCAAGAGCAACCAATCATAGCAAGCTACAGCTTATCATTCAATTTTATTCTTCTGTGCATGTCTTCTCAGAAAGAAACAATCATACAAGACTTCCTTTATGTTTACACTTCTTAGAAGTCATTATACTCTTTATCAAAGACAACACTCTATCATACAACCATAGCAATCATCCAAAGCAACCAATCATAGCAAGCTACAGCTAATGGAGTAGCAGGAATGCTCTTATCAACAACATATATGTATCCATCATTGTTATCTCTGTAAACCATAAGCAAGGCTAGCGGTCCATCGCACTTTCTCAATCCTTACATAGTGTAAAATATGTGGAAATATGCATGCATGCAAGGCCATGCTTCATCGCTATAGTAACAAGGATTTCACACTAAAAAAGGAGTGCTGGCCAACGGCCCATTCCGCTATATAGATAGCGCTGGCCAACGACTATTTATCAACAAAAAAACAGTGCTTTTTATGGTATACGCCTGGATTGCTGTCCAGCGCCAATCAAAACTCAATTTTTGGTAGAAAAAATACCTATAAAGGTGCCCACTATTGCTTCTTGAGGTAGCGTTTGCTTGTAAGAATGCCGAATCACAGTTTTGCAAGTCACAACTTGCTACTACACAACGGTAATCACAGCAAGTTGTAAGCATCCATTCATAATCATAAAGCACGGTACACAACCTTTAGTATCAGCGGGCTAGCATTCCTCATACCATTCTCACCTTAGATTGCAGTATCGTTCACACGATTGCACATCCTATAGCATTCACGAGTATTCCTCTTCGATTGCAATCACCATAAAGAAAAGCACCAGTAGACAGGGCTGAAGGAGAGAGAGAGAGAGAAAAAGCAAGAAAGTATGAGGGAAAGTGAATAGGGTTTGGTGACTTCCCTCTTTATAGCACCAGACGACACTTAGGTGTACTAAATGCCAATTGCTGCTCACCGTTAGATTGACCGTTCAAAATGTGCACAAATCTTGGCCCTTGGAAAGACTACCAACTTTCCCACCATTTTTTTAAAAAAACTTTTTTTTTCATAAGTGGGGTTTTTTAATCATAACAAGACTTTTTTCTTACACCGCGACTAGTAGATAGGGTTAGTATGCGACATTTGCATTCTACCGAGAGGTTTGCGAAGCAAATAGAGTGATATATGTACGTAACAGAGCCCGAGAGAGAGAGAGAGAGAGAGAGAGAGAGAGAGAGAGAGAGAGAGAGAAGAATGCTTGTAGAGAAGCTTATGTACAGAGAGCTCTTGGTGAGAAGGTGAAGAGAGAAGGAAGGAGAAGAAGCTGTAATGCTTGGTGACTCCGCTCTCAACCTTTCCCATTTTGCTGTCCACTATATTTCATTGCTATTGATTCATCGCTTTGATTTCTAGCATTGTGTTATCACCATTTCTTTTTTTGGATCAAATTTAGTGTTGTCTCTTGTGGGTTCTAACATTGTGGTTGCAGGCTGTGAAGCTTTGAAAGCCATTTGCTGCCCACTCTTAACTCATTACCATTTCATTTCATTAAGATTTTGATTTGTGCCATCTTACTATATCCTAATCTTGGGGTTGCAACTCTTGAAAGTGTGGGAAACTTTGCTGACATTTCTTTTTGCAGGGATATAAATGTGACGGTTTCTTGTGTCTGTGGTTCAGGAGACCGTAATCCAGTTATTCATGTCTACGATTTCTTGGTGCAAGAGCAATATTCTTGTCTGTTTATTGTTTCTTGTAAATATTGTTTTGAATTGAATGTTCATTACAAATTTGATTTGTGGCCTAGAATCTCATCGATATATGAGTTAGTTGAAGTTCAAAAGCCATAGGTTTGTGAGCAATTAACCAGCCCGCCAGAAGACTGATTTTTGGACTTGTAGATCGCTGGTTTGTAGGCCTTCTTCCTGCTTAATTGCAGTCTTGGATCTGCAACCATCTCACAACCTGATTTGAGACCATCACACTGCATGTCCACGCGCAAACTCTGTTTTCTTCCTACCTGCAACTCTTTGTTCTTCTGCCTGCGGCCCACTCTTCATTGTCAAGGCTCATTCTTTGCCTACCTGCAACCTGTTGAGGGCCACGTCTGAGCCCAAGCCCTGCTGTGTGCGGCCAATTGCCTCTCCTTATCTACGACCTGTTTTTGGCTATTTCCTGACTGCCTGAGTGGAAGAAAATCTCTACCTGTGGGCCGTGTTCTTTCTTGCCTACGATTAATTCCTACCTTCCCTGTCTGCGGCCCATTTCACCTCCTTATCAATCTGCGCTCAAACCCTCCTTGCACAATGAGGCCTATCTACCTGCTATCTGTGGCTCCACCCTATGGGCCCCTTAATCACACTGCCTGCAGACTCTAAAAACATGGATGAGGTCCATTGATGCTACATATATAATGTCATCTTGAAAAAGCACGAAAAGCTTAAACCAAAGTTTCGGGTGCTGCGGTACGGCACCTGGTACGACACACGTGCCGTAGGTGTCATACCTTTTCAGTGCCATGGCACCCACGACACCTACATAATTATGCTCACCCCTTTTCAAGTCAAAAAATTAATAGCACAAGAATAGGTCTTGTTTTGTTATGATTAAACTATCTTGAAGCAGTCCATTCAAGAGCATTGCTTCTCTCTTCTCTTCTAATGATAAATGCATTGAGTGCATTGATTTGTTTACAAGTTTGTATTGTGTTCCCTTGGGAGGGACTTTGCTGCTTAAACACTCATTAATCTAATTAGCCTATGCATGCAAGTGTTACAGCTAGTCAATTTCCTTATTGAACTGACTCGTGAAACCAATTCAAAATTGGAGAACTAATCGTTTGTTGTTTTCTTTGTTCAAAATTGCAAAAAACCATCATGTAAAACCCGGTTACTAGCGAAAAATCGGCATTAAGTTGCCCTTGAAAAAGGGTCCCAACCCACCCCTAAAGTGACTAGACATGTTATAGTAGTTTTGTGACAGTCTCAAACAAGGACTGTAAAAAATATTTGATATATGTAAAGCCGAGCAAAAAGTGCCGGTCCACTTAGAAGTGAGTCCCAGCCCGCTCTTAATGAGGCTAGAGAAAAATTTTGTGGCCTTAGAAATGGCCTGTAAAAATGTTTTGCAGCTTTTTAGCTAGTTGTAAAAATAGCCGGCATAGCCGTGCTAAAATTTTGCCATGTATAGAGTTGTTTTACTAATATACATTTACCTAGTGTATTTGCAAAGAAATTGGTTTATCAGAAGAGCCCTAGTCATGAATGTTGTAGCAGCCAGTTTCAGGAAAAGAACCGGCAAAAAAAAATATAGTGAAAATTTTGTCACCAATTTTTTTTTACCGAGGACAAAATACAGTGGAAATCCTAATGGCAAAGTCAAGATAATTTCAAGCACTAGACAGACCAATGGGCCAAGTAGTGTGAACACATGGAAAAGCTGACAACATAGAAAAACCGGCAATCTAAAAAACCAATGCAAAGGAAAATGATGGGACAACTACACCCATGGGGTGGACTAGTAGCTACTAGGTTGGTTAACAATGATAAGGCCAAAAGGTTCTTTGCCCTAAGCACATACTATTTTGGCAAAAGTCAATCTAAGGGAAAGTCACTTGGGAAAAGCAATGAAAATTCTAACTTAGAGAAGCGTGAGAAGATAAGCTTCAAGGTTGTTGAGCTCCAAAACCCAAAGAACACCCTATTTGGAGGAGGAGAGCAAGTGAGAGAATCTACTAAAATAGGTGAACCCTAATAGGGGAGGGAGATGTGGCAAAGAAGGTATGAAATGCATGACAATTGAAAAAATGTCATATTGAAGGGCAACCCTTTGGGTTTGGCTATATAAGAGAGTCCACTCTTTGTATCAAAAACATAATAGTCAAGTATTGATCTTGTTGTGTTGCTGGTCTCTCCTCCAAACCTACAACAATATCCAAAACATCATTCATCTCAAGAAGTGACTCTCTTAGAGTATGCTTGTAACTTTTCATCATTTGTGAGGAATAGTTTTCGATTATAAGACAAAAACTCTTACTTATGGGAGTTTGTGAAGTTTATAATGAAGAAGGTTGCTAATACTAGAGATTCTTCTTTGAGCATATGGTTGTATAGCATTCCTTCTATGCCATGAGTTGAGGGTTTTTTATGATTGGGACTCCATTTGGTGAGGTTCTTTTCATTGTTGAGACCATTTTGGAAAAAAGGTTATGAGAGAGCACATGCATTTTGGAAGAACTTCACATACACAATGAAAGGGCATAAATGGAGAATCTACCATCTTGAGTATACTCGCTTCATCAACATAACCAATTGGGAGAATGAGCTTATAAGCATGATGTAAAGGATGGCCCAATGGCTTATCCTTATCTAGAGCTGCGTGTTCAGTGTCTATAGGTAGGAAAATGTTTTCTACAAGTCAATAAAGCTGACTAACGATGTCATCAGAGTTGGCCTTCAAATCTGCAGCACTGGTCCTCACTCAAAATTTCTATCAATCCGAACATGCATTTGTAATTACCATTAGTTCTGGTTGATCGCATCTCTGAACACTACTTCTGAGTTCTGGTTGATCGCATCTCTGAGCACTACTTGTGAGTTCTGGTTGATCGCATATCTCTGAGCACTACTTCTGAGTTCTTGTTGATCGCATATCTCTGAGCACTACTTCTGAGTATCTGGTTGATGCATTCTAGACGAATGTAGCTATTCTCAACCTACTTCTATAAGCAAAGCCATGGTGCCATAGTCCATTGAAGCCATTCCTGTCTACTGTGGTTTGTACTTATCATATCACATCGCTGCCCACAACTGCAGTCTATCCCTCATTGGTAGTGAAGCTTTCACAGAACTGACCATCGTTGACAGAGAGTGAATTATTAATATCTATCGCTGTTCTAGAAGACAGCCCACGATCTACGATGGGTCTGGACTGCCATCATTGGCAGAAGAGAGATTTCTGAACCTCTACTGTCTATCCCATGTTCTACTAATCAACGATAGCAGCTATAAATCTATGAGCCATCGGTGTTCAACTAAACACTCTTTCGCTTATCAAAGAGAACACTCCGAAGCTCCAACACCTCATGGCCACATCACAAGCAAGTTCGCTGCCCAAACACATAACTGTGAACAAGTTTCCCACCATTTGATCATGGCTCGACCTACCACTATCAACACTTCATCGTTCGTTGTTCCAGCAATGGATCAATGACTCAACCATAATTTTTTGGAGTACACTATTTGCAATGGGTCTAGACTGCCATCATTTCCAGAAGAGAGATTTATGCTTACCTGTTTGAAGGTTCATACCAACATAATGTCAATCGGTGAAAGAAAGACAAACTCCCAATGGAAAGCTGCATTCATGACTAGACACCTCTTGTGATAAGATGGTTTTTCTCAATCACACTTCAAGTAATGTTTCTTCTCAAAATTGCTATCTATATGATGAATGTAATCTCAATGAAATGCTTACTATGGTACGTGTGCATGCTTTCAATTGTGCATGCTTTCAATTGTGCATGATGAAGAAATGATAACGGGTTAGACTAAAGGATGATAACTACAAGAAATACGATAATGACAACCTGACTGTCCTAGCTTGTATGGGTCTTTGACGTTTAGAAACATGTCCTTGTCATTTCATATTCACTTGAATCAACAAACGTGTAGTTTTGCCAAAGTATGTGGAATGTGATAATATGTATGTTGAAAGTTTGAATCATATCATTTTTAGCATGCTAGTTATATCATTGGTATCATTGTACGTGACGTGACTTGTATAAAGAAACTGTTTTCTATTGATAGGCAATCAATTGATGCTACTCAGTTCTCATGGTGTTATTGATGGTCATTATAATGAAAAGGAAAATTGAGCAAGCATGTCATTATTGTGTTATATGAAGTTGCTAAGTTAAAAACTGGGCCCGACCTCTTTGAAACACAAGAGCGGGCAATCCACCAAATGTGGCCGAAATACACCACTTTAATTAAGTCTCACTAGTCACACCCACTGTCAGAAATGTCTAGCGAAATACTTAGACCTGATGGATGGCAAAATACTACCGCTCATCAAATAGAGCGGTACGTATAACTTGCACCCCACAGTCACAGAGCATAGAATCAACGAGCGAATCTTATATAGGCCCTAAAGAAAAATATATTCATCAAACGAGGACCTATAAGTCACACCCTAGTAGTGCAAAACCACCCTAGAGAGCATGATGCCAAACACATAAGATTAAGGGTAGTCTGTAAGAGAAATGCTCTGATAAAAAAACCATAGTCATTCGCGTAAGGGTAGTGTGGGCCCTTTCCCTCGCTAGTGCTTTCTGGCGGGACCAATCCCCTGTCGAAAAAATCCCTAACTGACATCATTTCTATAGTGGTATATCAGACACTTGCTATTTATAAACACTTTGGATTAAATTATTCCACACTCGAGCACTACTCAAATTGGCATCATTTCTACAGTTGTATATTTTCTCACATTAGGTACTTATGAAACTAGAGTGGTCTCAAGTAAGTTGCCACAGTGGTACATATGGCACAATACCTATTTATGAAACTCTTCCAACTCAAGCACTGCTCGAGTTGACATCATTTCTATAGTGGTCTTAAGTAATGTACTAGTCATCATTTCTACATTGGTACATTATAGAACATTAAGTATTTATCAAATTGTTCCAACTCGAGCAGTGCTCGAGTTGGCATCATTTATACTGTGGTCTCAAATAGTGTATCACTAAGGATCATTTCTAAAGTGATAAATTATAGTACATTAAGGATAATTCAAATTTTTCAACTCTAACACTGATTGAGTTGACATCATTTCTATAGCGGTACATTATAGCACATTAAGCATTATTCAAATTATTTCAACTCATGCACTGCTCGAGTTGACATCATGTCTACAGTGGTACTTCAATCACTTTCTATCTATAAACACTTTAGATCAAATTATTTCAAACTCGAGTACTGTTGGAGTTAGCATAATTTCTATAGTTGAATATTCTCACATTAGGTATTTATCAAACTAGAGTTGTGAAATATTGGCAAAAATCTAGCTTGGTATTTTTATGTTAGTAGTTTGTGAGTGAATTTCACATGTGTGGAGAATGTTCCCACGTGTTTACAATTGTCAAAATTAGTTTATTATGTTGACTTAGGCATATCACAAAGTTTTATGGTCAAGCTTCTAGGTGTCATAAGTGGATAGGGCCACTTTGGCCATATTTGGTGAAAATTTAAGTACACATGTAATTTGGTGATTTGACCACAAGACAACTATGACATAGGTCGAGCTAGTTAGGTTGCTTGCACATGTCAAGTTTAGGTTTGATGAGTCACCCTATGTGGTGGCAAAAGTCAAAGGGTCCAATCATAAGAGATAGATGTGCTGTAAGGGTCCAATCAAAAGTGAGTGATGTTGCATCAAACATCCAATAGGATTAGAGATGCATCAAAAGCTTAGGTAGGCTTTGATACCATGTAAAAATTCACACATGTGGGAATGCCCTAATTTTCATCCATAGTTTCAATTTTTTAAAAGAAAATCAAGATCTAGAGAGTGTTGATTGCATCTCCCATGCTATCTCAAGCAAGTTTGGATCAAGTGGGTTCATTATCATAATGATTGAACCATTTCAGTTACTATACGGAATTAACTGCTCAAGCACATGTGAAGAACATCCAAATTTATTTGGAAAGTTCTCTTCCATGTGTGATCCAAATTTGGTGCTTGATAGCTAGTTTTAAAGCTATTAGAGTCTAGTTTGTGTAGCAGTTGATTTCATAGTGATTGGATCTTCCAATCAAAAGAAAAATTCAAGAAGAGGCTTGCCAATGTTTAACTGTTTTTCAACAGTCGACGTTTTTAGACTGATTGTCACTATAGTGTGCATTTTTACTCAGGAATTTCCACAAGTGAAAAATCCGACATTGTCACCCTTCCACCTTCGTGTCATCCTGAGCAACTGAGTGTTTTGCAACACTTGTGCTAAGTCGGTTTTTAGGCCATTTTAGACACTTCCAAAAATGCTTTGCGAAAAATGCGACTCTGCATTTTTACATGCAATTTTTGACAGGCGACAATTATGAAAAATACGACACTGTATTTTTAACAGAAGATTCCACACAGGCGACAAAAGCAAAAAATGTGACACTGCATTTTTACACGGGATTTCACATAGGCGACACTTTGCAGAAATACACAAGATTCCAAGTACAAACTATCCACGTCTTCACGCTCCAATAATAACTGTTCTAATTAGTCAGTTAATCAGTTGTTAAGCGATCTTATAAATGCAACCACCTCTAAATCCTATTGGACCTCTTAAGCTTCATCAAACAAAAGCATGACACTTGTCTACACTCTAATTGGCACAAGTTTGGCTCTATTTTGGCTCAATAGTGGCATTACAAGTGGAAATGGATAATTTGCCATCTATGCCAAATTTGACCCTATCAACATCCTACACCTAAATGCTTGACTATGAAATTCTATGAGACCCCTATATCAAACATTTTGATTTACTCTACAATTCTCCACACGTGGGAACATCCTCCACACATGTGAGATTCACTTACAAACTTCTATCATAAAAAATACCAAGCTAGATTTTTGCCAATTTCTCACACTGACTGCATGAAAACTGATCCAATGGCATATTTCGAGGCATCCGTGTGAACATGAAATTCAACTATCCAATTTGAAGAACGCGATATCGGTGCTGAAGTTAATTTTTTTTTTAAATTTTTCAAAGGCTTCTAACGCATCTACTGTCCAAATAGGAACAATAGTCAGATTGTATATAGGTCGTGCTAAATCTGCAAAGAAGATAATAAAAATTTGATAGTAGTTCACATGACCCATAAACACATAAACTCCACAAATTGTTGTTGGCGGTGGCAATTCCACAATAACCTTGATTTTAGAATAATTTGTGGCAATGCCATGTCTTGATATCACATGTCCAAGCACAACTCCGTGGGAAACCCATATTTGGTATTTTTCTGGATTTAGAGAAATTTGATATTTGCGACATCTTTCAAATATTTTTTCCAATCGATCCAGGTGGTCTGTATCTGTACTATATGGACTCCCAGGTCATCCAAGTAAATTTCAAGAAATTTCTGTAGATAATCTTTAAAGCAAATTGCATTACTCTTTGGAATGAACTTGGTGTATTAAAGGGTCCAAACGACATTACTTTGTAAGCATAGGTGCCCCATTCTGTTGCAAAAGCGATTTTGTGATGATCTGCAGGTGCAATCTTAACCTGGTTGTAGCCACTAAATCCATCCAGGAAACTATAAGCCTCCGCTCTAGCAAGGCGATCCAAAATGCTTTCAGTAAAGGGTAACGGACAGTGATCCTTCTACGTCACTTTGTTCAAAGCCTTGCGATTCCCACAAATTCTCAATTTTCCATTCTTTTGAGGAACAATGACAATCGATAAAACCCATTTGGTACGCTCGATCTCATAAATGAAATCGGTGTCAAGCAGTCTTTGAAGCTCTTTCTTTATCAGATCCGCAATATTAGGATTATAGCGATAGAACTTTGTAACCTTTGGAACTACATCAGGTACTAAAGGCATGATATGTTCAATAACTGACGTTGGAAAACCCTTCAAAGCTTGATAAGTCCATGCAAAACAATTTTGATACTTAATAAGTAACATTCGTAGCACTTGAAACTATTCAGGATTAAGTTGTGATCCAACTTGTACAATATTTTCGAGTTCTCCTGGTTCAGCAAGATTCATTGGCTGTGTCCTAGCTGGGCCATCAAAAACTTCTTTCGATTCTGGCATCTGTTCTTTGGGTTCATGATGTGCTTTAGGTAACATGATAACCACATCATCGAATGTGTAATGTTTAATTTAATGTTCGGGCATATCATGCTAGACTACATCTGTTTTTTCTTTGTCGAAAGGACTTGTCTTGGATCTTCACTTAGTCTTCTTAGCAGGAATTGATCGTGGAGGTGATGACTTTCAAGATGAACTCTAACTTGTAGAATCATCCTTAACTTTTTCTTTGTCTTTATCTAGTAAGGGTGGCACATTTTTTGAATCAATCTTTTGAGGAGGATTTTCCCATTTCAGGACCGTATTATAATGTTGCTTGGCTTGCTTCTTCATCATTGACCCTATAATCCTGTCTTCCTTCAATATAACTGCTTTGGGTGGTTTTATTGTTGGTTTATCAAAAACATTACGCACTCCAAATCTGGTCGGATCCATATGATATAGAATCCGCTCATCAGTAAGTTCTGCATTGTCATCATAAGTCAAGGCATGACTCACAAGAATGAGGTCATCTTTAATCGGATCTGGTATAGGTTTTGTTGATATCCAAGCTACATTCAGCACATTCAATGAAAAAGTGATCGGTGTATCCAAGGTTCGATCCAATAATGAAATCTCACTCAAACATGACTGATTATCTTTTTGACACATATATCTTGCTATACAATCAATCATTGCAAGAGCTTCATTCCAGTTGATAGTATCTGTTTGAGAATCGTAATGAACTCCCAAATTTTTCTCTGGTTGGTCACAAGTATGATCCGTTGTTGAGGAATCATCATCATCTTTTTGAACTACTAGTTTGATAGTCCAAGTTGCAGGATCAACCTTGACTGCACGTTCATGATTTTCAAAAGTGATTTTTCTGCTATCTCGATTATGAATTACTTGCGCAACTTGTAACTATGGACGTCCCAAGAGGACTCGGTAGACATTTGGTGCATCTGGTAAGTCCATTACTATGAAAGTAATGATGAACTGTACTTCCGCAATTCTAACATGTATATCTTCAACCATTCCTCGCAAACAAACTGTCGTTTGATCAGCTAGCTTAATGGCAAAAGTCGCAGGCTTGATCTTTGTAAGGCCCCATTTTGCACATAGCTTTGTAAAAATCAGGTGAACTCTTGAACCGCCATCTATCACAGCTGCTTCTGTAGGAAATTGTCTATGTTGTATTAGTAGGGTGATATTTTTTTGTTCACTTTCCCAAGCTGCTCTAACATGGAGGACTTCATTAGATTCTTCAAATCCACCACAAAAAAGTGGCTCCTGATAGACTTCTGGTTCTTCTTGAGCTAACTTTTGTGGAAGGTGTGAAGGAGGTGTGGAAGACGTTGTAGGTTGGGTGAATGAAGATGCAGGAGGATCTGAGGAGGTATGGCAGGTTGTGTGGTGGGTGTTTGTAGGTCGTTCTGAGCTATGAACAGACCTTGAAATATTTTTAGGTCTGAACACAAGAGTAAAAGCTTTGGGCATAATGGTGACCTGTTTGGGATGAATAGTTGCCACAATACATTTTGAGAAGAATTTTACTTGACAATATTCATAGGAGGTGTGCAGAGCTTCCATTGTAGTGACTGTCCATCTTACATTCTAGAAAGACTACTCGTGACATCTCCGATGGATCTTTGGATGCGAGCCATAGGAATCAAAAGTTGGCTGGTCTTTTGTAACCTTTGAATATCCTTCAATCATGCTGGGTCACAAGGTCTACCCCTTAGCCTTGGAGGTGGTGGTCATGGTGGTGTATTTCCTCGATGGCCTGCATGTGCGTGAAGTCGCATCCCACTAGGGTGAAAGCGAACAGTTTTTTTTTGTACAAACCATGAAAAAAAATATTTTTTGTGTGAGTGATAGAGGAGGAAATAGTCAACTTAAGGGAATGCGAGTACTAAAGCGATATCAAAATGTCCTGATGTCAAATCAATGCACGGGTTTAGTTGATATCATGCCTACGCTTGGGCGCGTTGAAACGATATCAGCCAGATTGGTCCACTAACGCTCAATTGGTATCACTATTGCTAGTTTTTCAAGGTCTATTGAGGATTATCTCAAGGAGTCTATGAGAGTCAATGACATTCCCTTAGACAATTAGAGTATTTTTCTTCTCTTTTCTTTTTCCAATTTGATATCAATAAGCTGATTTATGAGAATCATTTGAAACTATTTGTTCTACTTGATGAATTTTCTCGGGTTATTACTACTCCTATTAAGGATATAGACAATTATAGTTTTGTTCATTTTAATGACCTTGTAAAAAATCTTTCTCATTTGACAAGGTTTCAGCATAAGCTTTCAATTTTTTCATTATCACCTTCAATTACCCCTTGCCAGATTTCCAATTGTCATCTTTACTAAAAGTCTATTTCACTTTCGAGTATTATAACTGTAATCAATAATATCAGAAAATTCTACAAATTCTTTTGAAAAATAGAGAATACTTCATCTTCTCTCAAATAAAAAAACATCTCCTATATCATTAAACGAAATATAACTATCATTATTTATAAACTACACAGGAACACCAAGTATTGTTTTAGTATTAATAGGAGTTGAAGTTGACAAGATTTAGACAAGATTATAGAATGAGAGGTAGCTTGCAAGAAATTTGAAGCCATAGATGCTTCAGCTTCAACATCTATATCAATATTTGTTTCATAAACATCTACATCAATTGGGACAAATGCAGAAGTTTCAGTTGTGAAAAATGGTCAAAATCTATCTTGGTTGTTTTAAGTCTTTTAGTTTGTGAGGAAAAGATCACATGTGTGGAGCATGTTCCCACATGTAGAAAAAGTCAAAAATAGTTTATGATGTTTACTATAGGGGTATCACAGAGTTTTATGTCAAGCATCTTGGTGTAGAATTGTGATAGGGCCAAAAATTGGCATAGATGGCAAATTGGCCAAATCCACATGTAATGCCACTATTGAGCCAAAAGTGATTTGTTATGCAATTTTGAGCTATGTAGGCTTGCAAATAGGGTTTTAACACTTGTGTTAATGTAATTTGATGAGTGTCCAAGTCAAAGTGTTGGCTTTGGTCAAGGGGTCCAAATAGAAATTGAGAAATGTTGAAGAAGGTGTCCAATAGAATTGTAGGATGGATGCATCAATAACATTAGAGAGGCTAGGATTAGGGGTCCAATAGCATGCAAGGAGGATTCTCCATGAGTTTTATATGTAATCCACTTTGGAATCATAATCTAAGTTGAGTTTTGAGTCAAACATTGAGTATTGTGAGATTTGCTTGTTTTCTATTCTTATCTCTACCCGAATCTAAATTAGCTCTATTCTCTCTCTAACCGAGGAGAGGAGCTTAATTTAACTTAGTTTTTTCAAGGATCACTTTGTTTCAAGTGTATGTACTTTGGTTATGAACATATATGCATCTATCTTTGCCTCTATGCCTTAGTTTTTTTATCTAGATCTTGGAATTCAATCTAGCATCCATCAACAAGTGCATAAGCTTGCTTAGGAGATCATTCACACACTTTAGGGCATTCCCACATGTGTGAAATTTCACATGGTATCAGAGCCTACCTAAGATTTTAATGCATCTATCATCCATAGTTTCAAAAATTTCATAAAAACAAGATCTAGAGAGTGTTAATTGCATCTCCCATGCAATCTCACAGAAATTTGGATCAAGAGGGTTCATTACCATAATGATTGAATCATTTTAGGTACTATACAGAATTTAGTGCTC
This sequence comes from Diphasiastrum complanatum, assembly GCA_029204225.1. Classification (NCBI taxonomy): domain Eukaryota; kingdom Viridiplantae; phylum Streptophyta; class Lycopodiopsida; order Lycopodiales; family Lycopodiaceae; genus Diphasiastrum; species Diphasiastrum complanatum. The sequence goes on from CM055105.1 coordinate 45,173,246, forward strand.
AGGCATGTGTAAAGTACATCCAAGTTCATTTGGAAAGTTTTCTTCCAAGTTAGATCCAAATTTGATGCTTGATAGCTAGTTTGAAAGCTATTTGAGTCTAGTTTGTGTAGCAATTGACTTCATAGTGATTGGATTTTCCAATCAAAAGTTATAGTCAATTGAATCAAGGTGGGTAGGGCACCCAACCTGGTTGGACACTTTTATTTATGACTCTATTATGCTTGTTTGATCAAAAATCTCACTTCTAGGCTTGCCAATCACACTTTCTTGAGATCTAGTTATCTATTTGAGGTCATAACCACATTATTTCATACAATTGGCTTGTATTTGAGTGATTTTTGGATTCTTGGAGTGTTTCACACATGACAAAGTGTAAATACATGTACAATACATGACCCTCTGATATTGGTGCCTAATCAATACGATGTGATGCTATATAAGATTGAATGTCCTGTTCTTTTTTTGTCGCTTCTAGTAATGGCCAAAGCTTTTGCAACAAAAATTCATCACCACTTTGGCATCCCAACCAACAAACACATATGGAAACACACAATTTCCTACATGATTCATGCACGCTTTGTAAGGTGAATCATCGATGAGGATTGTGTTTTGATGGTGTAATTTTTAAAGTGTTTTCAAACACTAGCCAAAGGTTTGAAGCTTGAACAAACATGCTTGTTATCAGGTCTCATCAGACCACTCTGGTAGCAATTTTCTTGAGAACAAAACATAAACAATGGGCACTTGCAACCAAACTTCCACTCAATGTAGCTATAAGACTTTAGGTTATTTCTAAATACCATGGTTGACCAAATTCCAACCTTGTAAGTTATATCAACTTTGCCAAGAACTCTAAGCATCCAGGTCGAAGTTGCAACCATTTTCCCTCATCATAATCACCATTTGAAAGAGGAGGCTTTTTATCTGAACGTTTAATTAATACTCTATTCAAATTCAATATAATATGTAAAGGTTCATTTTGTGGATCAACATGAAAGAAATCCTGTATTGACACAATTCACTCATGTGAAAAGGTAGTTTAAGAAAAACAAATAAACAATTATGTCTATTCAAGTAAAAAAGAAGTTTAAGAGAGGCAAATAAACAATTGTGTCTTTTGAAGCAAATAGATTTCAACATTCATAAACATAAGTCTCTGAGAGCAATTGATAATCAATGCTTAAGCAAGGCTTTCAGTATATACTTTGCTTCCATCAATTCTCGGCAAGTTTGAAATGCTCGAGATGGACTCCTCATTATGTGTGATAGTCAAATCTTCCGGAAGATTCATCCCTTGTCAAAAGTTGTTTTTTATTACCCATAGACGAATCATCATGACAATGCTTGCTTGAATGTTCATAACACCCTTGTGCTCAACTCAAATTTCTAATTGTTGAAAAAAAAATGCTCAATGCACTCGATAGAATCTTATGAAAATGTCGTCAAGGTTGTACTTCTTTTCTACAAAATGTGGCATTATGTTTTGGCATAGAAAACTATGCATTGTATTTATGTTCAAGTGTTATTTTTCTTAAAAACTGCACTCCCTTTATACGTACAATTTTGTTATTGATTTCAATGATATAACTATAGAACAAGTAAAATGTACACACTTGAACGTAACATTTTTCCTCCCTTAAACTACTTCTGTCCTCAGAACGAGTAACTAGGAAAAATCCAATTAGACGATTTTCTTGCATCCAAACCATTTTCCTATCACTAAGGCATTTTCATTAGAGTACCTATTTTATGCAAGCATGAAAGTGCATTGCTCTATCTGTGTCTCTCTACCAATAAAACATGTTTTCTCTATTTTTGTCTCTCTCTCGACATTATTTTGCTCTATCAACATTCGCAAAAAAGCCCTACAATTATGCTATATATCATTATTTTATTGTTTCAAAATGTGAAATGTTATTATTAGAGATTGAAAACTGTACACACAGAAGAGTTGTGAAAGTTGTGCAAAAGAAAAAAAAACACCAAATCATCGCGAAACAAAAAATGGCAGAAAAAAAACAACAACTTCACAAAGTAAAATCCAACAATAGTATATTTAAAATAGCAACAACCTGAATACATGACATTGTGCACAAAAAAGCAAACTGGAAACGCAAATGAAAATATTGTGTCATGGTTACAACCTCTACATTATTATTGTACCATAACAACCTCATATACCTTTTTTAGGCTCTTCATTTTGGTCAAGCTCTTGCTCTCTTCCCATAATTGGATCAACTTCGTTACATACAATTTTCTCATCATGGACTATAATAGGGCCACCTATGAAGAATTTCAGATCATTGATGATCCAATCCACAAAAAGATCTTGGGTTACAAAAGAAGCTACTCTACCAATCTCACCAATGTAGAAAAATCAGCATCTACACACAAAATGAGATGCAAACTCTAATAGAACTTGATCAAACATGAATCAAAAGATAAAATATTGTTGTTGTCCATAAAAAACTAGCAAGCTATTGTATTTCACACGTGTGGATCCAAAAATAGCAAATATTTGCATTCATGAATTAAAAATATATGCATTCAACATTTTTGCAAGAGTGATGTAGTGGCAAAACATGTATTGATCTCAAAAAGAGTACATTGATGATAGAATGAATCCCCCCTTCATGCATTGCCTTCTACAAGGGCTTACATTCAATTTTAAAGTTTTACTCATCATCATTTCCTCCTGACTTCCTTCGCCTTGTAGGTTTACGTTGGTGTCCACATTTTCAAACTCCCTTTCCCTCTCATTCACATCCTCTTCCACAATTTTCTCCTCAATATTTTCCACTTTTTCCTCCACATCACGAACACTATACTTAATGTGCTATAATGTACCACTCTAGAAATCATGCCTAGTACATTACTTGAGACCATTGTCTAAATGATGCCAACTCCAGCACTGCTCGAGTTGGAACAATTTGATAAATACTTAGTGTTCTATAATGTACCAATGTAGAAATGATGACTAGTACATTTCTTGAAACCATTATAGAAAGGATGTCAACTCGAACAATGTTCGAGTTGGAAGAGTTTCATAAATAGTTATTGTGCCATAATGTACCACTGTAGTAATTCACTTGAGACCACTATGCTTTGATAAATATCTAATGTGAGAAAATATTCAACTATAGAATGTGCCATAGTGTGCTATAATGTACCACTCTAGAAATCATGCCTAGTACATTATTTGAGACCATTGTCTAAATGACGCCAACTTGAGCACTGCTCGAGTTGGAACAATTTGATAAATACTTAATGATCTATAATGTACCGATGTAGAAATGATGACTAGTACATTTCTTTAGACCATTGTAGAAAGGATATTTCTCTAGACCACTGTAGAAAGGACATCAACTCGAATAGTGTTTGAGTTGGAAGAATTTCATAAATAGTTATTGTGCCATAAAGTACCATTGTAGTAATTTACTTGAGACCACTCTAGTTATACCTAATGTGAGAAAATATTCAACTATAGAAATGATGCCAACTCCAGCAGTGCTCGAGTTTGGAATAATCTGATCTAGAGTGCTTACAGATACAAAGTGATTGAAGTACCACTTTAGAAATTATGTCAACGCGACCAACGCATGAGTTGAAATAATTTGAACAATGCTTAATGTGCTATAATGTACCATTGTAGAAATGATGTCAACTCAATCAGTGTTCGAGTTGAAAAATTTGAATTATTTTTAATGTGCTATAATGTACCACTTTAGAAATGACCCTTAGTGGTACACTATTTGAGACCACGATATAAATGATGCCAACTCGAGCACTACTCGAGTTGGAACAATTTGATAGGTAATTAATGTTTTATAATGTACCAATGTAGAAATGATGACTAGTACATTACTTGAGACCATTTTCTAAATGATGCCAACTCGAGCACTGCTCGAGTTGGAACATTTTAATAAATACTTAATGTTTTGTAATGTACCACTGTACATTACTGTACAAATGGTGAATAGTACATTACTTGAGACCACTGTAGAAATGATATCAAATCGAGAGGTGTTCGAGTCGGAAGAGTTTCTGACAAGCAAGAACTGTGTAAGCCTCATGGTGAATCCTGAAAAATGGAATGACCATGTAGGAACTAGTATTTTTAGGCAATGTAATAAATGCAAGTAGATGTCTCTTAAAGAAAGTAGAGTGAGCCACCTTTTGATGGTGACCTCTAGTGGAGAGCATAATTTCACTTGTAATCTGTGTAATCTCTCTTGCTTATTTAAGAGACTCCCCCTTTGTAGAAGGGAAGCTTTTGTAAATGTATCTACTCCTTGCTGAAATGACAAGATCTTTCATGAGTCTTGATGCATTCTTGAGCTCCTTGATCATTTTTGTTTCTTAAATGATGGGACAGCTACACCCATAGGGGTTGACTAGTAGCTACTAGGTTGGTTAACAATGATAAGGCCAAAAGGTTCCTTGCCCTAAGCACATACTATTTTGGCAAAAGGCAATCTAAGGGAAAAGTCACTTGGGGAAAGCAACGAAAAGCCTAACTTAGAGAAGCGTGAGAAGATAGGCTTCAAGGTTGTTGAGCTCCAAAACCCCAAAGAACACCCTATTTGGAGGAGGGGAGTAAGTGGGAGAATCTACTAAAATAGGTGAACCCTAATAGAAGAGGGGCATGTGGCAAAGAAAGTATAAAATGCATGACAATTAAAAAAAATGTCATATTGAAGAGCAACCCTTTGGGTTTGGCTATATGAGAGAGTCCACTCTTTGTATCAAAAACATGATAGTCAAGTAGTGGAATAGTTGAATAGTTGTAGTGTGGCAAATATTTTCATAGTTGGATAGTGACAAGTGTTTGGAGGAGCTGAGAGTTTTAGGATAAGTGTTTCTTGAGAGTTCAATTGGTTTTAGGAGTGATATTGAGAGGTTGCTTCAGAGAGACCAATTTTTTGAAAGATAAAGATATTCAATATGGAGTAAGATGAAGTTGTTATTGAGTTCTTGTACTCTCTTAGAGTATGCTTGTAACTTTTCATCATTTGTGAGAAATAGTTTTCGATTATAAAGAAGAGTGTTTGAGCTACATATTCGTTGCCATTCAATGATAGTCCCCACTCAAAATTTCTACCAATCCGAACATGCATTTGTAATTACCATTAGTTCTGGTTGATCGCATCTCTGAACACTACTTCTGAGTTCTGGTTGTCCGCATCTCTGAGCACTACTTGTGAGTTCTGGTTGATCGCATATCTCTGAGCACTACTTCTGAGTTCTTGTTGATCGCATATCTCTGAGCACTACTTCTGAGTATCTGGTTGATGCATTCTAGACGAATGTAGCTGTTCTCAACCTATTTCTGTAAGCAAAGCCATGGTGCCATAGTTCATTGAAGCCGCTGCTGTGTACTATGGTTTGTACTTATCATATCACATCGCTGCCCACACTTGCAATCTATCCCTCATTGGTAGTGAAGCTTTCACAGAACTGATCATCGTTGACAGAGAGTGAAGTATTAGTGTCTATCGCTGCTCTAGAAGACAACCCACGATCTGCGATGGGTCTGGATCGCCATCATTGCCTAAAGAGAGATTTCTAGACCTCTACTGTCTATCCCATGCTCTACTAATCAACAATAGCAGCTATAAATCTATGAGCCATCGGTGTTCAACTACACACTCTTTAGCTTATCAAAGAGAACACTCTGAAGCTCCCACACCTCATTGCCACATCATAAGCAAGATCGCTGCCCAAACACACAGTTGTGAGCAAGTTTCCCACCATTTGATGATGGCTCAACCTACCACTATCAACACGCATCATTCGCTGTTCGAGCAACGCATCAATGAATGAGCCATAATTTTTTGGAGTACACTATTTCCAATGGGTCTGGACCGCCATCATTGCCAGAAGAGAGATTTCTGCTTACATGTCTGAAGGTTCGCACCAACATAATGTACATGTCTGAAGGTTCGCACCAACATAATGTCAATCAGTGAAAGAAAGACAAACTGCCAACGGAAAGCTGTATTCATGACTAGACACCTATTGCGATAAGCTGGTTTTCTCAATCACACTTTAGGTAATGTTTTTTCTCAAAATTGCTATGTGTATGATGAATGTAATCTCAATGAAATGCTTATGATGATACATGTGCGTGCTTTCAATTGTGCATGATGAGAACGATGTACTCCATGTTGGAGCCGCTTGGGAAAGTGAACAAAAGAATATCACTCTGCCGATACAACATAGAAAATTTTCTAAAGAAGCAGCCGTGATAGATGGCGGTTCAGGAGTTAACCTGATTTCTACAAAGCTATTTACAAAATGGGGCCTTACAAAGATTAAGCCTGCTACTTTTTCTATTAAGATAGCTGATCAAACGACAGTTCATCCACAAGGAATGGTGGAAGATATACCTGTCAGGATTGCAGGAGTACAGTTCGTCATTACTTTCGTCTTGATGGACTTACCAGAAGCACCAAATGTCTACCGAGTTCTCTTAGGACGTCCATGGTTATGAGTTGCGCAAGTAATTCATTACTGGGGTACCGGCAAAATCACTTTTGAAAATCGTGAACATGCAGTTAAAGTTGATCCTACGACTTGGACTATTAAGCCAGTGGTTCAACAAGCGGATGACGAGTCATCAACAACGGATCACACTTGTGATCGACCAGAGAAAAAATTGGGAGTTCACTACGATTCTCAAATGGATATTGTCAATTGGAACGAAGCTCTTACAACAATTGATTGTACAACAGGATATATGTGTCAACAAGATATTCAATAAGAGATGAGCGAGATTTCCTTGTTAGATCGAACTTTGGATACGCCAATCACGTTTCCACTAAATGTGCTGAATGTAGCCTAGATATCAACGGAACCTATACCAGATCCAATTGAGGATGATCTCATACCAATGAGCCATGCCTTGACCTATGATGGCAATGCAGAACTTATAGATGAACAGATTCTACATCATATGGATCTGACCAGATTTGGAGTGCGTAATGTTCCTGATGAACCAACAATCAAATCACCCAAAGCAATTATACTGAAGAGAGACAGGATGACAGGTTCGATGACAAAAAAACAAGCAAAGGAACATTATAATACGGTCCTAAAATGGGAAAACCCCCCTCAAAAGATTGATTCAAAGGAAGTGCCACCTCTATTGGATAAAGGCAAAGGAAAAGTCAAGAATGATTCTTCAAGTCAGATCTCCAGCAACACATCATCGTCTAGGAAGTCTTCACCTATGAAGACAGATTTATCATCCCGAAAGTTATCACCTCCATGATCAATTCCTGCTAAGAAGACTAAATGAAGATCCAAGACAAGTCCTTTCGAAAAAGAACAAGCAAATGTAGTCCAGCATGATATGCCAGCACATTTTAAACGTTATACACTGGATGATGTGGTTATCATGTTACCTAAAGCACATCGTGAACTTGAAGAACACATGCCAGAATCTAAAGAGGTTTACGATGGCCCAGCTAGGACGCAACCAATGAATCTTGCAGAACCAGGAGAACCGGAAGAGATTGTACAAGTGGGATCACAACTTTCTCTTGAGCAGTATCAAGCACTCCGTTTGTTATGTATTAAGTATCAAGATTGTTTTGCGTGGACTTATCAAGATTTGAAGGGTATTCCGACATCAGTCATTGAACATACCATACCTTTAGTAGCTGATGCAGTACCAAAGGTTACAAAGTTCTATCGCTGTAATCCTGATGTGGCAGATCTGATAAGGAAAGAACTTCAGAGATTGCTTGACGTCGATTTCATTTATGAGATCGAGCATACTGAATGGATTTCACCGATTGTCATTGTCCTTAAGAAAAATGAAAAATTGCAAATCTGTGTGAATCTCAAAGCATTGAATAAAGTGACACGGAAGAATCACTTTCCGTTACCTTTTACTGAAAGCATTTTAAGGATTATCCTATACAATTTGCAAGCAGACAGCTTACAGATCCAGAGAAGAATTATTCAACAACAGGACATGAAGCGCTAGCCATGATTTTTTCTGTTCGGAAATTTCGGCACTACCTCATGGAAATGCTAGATTAGATCCATCATATAAAATGCCAAAGTTCTTGGTGGCCGAGATGTACCTCAACACTCTTTTTGCATTTTTCCAATGACAAACCAATGGATTTTGCATAGATTGGCTTAGTTTGCCTACACTATAACTTAGATCAGGTCTAGTTATAGTAAGATAGATCAAAAAGCCTACAAGTCTCCTATATAGTGTGATGCCCTCAAAGGATGCTTCATCATCACTATTGGAAACTTTTACATTTTGCTCCATAGGAGTTTCTACTCCTTTACAATCTTTCATTTCAAACTTTTCTAAGATAGAAGAAGCGTATTTGGATTGACAAATAAAACTCAAATCCTTTCCTCTTGAAACTTCTATTCCTGATATGAAATGAAGATTACCAAGATCTACCATCTTAAACTCATTAAACAATGCTACTTTCACTTCTTGTATACCATCAAGATCATTTCCACTAAGGATAATGTCATCAACATACAAAAAGAGAATGGTGATTTTATCATCATTAAATCTTAAGTACAAAGAAGGATCATAAGCACTTACAACAAACTTAATAGAGTTTAAGAAGGTATTTAACCTAGAGTACCAAGCTCTAGGTGCTTGCTTAAGCCCATAAAGACTTCTTAGCAACAAACACACTTTTTCCTCTTGATCTTCTTTGATGAAGCCCTCGGGTTGCCTCATGACAATCTCCTCTTCCAAATATCCATTGAGAAAGGCATTAGTCACATCAAGTTGAAATAGAGGCCAATTGAAAGTAGTTGCAAGAGAAATAATCAACCTTATGGAAACTAGCTTAGCAACAGGAGCAAAAGTTTCATCAAAATCTACTCCCTGGGTTTGCAAGAACCCCTTTGCCACTAGCCTTGCCTTGTGTTTGTTGATGCTCACATCTTGATTGTACTTCAATCTATAGATCCATTTGCACTCAAGTGGCTTTCTTCCTTGAGGAAGATCCACAAGCTTCCATGTATAATTCTCCATAAGAGCATCATACCCCTTTTGCATGGCATCCCTCCATTCTTGTGACTCCATAGCTTCTTCAAAGCAACTTGGCTCATCAAACATAGAAGTTAGAAAAGTGTAAGAGGTAAGTGAATGTAGATCTTCCCTTTGTTCACCTTTGTCAACATAGGTGAGCCTTGAGGGCTCAACCTTCCTTCTTGTAGATCTCCTCGGAGTCCTCGGATCTTGAGATGGATCTTCAAGATCTTGATCACATGTAGGCTCCTCCTCAAACCTTACAAGTTCCTTGACATAAGATGGATTAGAAGCTTTCTCATTCAACTTGAAGTAATTACCTTCATCAAAAGTAACATCTCTACTCACTAAAATCTTCTTAGTGATAGGATTATAGACTCTATATCCTTTGCTGTTTTCAGCATAACCAACGAAGATCCCTTAATAGAAGTAGGATCATCCTTTTTTCTTGTATCTAATGCTTGAAAAACATAGCAAGTAGATCCAAAATTTTTTAGATCTTTAAGATTCGGCTTCTTACAAAATAGAGCCTCATAAGATGTTATGCCTCCAATGGGCTTACATGGCAATCTATTACACAAATAAGTTGCACAAAGAATAGCCTCTTCCCAAAAGGACTTAGGTAGAGATGCATCTAACCTTAAAGCCTTAGCAAACTCACATAGTGTTCTATTCATCCTCTCGGCTATTCCATTTTGTTGAGGACTATAAGTACATGTAATTTCTCTCTTAATGCCATTGGATTTACAAAACTCTATCATCTTGGTGGAGATATACTCTCCACCATTATCACTCCTCAATACTTTAATTCTAGCATCAAGTTGATTTTCAACTAGAGTTTTGAACTTAACAAAAGCTTCAAACACTTTACTTTTGGAATCCAAAAGTTCAATCCAAGTGTATCTAGAGTAATCATCAATAAAAGATACATACATAGTTGCATCTCCATTAGATTCTTGAGAAAAAGAGTGCACAACACTATGAATAAGATCTAATGCTTTGTAGATCTAGTGGAAGAGATATCAAAAGGTAGCTTGTGTGCCTTTGAGAGGCTACAATTTTCACAACTTTTTCCACATTTTGAGAGTGTCTTTTGAAGGCCGAGAGCAAGATCCTTGGTGCATAGCATCTCCATAGATTTGAAGTTGGGGTGGCCCAACCTCTTATGCCAAAGCTCCACTTGATTGAGCTCCTCCTTCATCATGTTCACACTTCCAAGAAAAACATTAGCATCTGCTTGAATCCCTTTACAATGCAAGTATTATTCATCATTATGGAGCAAACTCCTTGCTTAAAATGGACATCTAAGCCATCATCCATCAATTGTCCTACACTTAACAAATTCTTAGTGAGTGTAGAAACATAGAGTACATTATCAAGATCTACTCTTTTAGAGGATCCAAGACTTAAGGGAATAGTTTCCACTCCATCTATTCTACATTCTTGATCACTTGCTGTTAGAATAGACTTTTTACAACCTACAAAAGGTACAAGAGTTGAGAAAAATCCTTTTGGAATGTCATGTGGGAACTAGCCCCACTATCAATCCACCATGTGTCATTGGAGTAGCTCTTTGATGTTGATGTAGAAGCCATGAAGGATGAATCCACTTCATCCTCATCTTCCTCAAGAGTGAGGTTGCCTTGTTTGCTCTCTCCTTGTGCATTCTTCTTCTTGAAACACTCGGATGCAAAGTGTCCCTTCTTTCCACAAAAGAAGCACTTGAGTTTGGCTTTGTTCTTCTTTCCACCTTTGGAGCTTGATGGTTGATCATCATTCTTGGTCTCCTTGTGTTGGATCTTCTTCTTTGACTTTGCATTTCCCTTGCTTGAGAAGTTGGCCTTCTCATCACCATCATGCAGCTTTAAGGATCCAATCCCTTGCTTGACATGAAGGGTCCTACTCTCCTTGGCTACAAGCACACTATGAAGCTTGTCTATGGAAGGTAGTGCATCTTGAATAGCAAAGCTTTGTATAAGATTGGAGAACTCATCTCCATGACCATTCAAGATGATTTGAACAAGTTCATCATCATGAATACCCTCACTAATGATGACAAGTTCTTTGTTGAGAGATTTAATTCTCAAGACATACTCTTGAGCACTCTCATCACTCCCTCTAATGCTTTGAAGAACTTTATTTCTAATCATAAGCACTCTAGAGGTATTTCTGGATTCATAAATCCCTTTGAGGTAGTTCCATGCCTCCTTGGCTGAGGTACAAGATGCTACTTCCTTTAGAAGCTCATTACTAACATTCATTTTCAAGCAATGTAATGCTAGTCTAGCTCTCTTTTTGTACCTCACTTGATCTTGACCTCCTTGAGGTTCTTCTTCTTCTCCTATGACAAGATCAAACATATCTTGGAGCACTAGTAGTGACTCCATTCTTACTTTCCAAGTTGAATAATTATTAGAATTTAGCCTTTCTCTAACCTCAAGAAGATAGGCTCCAATTGAACCCATTCTAACTAGTAATAAGTACAACAGATGTACTATTCAAAGGCTCTTCCTTCTTTCTTTCTCAGAATTTAGCTAAAATGCTACTTTCTTGAATCTCACTAGACTCAAGAAGCAAGATCTATAATGATCTTGAACTCAAAAAGATTTGGGAAAGTGTATTCTACACAATATATTCACTTAGAATCTTGGATTTGATTTTTGGAAGTGCCAATGCTTTCCTATGATGTTTAGAATTGGTTTTAGTTTCACTCTTGAACTAAAAACCTAAGCCTCAAACTCTCTCACAAGGATTTGTAGGTTTAATAAGATTCTAACACCATTCACTCATCAAATCTATAATGGAAACAATGGCTTTTATAAGCACATCACTAGTTTCACTCTACACAACTTGTTTGAAATTCAAATATTGAAAAAACACAAAGTTTTGGTGAAAGTATAACTCCAGCAGCCTCTCACACGTGTGAGAAGTACTTCTGAACTTTACACACTAATCTGAACCTCAACATCACAAGTAAACTATTAGAAAAGGTCACTCTCCTTCAAAGTGACTCTAGCACCAATGCTTTCACCAAAATGAAGATTCTTGGATCATCAACCAAGATCTTTGACTTGGCTCTAATACCATGTCAAATTTCAGAGTTTATGGACTGAAATTGATCCACAAATGATCATAAAGAGTGATTGGTAGCTTGGGATCTTGATCTATATCAAGACTAGCTTCCAAATCTAGCTTCTACTTGACAATCTTTGTGTTTCCAAGCAAGAACAATAAAAAAAGATGATCCACGGATTCACATGTGTGAAGTACAGCTACTGTACGGCCTGATAATAGAGAAATAGTTTACTTATCATTTACAAAGCATTCATCCACAAAGAAAGTGCTTAAGAGAGTCAAAACACAATAACAGCTTCACAAACCAAGATTTCTCGTCATTAGCTCAATAATGAATCCATCATGGATCAAGTACAAATTCACCATAATCTCTCTCTAAGATACATCCAACACATGTAGGATAGCTCATTGTACTTATCCATATCCAATTTAGATAAGATCTATCAAGTTTGCCACATCATCCATTGGTGGTTTGTGTTGACCTTCTAGATTCCTACAATCTAGGACCTAACTCCTATAGTTTAGGAGATGTCATATTAGACTCAAATGAAAGCTGATCAAAATAGATCTGAATATTAAAAGTGTCATTTCACACATGTGGACAGGTCCTCACACGTGGGGATCCACATAGATGTCTAATATTCATCAAAAACCATGTGAAAATTGCTAAATTCTAACAATAAAATCTCAATATATTTGTATAAAATAATTTTGTACATGTGAAATACATAATGGCTCATCCACAAGAAGGGAGGCCATTCATTTTTCTTTATCATCTATCTTTGGCTCTATGATCTCTAAATCCATTTCTCCATATGGAAGAAGCTTTGCAGGACTAGCATCGTCGGGAATATCTATCGGGTAGGATTTTTCCACCAATATTCTTAATGCTTCATGCTGAAAATACCAGATCCCTTGTCGCGTGACTGGCGTGCAGGAAAATTGAGAAAACAAATTTCATAAAAAAATTTGTACTAGAAACATATGTTAGGAATAATAGAAGGATACTCTGATGACTGACAATAATTAATTCACGAAAAATTTCTAAATAAATGTATGACCTTTCGTATATTTGAAATAGAGTCATGTTGAGCGACATTGAAAACTGTATACCATCCACAACTAACACTATCTTCTTGTTGGGAGGACTGCAAAATAATAATAAAACAGAAAAATGTGTTAATGCACTAGAATATGCTGGGATATCGTTTCAACGCACGAGGATATGAATGAAATATAATAAAGATTGCAAGTGCACGTCCAATCGATATTAGAAATTAGAAAATAAAAAAAATAAGATATCGTTTTAACACACGCCCTGAGCTTTAGTATATATCATACGAGTTTTAGTCCATTTGTCAAAACCATTATAACGGCAATTAGAGCATTGTCTGTTTGCTTATGAGGCCACAATTATGCCAAAGGAACATTCAAGATTGTTTTTGTTAAGAGATATCTAGCTATTAAAATACTCGGTTATGTCCCTGGAGATACCACAAAAAGATCATCTTCAATGTCCCTTTAATTGGGATATATACACATGAGCAAAATGAAAAATATACAGTTTTTAGATCCATATCAAAGGAGATTGTTCCTGCAGGACAATACCATGCATCTCAAACTTGGAGATGATGAAAATTGAAATTAAAATAGATTATACATATATATACATGTTTTCCATTGTATTAAGAGGATCTCTCTTTTCTGATGAATTTGAATGATTTATGAAAGATCATAATGTTTGGCGAGTTCTTTGCTTGATATTTAAATTGTGCTCGTCTGTAAAATCACTTGAATAGTTGTACTAAATATTTACTTTTGAATTATGTCCACCATGATTTGTAGCTCTATGAAATGCTCCTCTTGCCTTCCAATGTAATTTTTCCATGCCTTGTGATAACCAGATACTTAATCTCCCATATTCCTTTGCAAAATAAGTTACATGATAAAGCAAGATGTGCTGCAAACAAGAGTTGCAACTAGTTAAAATTGGTAACATCAACAGAAATAAATATAATCATGAATGAGATTCCATGATCAATACCATGTAATGTGTTATGTGTTCTTCTCCCCAACAATCTCGTATTGATTTTACAAATGTGGTGCAATGATTTTGCAAAGTCCTCATATCTTCAGATGATAGGTTTTCTTTCCTGATAACACCTATTAGTTTGTCTAAGTAATTCCAAACTTGTCCCTTTTCCATGTTAAATTTACACAAGCTAGTTTGCACAATTACCAATTGTAAAAAACTTTGAGGCCATGTTGTGGGATGTCACACGTGCCAAAGGCATAGGATACCTTATTCTAAGTCAAATCATAAATATAGCTTTGGAATGGTACCTTTGGAATATGTCCAAAGAGTGCATAGATAGCATTTTTTTCATTGTTTTTGGATCTCAAGGTATTGACCCTAAATATGGTGGATCAAGTGGATCTTTAGGTTAGATGTTAGGTTTAGGTTATGATGAATACATAGAAGCCCTAATATGCTCAGATCCGAGCTCTACATGTATAAATATGTGATGGGATTTCCATCCAATTATGAGCAAAATCGAGATTTTCCTTCTTGACTAGTTTGAGTCTGTGATTTGGTTGATGAATGCTATTGGCATATGGTTTTTTATGATCATTGAATGAGATTGGAGTTGCAGGTACAATACACGGGCAACAGCAGGCCGTACTTTCACATGTGTGAAGATTTGTGGAGCTAATTCATGTTCAAGCCAAGATAAGCTAGGAATCAATGCATTGATTAGTAATCTAGCTTCTAGACCTTGTTTGGATCTTAAGTAGGTGCTTTATCCATCATTTTTAGGATCAAATGGGTTTAATTTGCTATTTTTTAATCATGGTATCTGAGCCATTCCAAGAAATGAGCTTCATTTCATTCTAGAATCATAGATTTTGATGTAATTCAAGCATTGATTGCTATCTAGACATAATCTATGAGTAGTACCTTCAATCTTTGATCAATTTGAGTGAAGAGGGATCTAAAGTTTTTTGATTTACAGGCTTTTTAGCTTAAAAATCGGAGTTGTGGTCATCTCTTATCAATTGGATCAAAATAACAAGTATTTTGCACTTTCCTCATATTGATGCTACTCGAATTGTGGAGTTTATCACAAGGAATAGTTTTCAATATGTCAAAAGGAAGGTAGATTCTTATCTTTGGTACTGTAATAGGTCATTCTTAGACTTATTGAGATTGTAGAAATTCAATTTTGGGGTCAGCCCAAATATTTTGATAAGTGCTCATCAAGTGAATGCAATTCTAGTCAAGATTGTATTCAATTTTGCTTGATTTGTGAGATAGTTTGGATTCATTATTGCATGATGATTCAACCTGGCCTTGTAGGAATGATTTGAAGAGGCATTTATGTGCATATTATTCCTTTTGGTTCTGTTTAGGTGAATCTTATATCTTTGTGAAGTCGAGATCAAGGAGGAGGCTATTTTAGATCCAGTTTTTGTTCAAATTCAAGCTAGTTTCCATTCTTGTTGACATTAATAGATTTGATTTGGCTTAAGATCAGGTAGGATCTTATTAAGAGGTCAAGTTTTGAGTCTTCTCAAGTCCCTAGGTAGTGGGATAGCTAGTCTTTCAATCATTTCTATTTTGCATCTATTCATGTGATCAAGATCTTGTTAGAGATAAATGGCTTCAATTAATGCATATCTTTTGGATTCACATGATAGATTGAATGCTTATAGTTATTCAATTTGGAAGCTAAGAATGGAGTCAATCCTCATTTTACAAGATCTAATGGATATAGTGAGTGGTGAAGAGGATGAGCCTATTCACCCTCAAGAAGCTACAAAATACAAAAGGAGATTCAAGGTTGCTCTCCATATTGTATAAAAATGAATGTAGCTAATGAGATTGTTAAAGAGGTAGGTGCTTGCACCTTGGCTCAAGAAGTATGGGAAACTCTTCAAAAAATATATGAATCCAAGAGTACTTCAAGGTTGCTGTCCTTGAAGAATCAAATTCTTCAATGTTTTCAAGCTAAAGGAGAGAGTGGACATTCATATATCAGTGAGAGTTAAGGAATTAAACAACAAAATTTTAGATACAAAATGATTGAATGTTTAGTGTTCAATCGAATAATCACATATGGTGGTTGGCGGCATTCCAGGTATATATTTCAATTTTCATTTAGAATATCTTTATTAACAATTCATACCTTGCCAGTTTTTATTGACATGTCATGCATTACTTGTTTCCCTATAGGTCTTGAAAGAGGACCATAAACTACTTTCATGGATATTTTCAAGAACAAATTATGGCGAGATTATAAAGAGACATTTGGAGGGTGAGAAATTTATAGTTGAAAACCATGGAAGTTTTCAAATTCAATGGCACCTTGCAGGGGATTTGAAAACATTAAAATGTATGTATAATGTCTCTCATGGGACAACATCAAAGCATCCATGTCTTTATTGCATGAAGGATGATAAAAAAACACGGCCCAACACGAGAAGTTGAAGATCCAAATATGAAAAGTGTTCTGTCGATTCCATTAAAATATGTTTACATATGCACATTGCATGCTGAGGTTCCTATTATTGAAAAACTTATTTACCTGCATATTCTATTAGCATGGAATCATAAACCGGAGTCTGTGGCTAAAGCAGCAATTAGGAGGCTGGAAATAGTTTAGTCAAATGCAGGACTACATAAAGGGAATGTCACGATTGAAAAAAGTGAGACTCTCCGGGAAAAAGGAAACGTTCCTAATAAGCCATCAATTGGAGGTGCTAAAGCAAGAAGATTCTTATCCAATCACACATGCAAAGAATCAAGTGTCAGATACGAAATTTGGAGAGAAATTGTCCAAGCCACACGAACACTGGAAGGAAGTAATCGAGTGGAAAAGGGACAATTGTGGACCAACTTACACAAACTCATAGGTGTTATCAGAATAGAAAACCTATCATCAGAAGATATGAGGACTTTGCAAAATCATTGCACCACATTTGTAAAATCTGTACATGATTGTTGGGGAAAAGACAATGTTACTCATTACATGGTGCTAATCTATATCATTATTTGGTACTTTTCTCA
This sequence comes from Diphasiastrum complanatum, assembly GCA_029204225.1. NCBI lineage: Eukaryota > Viridiplantae > Streptophyta > Lycopodiopsida > Lycopodiales > Lycopodiaceae > Diphasiastrum > Diphasiastrum complanatum. The sequence continues at coordinate 45,190,408 of CM055105.1, forward strand.
TTCAAGCTTATATTTTTTTCTACTGATGTAACTAATCAAAACTATTGTTTGCAGCACATCCTTCTTCATCATGCAACTTAGTTTGCAAAGGAATATGGGAGCTTAAGTATCTGGTCATCACAAGGCATGGAAAAATCTCATTGGCAAGCAAGGGAAGCATTTCATAGAGCAACAAATCATGGAGGACACAATTCAAGAAATAAATATTTAGTTCAACTTTTTCAGTGGTTTTATAGAAGAGCACAATTTAGATATCAAGCTAAAAACTCACCAAATATTATGATATTTCGAAAGGCATTCAAATTCATAACAAAAGAGAGATCCTTGTAATATATCAAAAATCTATCACTAAAAATTATTTAATTATGATCATTATCCTCTTCAAGATTCAGACAGATGGTATTGTCACGAAGGAATAATTTCCTTTCATATGGATCCAAAAATTCTAAATTTTTCTTCTTGCTCATATCAATGTAACCCAAATAAAGGGCCATTGCAGATGATCTTTTTGTAGTCTCATTGGGAGTATAACCCAATATCCCATCTTTATCATAATCTATCTCACTTTCAAGGTCATCATATGAGTAATCAACAATGACAGAAAATTCAGATAAATTTTGAGCAAAAATTGAGAGGATTTCATCCTCTCTCAAATTCAAAACATCTTCTATATCATTAAATGAAATATAACTTTCATTATCTATAAAATATAAGGGAACATAGAGTAGAGTTAATTGATTAACAAGAGAGGATTATAGAACGAGGGAGAGATTTTTGATAATCTAAAGCCATAGATGCTTCAGCTTCAACCCCTATCAGTATCTGCATCATCTACATCAACTGGAACATGTGCAGATGCTTCGATCAATGGAATAGTTGAAGGTTCAACAAATTCATCATTTGGAATTTCAATAGATATGTAAAAGACAAATGTCATTCCTTTGATAAGAAGGCGACATATTCTTTTGTGGATATCACAATATATATTTCTTTTGAAATGATATGCAGGTTAGAGTACTTTCTATTGTGTTTATGCTTAGAGGATGGTTGGGAATGCACAAGGTCCTGAAAATGAACGAAACAAAAACTTTCTATATCCAAAATAGGAGTACTAATAATCTGAGAAAAACTATCAAGATAAGAAATTAAATTATAACGATTCTTATAAACTAGCTTATCGATATCAAAGGGAGCAAAAAAAATACTAGCAAAATACCCTAATTTCTCATATGGAATGTCACTGGCATTAAAAAAATCCATAAGTTTGTTATCTGAGGAATGGAGGAACTAGCCATATTGAACCTGATATCGGTTCAACGTGACATAATGATATCGGTAGAGGAAAGAACAAGAGTGCATGCGTTGATCCGATATCGTTAGGATGAGATTGAAATTTGCCACGAGCACAAGTCAGAAGTGGCTGATATCGATTCAGCACGCCTGAATGAATCCGATCATGCACTGTTTGGGAAGGCGCGCGTCGATTCGATATCGTAAGATAGAAAGAAAATAAAAAGGCTAGTGAGTTCAGAATAAAAGATCACGGAATTGAAATATGACAAGTGGTGCCCATATTATAGCCAATTAATATTGATCACAGCCATACATTTGTCAAATAATGAATTGAAAAACACAGCCCATATTTATCCACCAATCAAACTGAGACAAATTTGTACCTACATCGGAATACATTAACTAGTCTATCACTAGATTCAACTAATCATCATAAGCCCTGACCCTAGAATCTGTACCTACGCCAGAATATATTAAATATTTAATTAGTAGCCTCCTCGAATAATCATTAAACAATTAATAAACAAATGATAAATGGACATCATTGGAAAATGTGTACAAGGAGGATTATTACAATCTCTCGTCCTATTTAAGCAGAGTAAAGACGAGGTTTTTTTCTTTTGATATAATATTCATTCAGAATTTTTTCATTAGTTGTTCTTAAGGCACTCCAATTTAATTTTTTTGCCTATCAGATATCAGATCAGCGCGCCTAACAGAAGATGGTTATTCTCCATTTGTACTGCACGCGTCCAATCGCTTTTGTGAGAACAATTTTTTTTTTGAAATTTTGGAAACTATTGGACCCCATTATGCATGCTCAAAGCTTGATTTGATAGACTCTTCATACTGTCCAAAATTACGCAAAATCTATCGAGTCAAGCTTTGATTCATATTCCGTCCAATATCGGTTCAGCACACGAGAATAGCACCTCTGGTTTTCACATGCTGTATATGCGCGTCGATTAGCTGTCGAGTGAAATACTGGCTATCGGATCAACGCGCCTTTGGAGAAGACAATGATTTTTCACTACGTGCGTCGAATCGCTATTGTAGGAAAAAAGGATTTTGAATTTTTTTTGAAATTATTGGAGGGTATTTTGCATGATCAAAGCTTGATTCGATAGACTCTTCATACTGTCCAAATCTAAGGAGAATCTATCGAGTCAAGCTTTGATCATTCATATTATTTTTCAATATCAGTTCAGCGCACGAGAATTGCCTCTCTGGTTTTCACATGCAGTATATGCGTGTCGATATGCTATTGGGTGAAATAATGGCTGTTGGAGTTTTTCGAAATTATAATGAATGGATATAAAAAAGGTCAGATATTTATAGCTTAACCTTGTCAATTTCAGCAATAAATAGATGTGACCATACTTTTGTAGTTTTGATTGTAGATGTGACCATACTTTAGTTGAAATTAATTCTGGTTTATTCGATATCGACTAACCATTTTGATGATAGGAGGATATTTAGTTTGATTTGATTGACAAGCCTCAGAGTAATCATCATTGTAATCCGAGCCTCGAACATCCAACCCACCACGTTTGCAATCAATTCGAATTTTCTCTATATATACTAATGGACGACACTGAAATTTTTTTTATTAAAGTTCTTACAGTTCTCTACATCCATGCGATAGAGATTCAGCGTGCTCGAAACAAACTTCCTACTATACTCGCGCGTGTCCATCTACTACCAGCTATCAATTTGGTTGAGCTCAGGTATCGGTTTGACACGCTCGACCTGATTTCTGATCCTGGGTTCTCCTTCTTCGTGCGTTGATCCGCTATTGGACAGTAATGGTGCAGACCAAGCAAACACACGAGGCCACCCTGGTGGAATACCAATCTCAGGAGCTGGTCAGGAAAAATCCATTACCACCATCTCGTCCATCACCACCTCCTCCTAGGCCAAGGGGCAGAAGAAGAGACCCACCCTGGCTCAAGGATATTTGGAAGCTACTAAAGACAAATAATCTTCTGATTCTGAAAGCTCACATACAGAGATTCATCAGAGATGTCACAAGGAGTCTATCTGCAGATGTGAGATGGACGGTAATGGCAATTGAGGCGCTACACACTGCATATGAGAATTTCCAAGTGAAATTTTTTTCAGATACTGTTGTTGTAGTTGTCCATGCCAAGAGGGTGACCATCATGCCCAAGGATTTCAACATTGTGTTCAGGCTTTGGGACACATATGACAAATTTGCAAAATACTTTAGACCTGCTCCCATGAACTTGAAGAAGGTTTTCCAATCTCCTCTTGGTTGATTCTTCTTTACTAAGTCGTTCAGTCATGGCGACTCTCAAACTTGGAACAACAAACTCAGTAGGCATTATGGCATCATGTCCATACACCATCTGAAATGGGGTTTGTCCAATACTCATTTTGAATATGGTTCTGAAAGCCCATAGAGCTACATGAAGCTTGTGTTCCCAATCAGATCGTGAAGCTTCAACCATCTTCGTGATAATCCTGTAGAGGATCTTGTTTGATGATTCTACTTGTCCATTACAACATGGGTAATAGGGGGTACTCTTTCTATGGACAACCAGATATAATAACAGGTAGTAATAGTCTTGTTTAGAAAATGCGTTCCGCGATCACTCACGAGTTCTAATGGGCACCCAAAACGGACTAAGACGTTCTCATACAAGAACTTGGCAGTGGAGTTGGCATCAACCTTTCTCACCGCCTTGGCTTCCACCCATTCGGTCAAGTAGTCAGTGGCTATGATTATATATCGAGCATGTGAGCCAACGCCCATGGGTTGCAGGATGAATAGGGCTGACATAGTCAATGCCCCATTTCTCAAATGTCATTTCAGCAAAAACGGGTCGTAATGACATTCTATCCTTTCCCTAGGTTCGGTTGAACCGTTGGCACACGTCTCCCCTTTTGACCTGATAGTGAATGTCTCTGAACATCGTGGGCCACCACAGGCTGTGTTGAGGCACTTTCTTATTGGTAGCTTTGACAATGAAATGTCCTCCTCCTATTCCTTTATGGGTGATGCTCACCACTTGGAACACTTCATGCAATAGGACACAACTGCTAAAATTGAAAAACAATCCATATTGATTTTTTGGCTTGCTACAAATGTTGTACCGTGCAAGTATGTAGCCCATTAATGCAAAATGCCAAGTTTGGCCTACATAGAACTCGAGCTACATGGTTATGTATTATCTAGTTTGATAAATGCAACTTGCATATAGTTTGTAGACATAGAATTAGCATTATTATGCTTGTAGAAACTCGTGGCAACTCACATGCATTAATTGTAAGTGATCCATAGTGACATGCAAGGCATGCACAAAGTTTAATGGACACATGCATGATGATTTGGACATTTCTAGTTAGAATTAGTACACTTTTAAAAAGTTGGTAGAATTTCATGCATGACAAGTGACAAATGTCACATAGACTCTAGATGTCATTTTGGAATGGATAGATATGGTTCTACCTCGAGCTACCTCAATCTCCATAAATATGTGTAGCTCTCCACACAATCAATGATGAAGAACCAAAGCTTTGTAGCTATCTCATGTCATTTTGGATCTAAACAAATATTGCTTGTTATCTCTCTAGCTCTCTCTCTCTCTAACTTGTGTTGAGGCTAATGCTCATACATTGAAATCTTGTATTTTTTATTCATTCTTTGATCATTGCCATTATATTCTGTCGATTAGCATGCTAGATTGTGGATTAGCCATTTCTTCTAAACTAGATTTTGTTGATCAATCTAGAATCAAGTTATAGTGCCAATCACAAAGCTTAATTAAGATCAGTCACTCTTGTGGACATTCCCCACATGTGTGAATTCTGGAAATTTTGTCATGGTATCAGAGCCACATTAAGCTTTGCATGCTAACAACTCTGATTGTACAAAAAACTGAGAGCTAGATCAAGCAAAAAAGCAGTTTTGCACTTTTTCTAGCCTTTCTCTGAAGTGTATTTGGATCAAATCGGACTTGAACTGATTTTTTAGACCTGAATTGAGGAAGTACGGAATTCTGAATTCCGCACGTGTGAAAATCAGAGTTTTTCAGTCCCTTTGTTCTCCTTACTTATAGATCCAAAGATAGCAGTCTTATAGCTTGATGGAAAGCATTTGATCTGTACTTTTCATAGAAATTGAAATCAAATCAATCTGATGTGTCTAGCAAGAGTTATAATCTCTTAAAGAGGATAGGGATAGGTCCAAAATCCGAGTGACAGCATTTTGATTTAATTCAATTATACTTTGTTCTGAATTCATTGTTTGGGCATCCAACACAAGAAACTATAGATCAAGACTGAGTTTGAAGTATTTGTACACCCTTTGAGCCTTCTGAGTGTCAATAGTGTTTCCTTTTGAAACATTTCACACGTGCCAAAAGTAGAATTCAAACCAGCCAAAGTGTCTCAAACCACTTTTTGTGTCTGATCTAGAAAACTTGTCATGTGGAATATTTGAGATTCATCTCAAATATAGTTGCAAGTATCTCACATAGGAAGGTAGTTCAACCTTGAACATACCTATAGTGAAGAGAGCAGCAACTCTAAGTCTGAAAGGAACAAGCTCAAACATATCTCAATCCAATAACTAAGAAGTCTTCATGATAATGGCATCTCAGGGAGGATATCTTCTAGAAGCCAGTGAAAGACTAAACACTTCTAATTTCTCAATTTGGAAGTTAAGAATGGAGTCTGTTTTGATTTTCCAGGATGTTATGGATATTGTGCTTGGTGTTGAGGAGGAGCCTCAAACACAGGTTGAAATTCCTAAATATAAGAAGGGAGCTAGAATGGCTCTACATTTCATTAAGATGAATGTATCTAATGAGATTTTGAGAGAGATAGGATCTTGCACTACAGCCAAAGAAGCTTGGGATGCACTAAAGACCATCTATGAAGCAAAGAATACTTCTAGAATACTCACTTGGGATGCACTAAAGACCATCTATGAAGCAAAGAATACTTCTAGAATACTCACTCTTAGGAATCAAATTTTCCAAAGTTTCCAAAGAAGTGAAGAGAGTGCATATAACTATGTTCTGAGAGTTAAAGATTTACATAGAGAGCTTTCCTGTGTTGGTGTTACCATTAACCAAGTTGAGCTAGTTCAAGTCATACTGAATGGTTTGAGAGATGACTATGATAATCTTGTTCAATCTTTTGCTATTAAGGAGGAGTTACCTGATCTAGAAACTCTCCAAAAAATTCTTATTTCTAGAAAATCTAGACAAAGCTATAAATTCTCCAAGATGAACAAACTTGAACATGGTGGAAGTGACAAAGCCCTCTTTGTCAAAGGCAAGCATAAAGGAAGGAGTAAGAACCAATTCTCTCAAGCATACAACAAAGACAAAGCCAAAGATCGAGATCAAGATGGTGAAGAGGATGAAACATCTGATCCCTCTAACTCAAAAACCAAGAAGAAGAAAGTGAAGTGCTTCTTCTATGGCAAAAAGGGGCACTATGCCTCTAATTGCTTTAAGAAGAAAAACCAACTCAAGCAAGTTAATCTCTCCAAAGAGATTGAAGAAGATTCTATTGCAAGTGATGGAGAAGGATCACTTATGGTGTCCAGTTTTTCTTCATCGCCTTTCAAGAAAGATGGAGCTTGGTACATAGACAGTGAAGCCTCTTCACATATGCGCTGTTCAAAGGAGTCATTTGACTCAATCTTACCTTTCAAAGGACTCAAGAGATCTATTTACACAGCTAATGATCATGAGTGTCCAATAGAAGGAATTGACAACATTCCATTGAAACTTGCTTCTTCAAAAGTTCTTGCACTTTCTAATGTTCTTTTCATTCCAAAACTTACAAAGAACTTAATTAGTGTGGGAAATTGCTTGATAATGGTTGTGATGTAAATTTCAACTCCAATACTTGTTTTATCAAGAGAAAAGATGAGATCCTTGCTGATGGAACTAGATGTGGTGGAATTTTTAAGTTGAATTCTTATGAGAATGCAAACCTTTGTGAAGTTGCTTTGTTATCTAAGCAGGAGCTGTGGCATAGAAGGTTGGGACATCCTAACTTTACATCTATGTCTTCTATGATTAAGAAGGAGAAGGCTTTTGGTCTTCCAAAATCTCTTTCTAAAGATTTCAAGCCTTGTGAGGCTTGTGCCATTGCAAAGTCACACAGAAAGCCATATCAGAAGTCTTTTATAAAGACTACTTATCCATTGGAACTCATACATTCAGATGTACATTTTTCCTCTTCTAAAAGTATTGGTGGTGCAACATGTTTTGTCACCTTTATTGATGACTTTACTAGATATACTTGGTTGTATCTACTTTCTTCAAAGGCTATGGTTTTTGATCACTTCCTTATCTTCAAAGCTTATGTAGAAAAACAGTTTTCTTGCAAAGTTAAAGCTTCAAGATGCGATGGAGGAGGTGAATATATCTCCGACAAGTTTCATAATTATTGTGAAGGTGAAAGAATAAAGAGAGAATTTTCTTGTGCCTATTCTCCATCCCAAAATGGAGTAGCTGAGAGGAAAAACAGATGTTTATGTGAATGTGCTAAAGCAATTCGAGTAGCAGCTTCTTTGCCTATTGAATATTGGGGTGAAGCTATAAATTGTGCAAACTATTTGTGCAATAGAATACCTCACAATAATTATTTGTTCATAAATATTGTGAAGCTGGAAAAACACCTTTTGAAGTCTTGTTTCAAAAAAAACCTAAGGTAGATCACCTTAGAGTTTTTGTTTGTACTTGTTTGGTTAATATGCCCTTGGAAACAAGGAAAAGAGATGATCCTAATTCTGGTAAAGGGATCATGTTGGATATGCATCCAACAAGAAAGCTTACAGCATCTATGTTCCCTCTACCTCAACTACAATTGAGATTAGAGATGTGATATTCCATGAAGATCAAAAATACATTCTTGAGAAGGCCGAGCTCAAAGATTCTCACAAAGATACTCCAATCATCACCCTTGAATATCATCATGGAGAGATGGGGCCGAGATTTGAGGAGGAGTCACCTCGAACTTTTTCACCAAGGAGATCTTAAAGAGAAAGATCCGAGCCTAGAAGGCTTACCTATGAAGATAGAGGAAAGCAAATGGAAATCAACTCCACTAATTGTGCCTATTTTATTTCTCATGAGGAGCCGAAGGATGTATATGATGCTATCAACTCAAAGGAATGGTACCTTGCCATGAAGGAAGAATATGATGCTTTGATGGCCAATAATACATGGGAACTTGTGGATCTTCCATTCAACAAGCATACCATTGGTTGCAAATGGGTTTTTCGAGTCAAGTATAATCAAGATGGCACAATCAACAAGTACAAGGCTAGGCTTTGTGCTAAAGGATTTGCTCAAGTATATGGACTTGATTATGAGGAGACCTTTGCTCCAGTTGCAAAGATGGTGTCAATTAGAATCATAATTTCTCTTGCTTGTTTTTTCAATTGGCAAATTCTTCAACTAGATGTTTCTAATGCATTTCTAAATGGCTATTTAGAAGAAGAGATCTATATGGATCAACCTATTGGGTTCATCCATGATGTGGAAAAATTTTGCTTGCTCTTCAAAAGTTTATATGGATTAAAGCAAGCTCCAAGGTCATGGTATTCTCAACTTAACACCTTTCTTGAGTCACTAGGATTTAATCTTAGTAGTTATGATCCTTCCTTATATGTCAAGTTTTTTGATAAAGATATTGTCATCCTTCTTATTTATGTTGATGATATCATTCTGACAGGAAGTTGTATCAAGTTAGTTGAGGAAACCAAGATTGCACTTGGAAAAGAGTTCAAGATGCAAGATCTTGGAAAAATTCACTATATTCTAGGATTAGAGATTGACTTTCTTAAAGATAAAGCTTTCATATGTCAATCTAAGTATGCTCTTTCAATGTTAAAAAAGTCCAATATGTTGAATTGTAAGAGTATAGAAACACCTATGGAGCAAAATGTAAAGGACTCTAACAAAGGTGATGAAAGATCCTTCGAGGACATCACACTTTTTAGAAGTCTTATAGGCTCCTTAATTTGGCTCACAATAACTAGACCTGACATAAGCTTTAGTGTTCATAAGTTGAGCCAGGCTATGCAAAATCCTTCAATTTATCATTGGGAAAAGGCCAAGAGAGTGCTTAGATATATATCTTCAACTTTTGATTTTGGTTTATTGTATAAAAGTGAAGATCTTTCTATTATTGGTTATTCCGACTCGAATTTTGCAAGTGATAGAGCAGATCGAAAATCTACAAGTGCCTATATATATATCTTGGAGAAAACTTGATATCTTGGCTTTTCAAAAAGCAAGATACTGTATCACTCTCATCATGTGAAGCTGAGTACAAGGTGCTCAGTACAACAACAAAGGAAGTGCTTTGGATCAAGAGGTTACTAGTGGAGCTAAAGATAATTATGGAACAAAATATACCTATGATCATGTGTGACAACATTTCAGCTCAAGCCCTTGCCAACAACCCAATATTCCATGCAAGGAGCAAGCATATCGAAGTTGCACATCACTTCATGAGAGAGAAGCTCATTGGAGGTGAAATCAAATTGGAGCACATCGACACATCATCTTGCATAGCAGATATGCTCACCAAACCTTTGAGCAAAAGTTCCTTCAACAAGCATAGAGCCAACCTTGGAGTTGTACCAAGATCCATGTTCAAATCAATATAGATCATTTTTAGGAGGAGTGTTAAAATTGAAAAACAATCCATATTGATTTTTTGGCTTGCTACAAATGTTGTACCATGCAAGTATGTAGCTCATTAATGCAAAAAGCCAAGTTTGGCCTGCATAGAACTCGAGCTACATGGTTATGTATTATCTAGTTTGATAAATGCAACTTGCATATAGTTTGTAGACATAGAATTAGCATGATTATGCTTGTAGAAACTCGTGGCAACTCACATGCATTGATTGTAAGTGATCCATAGTGACATGCAAGACATGCACAAAGTTTAATGGACACATGCATGATGATTTGGACATTTCTAGTTAGAACTAGTACACTTGTAAAAAGTTGGTAGAATTTCATGCATGACAAGTGACAAATGTCACATAGACTCTAGATGTCACTTTAGATGTCATTTTGGAATGGATAGATATGGTTCTACCTCAAGCTACCTCAATCTCCATAAATATGTGTAGCTCTCCACACAATCAATGATGAAGAACCAAAGCTTTGTAGCTATCTCATGTCATTTTGGATCTAAACAAATATTGCTTGTTATCTCTCTAGCTCTATCTCTCTGTACCTCGTGTTGAGGCTAATGCTCATACATTGAAATTCTGTATTTTTTATTCATTCTTTGATCATTTCCATTATATTCTGTTGATTAGCATGCTAGATTGTGGATTAGCCATTTCTTCTGAACTAGATTTTGTTAATCAATCTAGAATCAGGTTATAGTGCCAATCACAAAGCTTAATTAAGATCAGTCACTCTTGTGGACATTCCCCACACGTGTGAATTATGGAAATTTTGTCACAACAACATATAGTTCTATCGTTACAAATGCGATACAGTTGTCCTACTATCAATGTGAAAGGATCAGATTTAATGATTTACTTGTGTCATTCTACTTTGTTCATCTTAGACAGAGGACGTCTCGACATAAGATATCCTACTATGTCAGTAGCCTACTCAGGGACTAGGTCGACATGGAATAGTATTGCGTCAGGGAGTTCGTCATCAACCCCTCTACTCTTGAGAACATTTCAGATCCTTGAGAGGTGATCGGCCAGATAATATTGTTTTCCTTTCGAACGACGATTTTAAAGTCGAACTCTTGAAGAAACAACAACCATCTGGTGATCCTTCCGGTTGTGTAGGGTCTATTTACCAGATACAGTAGGGCTTGGTGATCTACAAAGAAGACAAAGGGATTGGTTAGCAGGTAATGGCAAAATTTCTTCACACTGTATACCATGGCTAGTGCTTCACGCTTGGTGGTCGTATAGTTCATCTCTGCAGGTATCAACTACCTACTGGCGAAGTAGATCGAATAGTCCTTCTTGTACTCCCCTGGTTGCGTCAGAACACTTCCTAAGGCATAATTAAAGGTGTCTGTGTGGACGTAAAATTCTATGGTCCAGATAGGAGGTCAAAGGATTGGTGCGGTAACTAAGGCCACCTTGAGTTTGTGGAAAGCCTCAATGGCTTCGGCTATCCATTCTAGTTGGATAGTCATCTGATAGATTAAACAGGCTAGCTTGGCAAAGTTCAGAACAAACCTTCAATAATAATTGCAAGGCCCCATAAAGACGTATACTTTCGTACAGTTCCAGGTTCAGGAAATGCAAGTATTATCCAGATCTTGTCAATGTTAGTGGCGATGCCATGCCTCAAAACAACATGGCCCATGCGTGACCAAAAATTGGCATTTGGCCGAGTTTAGGGATATGCCGAATAATCAACACTGGATGAGCACTTTCTCTAAGCAAGCTAGATGCTGGGCTCTAGAGGAGTGGACACACAAGTTGTCCATGAATATTTCAAGAAACTTTCGATGAAGATCCTTGAAGGCATAACTCATCACTTGTTGGAAAGTGCTGGGGGCGTTGCACAATCCAAATGGCATCACTTTGTAGGCATATGTTCCCCACTCAATGGAGAAGGCAGTTTTGTGCTGATCATCTGGGGCTATCTGCACCTGGTTATAGCCACTAAACCCATCGATACCCAATTAGTGTGTTCCATCTCATAGATGAATCCTACATCTAGAAGCTTCTTCAATTCTTCTTGGATCAGTCGGGTGTAGTGCAGATTGTGGACCTATAAGGCCTACTAATTGTGAGTTTTGCACCATCAGCCAATGGAATGGTGTGGACCACTACGTCTAGCGATATGCCTTTCAGCTCAGCATAATTCCAAGCAAGACAGTCATGGTATTTGCGGAGAAGCGCCTTGAGATCCTCGAGTTCCTCTCCTTCTACATCTTTCCCTACTGATAACATACAACTTTCATCTCTCTTCTCAACCAGATCTATCTCTTTTGTGCGGGCAGGACCTTTATAAATGTTGGCTCCTTGGGAGGTTTGGGATCTCTCTTTACCCTGGGCATAACCACCACCACTTCATCCATCTCATAATCCTTGAGATATTGTGGGACGTCATGCGCAGGCTTGGGTTTCTCTATGGTGTCTTCCCGGATTGTATCTTGTAATTCCTAATTGGTCATCAACTCGGTCTTGATTCTTCTTTCATCACTCTTAGTTCTACTCAGTAATTTTTGCCTTATATGGGAGTTTACGTTCACAAAGCGGGCTGGTGGGTGGCTGATTATTGATACCTAATCTTTTCAGATCATGGTCAAGTTTTTTGACGCTCTTTGATGGTTTCATACCCAAATCTGCGAAGGTGATCAAAGCTTTTTCCTTCAGAGATTCTCCCGGTGGGAAATCCGAAGTAATTGGCTCTTTTCCCTTGGCATTCGTTGGCGATTCTGATCATGGATCAAGGGTTGGATATTTTACCATCTTTATGCTATTTTCTCACAACAAGATTTCTAGCTTATAAAGAGCCTTGTCCTCAGCTAGGGCCCAATCTATACATTCTCGCAAGAGATCATCGACGATTATAGGAACACTAGTCGTGGATCCATCAATCATGATATCCATTTGGCCTACAACAGCATTGTCTTGTGGGGATCTACGATTTCGATAAGATCTACATTCGCTAGAGCCTCTCGTGGATCTAGTGTTTCAGGATTTTTGAGCAGTATTAAAACGATCAAGATCCACATAACGGAGAAAATCTTTGTCCTCATATTCTCGACCTGATTCTAGGGTGAACACGTGAAGAACTTCGATTTTCTTTTCACTGTAGATTCCTTGCAGCGACTCCTGGGGTATAGCCTCGAGGCTCATCATAAAAAATGAAATGGAATCTTGATGACCCTCGCTAGATTTCTTCGATGGTCATTCTAATCTCTTGATCAAGATATTGTTCTCATCAAAAAATGGGTCAACAGTTGACCTTTGCTTGGGGGATTACTCATCTGACGAAACATCAAACTGAAGACAATCGATTGTGGCTAGGGCTCGGTCCAATTTACCACATCTATTTGTGAATCATCATGTATGACGATCCTCCTCCAACGACGTCCGTCGTCTGATTCTTTGTCAGAATGGATTGTAGTAGCAGAGCTTGAAATCATGGCTCGTTGATCTGTTGGCTTCGTAATCCAGGTATCAGGATCGATCTTAACGGCAGAATCATGATTCTGTAGCACGATACTGAAGAAAGAAAATGTTTCTATTACCAAAGCTTTGCTATCTTTCAGCCCTCTCTCTGACAAAAATGTTCGTGAACGCGAAAGTCAAAAGACACGAAGCAGAAATGGTCACAAAGACCCTGACAAAAAAAAAAAAAAAACACGAACGAGAAAAATTCATGAAAGAGAATTTTTCATGGTACAGGAGGAGAAAGTCAGATGACGCGAAAGTCAAAAGACACGAAGCGACATGAAAATCGTCGCGACGTCTTTTTTCAACCCTCACGTTCCAAAAAGGATCAGCAAGATCATGCAAGTACCAAGAAGTACAAATATCTGATCTGATATCATGACATCAACAGATACACTCTAGGTCGTGGCTAATCTGCCACTCTTGTAATTTGTGATTAGTTGTAGATGTTTAATCACTCTAATCTAGAAGTTACACAACGTGACTATATACCTTCTAGTTGATGCATGATACAATATGAAGAAGTCTAATGCTAGTAAGCTAGACAGACTAAATATAGAATAGAAGTCCTCTTGTGAACGAGACAAGTTTTGTAAGCAGAATCCACAGAGATCCAAGAAGTCCACTAGTAAGCGAGATACAAATTTGTGAGAGAACTGTATTTCTCTCACGCCAATGCACTACGTGGATCTGCATGTAGTGCTTGATGAATTAGAAAATCAATAGATGATTTTGTAGTCATTGCGCACATATCACACTTATCTTGTCTGATCTTGAATGTAAATTAGTCTACTGCTATTTGTGTGTCTGATTCACTTGTTCATTTAATTTTGCACCTTGGTTTTAATTTTGTTGAATGTTGTGTTAATCTAAAACGTAGATCAACAGTGTCTGTCTACATTCTGGAGGACTGTAGAAATGATACAGCAGGTAGTGACTAGCAATCATATCTAAAATCCATCCGAATTGTTTTGTTTTGTATTTTTTTTTTGCGAATTGTTCATTAGTGGTATCAGAGTCTACCTTGTCATAATCTGACATAGCCAACCAATGGGGTTGGCTTAGTTGGTTAGCTTGACATCCAAAGTTTCTTTGGTCTTAGGTTCGAGCCTCCCCTTGGAAACCAAGAAGCATAATATGACATAGCCAAAAGGCTATCAGACCTAGGAGGCCAAGAATTCAAACAAACAACCATCAACAAGAGAACACACTTCAGAAGCAAAGGCTTCAATCAACAGCATACAGAGCAAGATCTGTACAGTTCAAGATTCTTCAAGATCTAACTTTCTGGCCTGGAAAGTTAAGACATCGTTGATACTCAAGGGTGAAGGTTTCTTCCCCTGGGTGGATGGCACAGAGGAGATGCCTACGACATCAGACAAAGAGCTACGCGAGTGGAGGGAGAAAAATGACAATGCAGTAGCCTTGTTATTTTCATCCATCAAAGACAGTCTCACACTTGACCTGGCTACACTCTCAAGCTAAGGAGATGTGGGATACACTGTTCAAAAGATTTCAAATGAAATCAAGAAGTCAAATAATGATGCTGAAAGATTAGCTGACAAATCTACAGTGTGATGGGAAAGACCTCATTTCTTTTGTGAGGAAGATGAAGGATCTATTTCTACACACATAAGTAGGGCTTGGATCTTGAGTATGCTATGGAGTGTTGTGGTATGCTTGTGATTTGTTTATGGTTAGCAAGGGGGTGCTAGCACTCATTGTAATAGCAAAGAATACCTGGAATGGGAGAGTCATCAACAGATAAAACGGATACTTAAATATGAAAATGCCCAAAATATTGAATCACTATAAATAAGAATAAAAACATACATTTACTTTCTAGAGAAGCTTATGCAATATCAGTAAAATTTAAAACTAGAAACTTTGCAGTAATGGAAGATCCAGTCAAAGATCATGAACTACCATCTAGGCATATAATAGTAAGTAATAATACTATCTAAAAGAAAAGATTCAGAGACCTTATCAGCAGTCTTCAGCATAAACAGTTTGAGAAGCTAGCAGAGAAAAAAGAACAAGCACAATGTCTGTCAGAGCCCCAAAACAAGAAGTGGTAGCTTCTATTGCTTTTCACATTCATCATTCGAGTTTCTCCTTGCCTACCTGACAGTACATATTTGTTGGCAAGGAACCCCACATAGATGCAAAAGGAAATTAGAATTTTGAAAATGTCTACGTCTAGTATTGAGGACATCAATCTATTGAAAAGAAAGATTGGCCTCAACTGTATCTTGTCCCTCTTTATTATATTTTTTGGGCTCCCCACGAGCTCTTATCCTAGATGGTCTCCCACTTGACCTACCACTTGAAGACGTTGTATCAAAGAAAAACTTTAAAAGTTAGAAAGTAGTGGAAAATGGGAGTGCAAGAGTAGTGAAAAGTGTTGGATTAGAAGAGTAAGCAATGACAAGAAAGCAATAGATCAATAGTAAGCACGAGCAAGCAAGATCAATACCAAGCAAGATCAATAGATTAGGAAGAGATCGCAAGCAATAGCAAGAGAAAGATCACTAGCAAGAAAGAGCAACCAAAAACAAGCAAGCAAGCAAGATCTATAGAGCTTGGAAGAGCAATAGCAAGCAAGAGCACTAAACACTAGATTAGGGAAACCTATAAAATTTGAAAGCAAAAGAAGAGGAGCAAAAATGCTCGCGAAAATGCAGTTTTATTCGCATTCAATTTCGCATAAATTATCCACGCAGAAGTTATCCACGCGATATCCACTCGTGGATGTTCCACGCAGTTTTTTTTTTCCTCTTTTCACACGTGAGAGGGTCCATAATCTTTTCTAAATTTTAATTATGGTAGTATTTAATTGTTAAAACTAGTTTTATATTGTTATAAATTTTATTTTTCTTGAGATTTGACATACAAGACAAAATCATGAGATAATAGTACATATTGTTATTAAACAAGTAATTTGACAAGTTTTTTAGGATTTTATGACATAATATTATGTCAAATCGGTGATGTCATAAAACATTTAGTTTATTAATAATCTAGGGGTCATAGATTTGAAATAATTTGATGAAATAATTATATGGTCAAATAATTTTCTTTTGCTTTTGTCATGTGGCCTCTTAAATGGTTGCATGGGTTCATTTAGATTTATGATCAAAAGCATTTATGTTATATTGAGGACCTTAGTGATATGTGACCTATATGATATATCTTTTTAATTGTTGGTGTGTGACCTATATAACCTTATATGAAATCATAGTAATTAGTTGAAATATCATTTAGCATTGTAATAAAGATGTTGATCAATGCTGTGCTAGCTAGTATATGATTGATTAACATTGTCCAATTGCTCATCTTTTCTTTTCGATTCGAGGAATATCATCTTGCATACAAGGCAACCATAGATAGAAAGGGCGAATGTATATTGCTCGTCATGAGATACCATGGTACACTAGGCCAATCCAAAGAGATTTATCCCTAACTAACTCGAGCCAAGTATTAATTAATCAAATGAGTGATTGAGTGGGCAATGAATCAATTGAGTATATGATTGATTGTTTGATTTTGATCATTCCATCTTGAAAGGAAGATTTAGTGAGATCATCACTCATATTGGACAAGAGTTCAAACTGAAAGCTTCGAACATTGACTACTATGTGGTCTTTAAATTAGTTGAGACAGGCCTGCGAGCACTATTTACTGATGTTTAACATTTGTCAGTATGAACTTCATTTTGATTTATTGTCATGTGTTGCACCACCCAAGCAATTTTCTTGATTAAGCATAACTAGAATATACATGGATCAGATGTTGGCATGTCTTTAACAAATTTTATTATATTTGTTCAGTACATACAGTCTCATAATGATTACTTATGATGTGGTATAGAGTAGTTGGCTATAGTGTGTATATGTCATCGACGATGTCATCATCATCAAATAGCGATTCATCTCATGATTGCAACAACGGGTATATATTGTTATTGCTATTGACATCAATTGCACTTTATTTGTTATTTGAATAGGAGTGTATAATTTTTCTTGCAAATTTATTTTTACAAAGGAGCAAACAAGACTAAAGTACAATGAACAACTATTGACTGGTTCATCTTCAAGCTCTTCCATCAGTCGATGTAGACCGTCCGTTGATCCATCACATGTATGTATATTGATTTATGTCATTTTTTTTTTATTTGTAATAGTGATGTACTCCGATTTGGTTGAGAATTGTGATATAGTATATTGCTCTTTGGAAAGCAAAGACACCACTCCATCACAAATGAAGGTTGCAAATGCACTAAATGTACAAAGACTATTTTGTCAATTTTTGTCACATGTTACAATTCGTCACATGTTAGAATTTGTGAATTTTCACTTGAATGACACTGAAATAATTTGTGCCATTTGCAATTGGATTATTGGACCAGTTTCAACCAGAATATGATGAGAGAATACCATGTACATGCACACAATGCAAAGGCCTTAGGATTTGGACAAGGAAGATTGTCAACGATCATATTTGGGCCAATGGAGTGCACACAGAGAATCCAAGAGTACGAGAGGTAAACTCTTTAAAGTGCTTTTTGGAAATGCTTTGATCTTTGACCCTTATGACACTTAAAGTATAATTTGGCCAATAAATACTGAGCAATAGAATGAGTGCCACGATACTTTGAAGTTAATCTCTCACTTGCTTCTAAACAGAAAAATCCAAATAGAATAATTAGATGAAGTTAATCCCTCACTTGCTTCTAAAAGGAAAACTCCAAATAGAATGATTAGATGAAGTTAATCTCTCACTTGCTTCTAAAAGGAAAAGTCCAAATAGAATGATTAGATGTAATTAATTTTAATCTCCATATCCAATCACCCATAATAGACTCATTCACGTCCAAGAGAGAGAGAGAGAGAGAGAGAGAGAGAGAGAGAGAGAGAGAGAGAGAGAGAGAGAGAGAGAGAGAGAGAGAGAGAGAGAGAGGGGTAACCAACACTCCCAATTTTAGGAAGGTGTGTAGCCCTTGTTTTCTTCCGTTAAAGGCATGGTTCAAATGTTTTTTGTTGGAAGATGAGTTCCACAAGAAAGCCCAAACGCCACAGGGAGGGAGCATGTGGTGACATTTTGGAGTAGGATATAATCGTGTGGTTCGAGAATTTTGATTAGCACTCTATAATGTTCTCTTTGTTTTTCTCTTCATGTGTGTTTAGGGTGGGTGTGTGTGTGCGTGTGTTTGTGTGTGTATTTCATGCTACTGGTTTACGGTTTGTGTTATATATTAATTTATGTTTCATGCTTGAGAGAGAGAGAGAGAGAGAGAGAGAGAGAGAGAGAGAGAGAGAGAGAGAGAGAGAGAGAGAGAGAGAGAGAGAGAGAGAGAGAGAGAGAGAGAGAGATAAAACTGATACATCTAACATTTTCAAATTTTGCAGAAGAAGGAACATAAGTTGGTTTCAAGGAAAAGAGTTGCAAGAGAGATCGAGAATATTATTGATAGGATAAATCACATGACTATTAATTTCGGATCATCATTGGCCTTAGATGATGCTCTTGTTGATGATGACCCCTTGCATGATATAATTAGTTCATCAATGCCTTGTGATTCAATCCATGTCTCCAAATCTCTAGAATGTTCTTACCACCCAACCACACCTATCCTAGATGTTGCACATGAGTCCTCCATGATACTCCACGTGAATTCTACAAACTTGACCACCCCTTTAAAAAAGAGAACATGTCTTGGACGTATTATGACTAGTTTGAAAGATAATTGCAAAGCGCCAATTGCATCAACTGAATGGGAGAATTCACTGATAGAGATACCAGTTCTAAAACATCGACAGATGAAGATGTAGAATTGAGGAATGTACTAGGCTTAGAGTGGAATACCCCAGATGAACTACCTCCCAAGGTTAGAGAACCTGATATCTGCCTTATAAACCTTGGAACAGAGAATGAACCTAAGAAGATCAAAGTAGGTGCCCACTTAAGCCCAGAAGACAAGAAAACCTATGAGGACTTGTGCAAGAAATATCAGCACATATTTTTTTGGAATTATTTAGATCTGAAAGAAATACCTCCAGATTTAGTGAAACATACTATACCCCTGAAATCTGATGCTAAACTCATTAGGCAGAAACAACGGAGGCTGCCATTTCACATGAAAGAAGGAGTATTGAAAGAATTAGAATGATTGAAAGGAGCTGGATGGATCTTTCTTGTGGACAATACTGAATGGTGTTCACCGATAGTCCCACGACCAAAAAATAATTCTACTCAAATGCGAGTCTGTGTCGACTATAAGCAACTAAACAAGCACACGAGAAAAGACTATTACCCATTGTCTTTTATAGACCAAGTGCTAGAAGAATTGGCAGTGAGAGAAATCTACTCTTTCATGGACTGTTTTGCTGGATATAACCAAATAGCCATTGCCGAAGAAGATAAGCTTAAAACCACTTTCACCACCACATTTTGAATTTTCGCCTCACGTTATGCCTTTCGATTTATCAAATTCTCCAGCCACATATCAAAGGTTTATGATTGAAAATTTTAAAGATATCCTAGACACAAATTTGAAAATCTTTACGGATGATTTATGTGGAGCATCTTCTGTTAAAGAACATTTAGCAATACTTGAAAAATATTTTCAGAAGTGTGCTACTACTTGTATAGCCCTAAATGCCAACAAGTGTATATTTGGAGTACCCTATGGTGTACTATTAGGGCATGTCATTAGCCGCTATGGTATAGCCACCGATCCAGAAAAAATCGTGATGCTTTTAGCCATTATGTCACCCTCCACTGTTACCCAATTACAATCTTTCTTAGGAGGGACAGGCTATTATAGAAACTACGTGATGGCCTATGCCTCAATAATCTACCCTATGACTGGATTACTGAAAGAGGTGAACAATCCTTTTGGAACCTAAAAGAAGCTTTAGCAAAAGTCCTGATATTGAAACTGTTGATGTATGATCACGAATTTTATGTGTTCAGTAGTACTACAGACACTTGTATTAACTGTTGTCTAGCTCAAATATGGGATAAAGTCTATCATCCAATCACCTTTGTTGGTCATAAACTAAATGCAACAAAACTCAAGTATACAAAAGCTGCAAAGATTTGTCTGGGGATTTCATATGCCGCTACTAAATTTAGAGATTATTCTCTACACAGGAAGTAACGTTTTTTACAAAGAGCGAAGTAGTGATACTGATGAGGAACAAGTTGGAACTACTTGGTCGCTTAATGAAATGGATTTTGTCATTGCAAGAATTTGATTATGAGTTGCAAAGCAAACCACCGCGATTACAAGGTCTAAATGACTACATTTGCGAGTTGGAAAATATTACGACAAATGATAGTGATTGGAAAAATGATCATTTACGTGACCTATTGCGAATAGACAATACCATGATCACATAATGGTATGCTAACTTAGCTACCTATCTGTCTACTTTAAAAACACCAGACACAATGACTTCTCAAGAGAAGCGAAAGCTACATACAAAAGCCTTAAATTTCGCATTAATAGATGATGGACTTTATATCGAAGAGGAGTAGCAGGAATTTATAGAAGATGTGTGACTCCTAAAGAGACAAGTTTCATCCTAGAGGAATGTCATGATTCTGCCAGTGGTGGACACTTTGCTGGTCAACTAACAGGTCAGAAAATCTTAAGAGCAGGATATTGGTGGCCTACCATTCAAAAAATGGGAAATCGACTTTATAAGTCCAATTCACCCAGCATCATCATCTCGGAAATATCGCAGCTATAGATTACTTTACTAAGTGGACTGAAGCAAAGGCAGTGCCTAAAGGGAATGCCAAAGAAACGACACGATTCCTGTTAGAACAAGTCATTGGAAGATTTGGAGCTCCTAGAGAACTAATCTCGCATCGAGGAACCCAATTTTTGAACAAAATCATAGAGACTCTGACAAAACAATTACTGATCAAACATCGAAAGATTACTCCCTATCATCCTCAAGCAAATGGACAAACCGAAAGTACAAACAAGCAGTTAATGTCTATCCTACGACAGTAGTTGAAAATAAAAGAGACTGGGATAAGAAAATCTATGCTGCTTTGTGGGCCTACAATGTGACCTGCAAAATGAGTACAAATCACACACTCTTTTTCTTGGTATATGGACAATAATGTATCTTGCCTATTGAGATAGAATTACCATCCCTGAGACTGGCTATGTCTCACAATCTAAGTAGGAAAAAGTCCATCCAACAGCATATCGATATCTTACAAGAGTTGGACGAAAAACGATTGACCTCCTTAGTACATCAAGAGACCCGCAAAAAAATCATGAAAACAATGCATGATAGAAAAATTCTTAATTACAAGTTTAGCCAAGGCCAGCTAGTCTTGTATTATGATACTAGACATGAACTAATGCCTCAAAAATTTGGTATGCATTGGACTGGGCCATATGTGATCAAAAAGTTGTATGACAACAATACAACTAAGTTAGCTGAAATAGAAGGAGGTTCATTCAAAACTCATTTAAATATTGATAAAGTCAAGCCATACTATGTATAAGGAGAGTTGTACGAAGATGTACATGGTATATTGCCAATTTCTTTCTCTTTTTCTTTTGTAGAGTGTTTGAACTTTCTACCATGGCTATTGAAAGTATGGACTTTAGAGTTTGGGAACAAGAATTGCTCCAACCACTCTCAGAGATCATAAACTCCAACGTGTATAGCTTTGTATGGGATGATACCAGTTCGGATTGTACAGTCAATTCCAAGCAGCTCTGGGAATGGGATAACGAAGACGAACTTTCGTTCTTAAAATTCTTATATCAACAAAACTTAATCCAAAAAATATAAGTAGATTGTGAATATGAGGAAGGATGTATATCTTACTATGAAATAGGGAGTCCATTCATGGATGTGAATATCATCGATGAACACATCCTATACGAACTAGCCACAATAGTACCAATAAAAAAAACTGTATATATGTACTACAACCTCGCAAAACGAAGTGTGCCTAGGAGGACAAGACCATTAATAACAAAAATATTTGGTGGATTATATTGGACTTAACAACTGGCTTGGGGATATGCACACCCAGCTGGCCGACTACCTATTGCCAATCTTTAAAAAAAAAATATTCTAGAAAAATTATACCTGTTGGAAAATTACAGTTTTTACATTTTTCGAAATTTTTGAGATTTTCAAGTCTCTCGAATTTTTTGAATTTCTTCAAAAGATTTTCAAAATTTTTGAATTTTTTGAGTTTAGGAATTTTTGCGAATTTTTTCAGTTTTCAAATTTTTCGAATTTTTTGAGTTTTCACAATTTTCGTGAATTTTTTGAGTTTTTTGAGATTTTTGCAATTTTCACGCATTTTTTGAGTTTTCGAATTTTTCAAATTTAGGGTTTTAGAATTTTTGGTATTTTGGAATTCTCAAAAAAAATTTGAGCGCAATTTTTGAGTTTTTGGAGATTTTTTCGAGTTTTTGAGATTTTCGAGTCTCTCCAATTTTTCAAGATTTTCGAGTTTTTTCTCGAGACTATTCGCAATTTTTTCAAGACTCCTCAGTTTTTCAAATTCTTCAAGTTTCGTCGCTTTGTCGAGTCTCTCGAATTTTTTGAGTTTTTTCGAGTCTCTTCGCAATTTTTCGAGTTATTTTTGAGTCACTTTAAATTTTTCAAGTTTTTTCGAAAAAATTTCGAGTTCATTTTTCGAGGTTTCACGATTTTTCAAATTTTTGAATTTTTCATCTTTTTCAATTTTTTGAGTTTCTGGTTTTTTTTCGAATTTCAGCTCGGCTAAGATACCGTGAGTCATATATTTTTTTTAATTTTTTTTAAAAGAGTGAGAGTTGGGTGAGAATCTATTAGACACCATGAGAGTTTCATAGTTGTGTTTTGGATAGATTGTCACTTGTTTCGTATTTTTCTTAGACATTTTGAAAAAAATAAAATTTGCTTTGAATGCACTAGTTAGAGTTACATTTAGGTATTTCACATCTTCACGATGTTCGAAGTTTTCTTGATCAACTTAGAATAGACGTCTTAGATTAGTTTTATAATCTTGTGGAAAAAATGGAGCTGTTTTAGAAGTCGAGTGGCATTAGAAATCTTCAAAGTAGTTTCAGTCTCTAAAAGAAAAAAAAATCTGATCAGACAACAACTAGGAAGTTGTCTTGTGTAAATAAGAAGTTAGGAAGTCAAAGTGACCGGAAGCGGAACTTTAAACACACAACAACAAAATGCGCGATTTTCGACACAAGGTTCCAACGGATTTAAAAAAATTTCATAATCCATCGGAATTCGACATAATAATACGTCGAAATCCGACACAAAAAAAAAAAAATGCCAGAAAAAAAAAATTTGTCGAAAACTTTTTTTTTGTTTACAAACATCGGATTCTGATGGCCAATAAAAATGTCGGAATCCGACATCCCATTTCGGAGACTACAACTTTTTAAATGGATGATGTTACTTGGCCATGCATAAGAAAAAAAACATAAAGCGGACGTCGGATTTCGACGGATAATACAGATGTCGGAATCCGACGTCCGTGACCAAATTCTCAAAGTCGCGTCATTTTTCTAGGGTTTTCTTATTTTTTATTCTTGCAGGAGATTGTTGGAGATCGACTTTTAGCGCTTCTTCTCAAATCTATCAATTCCATTTGTCTCATTCCAAGTACGATTCTTTTGTTTTGTTATGTGAAACTGAGATTTCTTTCTTTGTAACTTTTTCTTGTACACTATCTTCTTGTATTGTATATTTTGTGTAGTTAAACACAAATATGTGTCTTAGTGATTTATCATGAGCAAATGAGAGAGGAAGAGAAGGATGTGTGTAAGAGACAGAAAAAGCAAGAAAATATAGATAGAAGAGTTTGATTTAATATTATGTTCTTTGTAAATTTTAAGGTTTAGATTTAATGTTATATTCTTTGTGAAATAGTGTGAGACTGAGAGCTCTTGAGGTTTGAATGAAGATCATAACCAGCTCCACCATCAAAGATGTAGAGCTACCACTTTTTCTCACTGATTGATCCAGTATGGCTATCTTGTTGCTACTCTCTATCGAGCCATAAAAGGGTAATCCATCGTTGTCTGATACATGTAAAATGAGATATCAGCTAGAGAAAGCTAGTAAAGCGTGCTCGGTATGATGGCATTTCTATTGAAAATCAAAACTCAAAATGAACTTTGAAGAGTGCTATTGACTCACTATCTCTGTTGGAAGCTTGAGATATCTTCGCTATGGGGTATTTAATTATCTCTGCTCTGTGAGTTAGAACCCAGTTTTCCTTGCAAGATATTTGGAGAGCTGGCCTACCATCGTTGTTAGATGAGTGAGTCATCTAACCATTCAATCACATTATAGCCGTTGAGGAATTGAACGTTGACTTCCAAAATACTGAAGGATTATTGCTGATTTCCAAAAGAGAGTTGAGAGATGTGATTATTAACATCGCTACCTCTATAATACATCTGACCATCGTTGTTACTACTTTGCAAGCCTTCACTATGCCTATGAGTATTAGATATGAAGAAAAGCTATCACTAAGCTAGTTGTCAGATCAGAGACTCAGCTAACTGAGCCTTCACGACCATGAAAAGGGAGCTTGCAACTGTTGTCTAAAGCTAATCTATCAATGACCATTGAGAACTCACTGATTTATTGTCAATGGGAGCCCTCATGGCTGTTCTAGTTGAGAGTAGTTCTGTCCTAGCAAAGGACAGAAACAAAGTGACAAACACAGTAGAATCAATTGAAGCATTCATGACTAGCACTTATTCGCTTTTCGTCTACATGCATATGCACTCAGAAATAGGTATGGCTTTATCTATTTTCAGTTTGTTTCATCTATGTCATTTTTCGTAATCATTTATTTTTCGTATGCACTTCAAATTCCTGTCGATTGGAGTATGTTTGATTGCAATTATGCTAGTTTTCATACCAGTTAACGAATGGGTTTGTAGTGTATTAGCGACTTGATTAATATTGTGAATCATAGTTGATCTAAATATTCATTCTGCGCGCAGGGTCAAAATCCCGACACATTTAAAATCCATCAAATTTCGAAGGAAAAAAAAAAAAAGTGTCGGATTCCGACAGCCATGTGGCAAAACAAAAAAATGGAAATTTTTTTTTGTCGGAATCCAATGTCCACGTGGAAAAAAAAATGGGAAATTTTTTTTTCTCACGGTTTTCTTTTTGCCACGTGGACGTTGGATTCCGACGGCTCGGTCACATGGACGTCGGAATCTGACGTCCACATGCCATGTTCTCCGAAAAATGTTTTTATCGGCTGGTTGCTGGTTTTGGGCTTGGCGTCGGATTCCGACAACCCTATAGCGCCGGCAAACCCATCTTTATTCTTCTGAATACTCGAAACGCATTGGGCAACTTCAGAAATGAAGTTCAAGACCCGGAATTATCAAGAAAAAGTGAAACTCCAAAAGGAAGGCCAAATAACACACAGGAGGTTTTGAAGAAAAGGCAAATATATCATTCACTTGGGAGAATAATATAAGAAGAGGGGGGCCTTCTATGGATAGGGGACCAGAAGAGTGAGTTTTAATTTGCAAAGAATAAAATGTGAGAGAAGGATCGAGAGAGCAAGAACCATTTGTGTGAGAGTCATTATACTTTGTAAAGAAAAACTTTTCAGTAGGAACTTGTTCTTTGAATCTACTATGCCAGTATAAATTTATGAGAACATTTGAGGGGGCCAATCTACATGGATAATCTCTCAGGTCTATAGCTAACAGGAGAGAATTTTTCTTCTAACGTTTGAGAATACCTCATGAGTAGTTTCTATAATGAATGCTTCCATTTGAAAATGAATCACTTGTTGGAAGTAGTGTGAGTCTGAGCACGACTATGGAGATGCTGAAATGTGTTGTTACCACATGAATGTGAAAAGCTTTCTCAAGTGAGTTTTTGAAGAAGATCATAACCAGCGCCACCATCAGAGATTTAGAGCTACCAATTTTTCTCACTAATTGATCTGGTATGACCATCTGGTTACTACTCCCTATTGACAATGAGGAGTTTGAATGGGCTGAGCTATAATGGGTAGTTCATTGGTGCTTGACATGTGGAAAGAGATTTATTTATCAATATAACGCAGATCTGAGTGTTACTTCAACTAACTTTTGAGAGAAGGGATGAGTGCTAATCCATGTACAAGTTGACAGTAGTTCCACCTAATTCTGAATGCCAACTTCTACCTATTGTCTGTAAGCTGATAGCCAATGGAGTCCCACACAATTATGAGCATGGATTGTTGCTTTCCATGTGTGTTACTAATTGCTCATCATGACTTGCATAAGTGAGAGCTTTAATTAAATGCCAATCAACTAATCTTCACAGCACTTGAGTACTGGTTTTCAAAGAAGCATCTGAGGCATCAGTGAACACTCATAAATGAAGGTGCCTACAACACATTTCCAATGTTGTTCCATCGCTAAGAAGGGAGAACTTTTCATCAACAACTTGCTCGCTACTTCCCAGCGTGTTTCCCAACATTACACCAATGTGCTCATCGAGACACCTATTTTAGAGCGTTGATCCACATGCATATCGAGAGCTGATCCTTTGTTGACTCTGACTTATCTATGAGTGTTGTCTCTAGCAATGTTTAGACTAGCATAGTTGCTGATCAGGGAGGGCCCTTCATCGCACCTATAGGGGCTCAGACCTCCATTGTTGCCATGCATAAGAGAGATGAGACCGTTGCTACCAGTTGTGGACAAATGAAGCCATCACTGATCGAATTTAGCCAACTACCTCCTTGCTGATCATTTGCCAAGATCGCTATTGTACATGATATTTGATATAACAATGGATTTAGGGGCTGGAAGGTGCTGCATCAAATCTTATGATCCCCGTATAAGGAGTTGTGCTTCTTGGTGGGACAGATATCAATGAGATGAAGTGAAGGCATCGTTGATTAAGCTAGCATGATATCTTTGTGTGGCTATGAGTATTTTCTACTTGTTGCTAGTTAAAAGACACTCCATCGCACTTATATATTGGGTCAGACAGCTCATCGTAGATTTCAGATGACATCTAGCGCACCTTCCATATTGTTGGAAATGAAAAATCATCTATCTTGACTTTAGGCTTGCCACAAAGTTTTATCTATGTAAGGTTTTTGTTTCATAATGTAAATGCCAGATTTAGCCTAGAAAGAACTCGAGCTATATGGGTTTCTCAAGTCTAGTTGGTAGTATACAACTTGCATATAGATTGTAGACTTAGAAATGTCATTAATATGCTTGTAGAAACTCGTGGCATATCACATGCAATGGTTGTAAGTGATCCATAGTGACATGCAAGGCATGCACAAAGTGAAATGGACACATGCATGATGATTTGTACAATTCTAGTTGAAAAAATGACACTTGGTAAAAGTAGGTAGAAATGCATGCATGAGATGTGACAAATGTCACTAATACTCTAATTTTCACTCATAGATGTGGATGGAAGGTGAATGGATGTCGTTCTACCCCGAGCTACCTCAAAATCCATAACTATGTGTAGACATTCTCATAATCTTTGTTGAAGAACCAAGCTTTGAAGCTATTTCATGCCATTTTGGATCTACACTATCATTTGCTTGAATATTGCTCTCTCTTTCTCTCTCTAACTCGTGTTGAGGCTTATGCTCATGCACTAAATTCTTGTACTTTTATTCTCTTGTAAATCAAAGCTATCATTCTTTGATTCTTAGCATGCTAGATTGTGATTAAACCATTAAATTTTGTACTAGATCTTGATATTCAATCTAAGATCAGTTTGTGTGCTAGTCATAAAGCCTAATAAGATCATTCACATTTGAAAATCATTCCCACACGTGTGAACTTGCAGGAAAATTTTGTCACATACCATAGTCCATTGCTACTGGTCATCATAGTTTTCTTCTCTTACTATAGTCCATCACTATCATAGTGGAAGTCACTCTCTTATTTCACTCATTAGCCATCATCAAATCAGATAACAGATACTCATCACACAAGAGTATTGATGATGAGCAATAATCTCAGAATATTCAAGTGAGAAAATCGCGATTGTTGGATTATTCTCCTTCTTACCAATCGTCTAATCGGTTTTAATCTTCATCCATTGTTAATCCAGTTTTGTGGATTTTTTTTGTGTGTTTACTCAATCTGCAGAATTACAAGTGTTTTTACACAATCTACATAATTACACGGAGTTTACAATAGTGTCTCCTTTTTCGCCTGTCAGGAATCCCGTTGAAATATGCAGTATCATTTTTTTCGCATTTTTCGCCTGACAAAAATCTCATGAAAAATCACAGTGTTGCATTTTTTGCTTTTTTCAAAGAGCCTCAAATATTAAGGAAATGACTCTGCACCATTATAGCTCACTTCTTAGAGTTGTTTTGGATATTGCTATTGCACTATTGCTTATCAAAATTGCGCATTGATTCAGACTTTCATTTTAGCCGCTCAGAGATAACATAGAGTACGCGACTTCAATCCGCAACTTATTGTACTCATTTACTTCTGTTTCATTTTGAATCAATATTATCTCTTCTTGCATTTAGCTTCATCTCAGAATATATTTGTTTTTGTATTTCTTCGAGGCTATTTCGCGAACAATTCACGACTAATTATTTGTCTGATAGTTTTCGATGCTTAATTGTTTGGCTACGTAATCTTTGTAGTACTAGCAATTTTAAAGTTAGTTACTATAAGTTCAAACATGATTTCTATATCTATTGTCTTGTTTGAAAGATGAAGATAGTTTATTCTGCCATGCATGAAAAGTTTTCTTTCTAGACACAAATTATTTTCGTTCATTTCTTTTCGAGCTAGACCTATCTTCTACACACCACTTTCCGCCATGGTATCAGAGCATTGTCTCTAATACTTGATATCTTTCGCGATATCAAAATCTTTTCGACCTTTTAGTATCAGAGAATTGATTTCCTATTGTTGGCATTACCACATCTTAGCATCATCGATACAATCGACATACTAAGTTCTAGATGGATTCTCAAAGTAAAGCCGATCTTATCACATACAAGCTGAATGGATCAATTATTATTTGTGGAAATTTAAGATGAAGACCTTGCTAATCACCAGCAAATTATGGGATGTTTTTACAGGTACATAAGTAAAACCTAAAAATGACGACTCAAAGTGGAAATTGAAGGACGGTAAAGCTTTCGCGCTTATCATCCTCAATATATCAAATACACAGATTGGACACATAGCTGAAGCTAAAACATCAAGAGACGTTTGGGACATCTTGAACTCACTATATGATGTGAGTGCCGTAACTACTAAGTTACATCTACGAAAGAAATTCTTCACATCCAAAATGTCTATTGGTGATTCACTTCAAAGTCACATTAATCAGTTTAAGAACCTCTTGCAACATATGGCCGCTATCGGATCAGTGATAGACGATCAAGACGCAATTATGACATTGCTTTCAAGCTTGCCCTGTACATATGAGAACTGGGTGATGATTATATCGACACACTCATATTTAACTCTTACTAGAGTTATCACTATGTTGCTGCAAGAAGACAATAGGAGAAGTCAAGACACTTTGTCTAATTCCTCCTCTCAAGTTCTATATGTCAACAAAGGCTTGAAATGATGAAGCAAAAAGGCTCCAAAAAGGCTGCAACGAATCAAAAACAGACTCAAGGTCATGAACAATCATCAAATCCACAATCGAAAAAGAAGATATTTTGCAGGTATTGCAAGCGCAATAACCATGAGATAAAGGATTGCCGAGTTCTCTAAGCGAAGAATGCAGCCAAGCAACCTGATCAACAAGCAAACACAGTCTCATCATCTCCCTAGTTTGAAGTGGACGAAGGCGCATTCATGGTCAAAGATCAAAGCGCATTTTTGGATGATTCATGGTCTCTAGATTCTGGAGCTACACAACATATGAACAATCCGTGAGATCTTCAACTTCTACACTCATTACAACATGATAAAATTTGTTCATCTTGGTGACATTAGTACTCACAATAGTGTCATGTGAGATCTTCAACTCCTACACTCCTTCCAGCATGATCAATTCAAATTACTATCAAAAGTCTCATATGTTCCTAAACTCTCTACAAATCTGTTATAAGCAATTTCCCGACACATGACACGAAATTGTTTTGCGATACAAAATCATTCTTGCTCCACGAACGGCCAAGGAGATCAGCCAAGTACCAAGGGGTACAAATATTTGATCAGATATCATGACATCAGTAGAAGTACTCTAGATCGTGGCTAATCTACCACTCTTGTAATTCACAATTAGTTGTAGATTTTTTTTCTTTCTAATATGGAAGTTACACGACGCGACACAAAAAAGTTTATGGACTATATACTTTCTGTTTGATGCATAATACAAGTAGACAAAACAAAAGACGAAAAATACAGAATATATGTTCGCTTGTGAGCGAGACAATTTTGTAAGAGGATCAACAGATCCAGAAGTCCGCTAGTAAGCGAGACATTATTCGTGAGAGAACTGTATTTCTCTCATGCCAATGCACTGTGTGGTCTGTCGCATAGTGCTTGAAAAATCAGAAGATCAATAGATAATATTGTAGCTATTGTTATTCTGAATGATTGTATGTTCTTGAATGAATATTAGTCTACTACTATTCGTGTATCTGTTTCACTTGTTTATTTAATTTCGCACTTTGGTTTGATTTTATTGAATGCTATATCAATCTGTTAACGTAGATCAGTTGTGTATGTCTACACTCTGAAGGATTGTAAGAATGATATAGTTGGTAGTGACTAGCAATCATATATCTGAATTCCCGACGAACTGATTTTGTTTGCAAATGCTTTCACTTCGTGGTTTTGCTTCGCTTTGCTTCGCTTTGCTTCGCTTTGCTTCGCGATCACTTGGCTATAAGCGTAAATCAATTTCAGAGCTCACTTAAGTTTTGTTTCGTTTTGCTTCACTTCGTTTCATCTCTCGTCTCGTTACAGAGCCTGATTGATCTTTTTTGTGAATTCTTCTCTTTCGTCTAATTTTGTTTCGTTTCATTTCATTTTGCGATCTCTATGCTTCCAGCATCAATCAATGTCAGAGCTCGTTTAAGTTTCACTTTGCTTCGTTTCGTTTCGTTTTCGTCTAGATTTCATCTAGTTTCGTTTCGTTGTGTTACAGAGCCTTATTGATCCA
This sequence comes from Diphasiastrum complanatum, assembly GCA_029204225.1. Lineage (NCBI taxonomy): Eukaryota > Viridiplantae > Streptophyta > Lycopodiopsida > Lycopodiales > Lycopodiaceae > Diphasiastrum > Diphasiastrum complanatum. Next base: position 45,222,031 of record CM055105.1, read on the forward strand.
ACACAAATTATTCTCGAACAGAAATAATTTGAGTTTCGCGAAACTGTTCATGAATCGTTCGAGAATATATCAGTTTGTCACCAGAGTTCTAGTTGGAATTTACATTTTCTGACTATAATTTTTTGCATCAGGAACCGACACCTGTCCAAGAGGCACTCTGTCAGCCTGATTTCGATCTCTAGAAAGAAGCTATGGATAAAGAGTATTCATCTTTTATCAAGAACCAGACATGGACGATTGTCGAACTACTAGTCAGCAAAAATGTAGTTGATTGCAAATGGATTTTCAAAGTCAAATACAACGTAGATGGAAGCATCAACAGGAGAAAAGCATGACTTATAGCCAGATGATTTTCTCAGGTATACAACGTCGATTACATTGAGACCTTCAGTTTAGTAGTCAAGCATTCTTCTATTCGACTTTTGCTATCATTTTTCGTTGCAGCAGATTTGAAAATACATCAAATGGATGTACAGACAACATATCTCAATGGAGTTATCGAAGAAGACATTTACATGGTGCAACTCAAAGGTTATATTATTGAGGGTAAGAACAATCATGTGTGTAAACTTCATAAGGCACTTTATGGCTTGAAGCAATTTGCTCGAGCATGGTTTCAAAGGATAAATACTTTCCTTATTGATCATGACTATACACCTAGCTCTTGAGATTCAAAAGTTTACTTCAAAGAAGTGCAGTAGTCTTCTATCATCATCACTTTGTACATAGATGATACTTTGCTTTTTAGCAACAGTACCGATCTGATAAAAGAGGAGAAGACAATGCTATCTTCCGAATTCGACATGACCGATCTGGGCGAAGCTCATTTCTGCCTTGGTATACAAATCCACAGAGACAAAAAGTAGAAGTTGATCTACATTACACAACAGAGGTACATCTACAACATTTTAGTCAAATATAATCTGATCAATTGCAAGTTAGCTCTCTCACGAATGGAACCAAGGCTCAAATTGTCAAAGGACCAATGTCCCCAAACAATTCATGAGAAGCAGCAGATGCGTGAGTATCCTTACCATTCTATTATAGGATCTGTACCAGACTAGACATAGCTTTTGTAGTCAGCTCTCTTAGTCAGTTTATGACTAATCCTGGTATAACACGTTGGAAGGCTCTTATCAGAGTCATGAGATATCTTCGAGCTACTATGTTTTACATTTGTTATGGAGCAGTAGCAACGATAAACTCAATTTTCTCAATGGTTACACAGATGTGAGTTGGGCAGGAGATGTAGACACTCGTAAATCTACTTTCAAATTTACATTCTTCCTAAAAAATGGTCCAATTTATTGGAAAAATCACAAACAATATTCGATAGCTCTATCTTCCACTGAATCAGAGTATATCGCAGCCTCTCAGGCTACAAAGGAAGCAGTTTGGTCGAGGAACTTACTCTCAGATATCGGTCTGAATCAATATGCTCCGACGACATTATTTTGTGATAATCAAAGTGCCATCGATTTATTAGCCAACCCTAGTTCTTCATTCCAAGAGTAAGCACATTGAACTGAAGTATCAAGTCGTCAAAAGCAAAGTTCTCAATGAAGAGGTCAGATTGCAGTACTATAAAACGCAAGATATGACAACAGATGTTTTTACCAAAGCATTAAGTTTGGAATCACACAGAAGATTCATTGTAGAACTAAGTTTGAAGGTCAAGGCATTCAAGGATTTACATTAAGGGAGAGTGTTGGATTATTCTCCTTCTTACCAATCATCTAATCGGTTTTAATCGTCATCCATTGTTAATCTAGTTCTGTGGATTTTTTTGTGTGTTTACATAGTCTGTAGAATTACAAGTGTTTTTACACAGTCTACAAAATCACACGGAGTTTATGACAGTGTCTCCTTTTTCATCTGTCAGGAATCTTATTGAAAAATACAGTATCGTCTTTTTCGCATTTTTCCCCTGACAAAAATCTCATGAAAAATCACACTGTCGCATTTTTTGTTTTTTTCAAAGAGCCTCAAATATTAAGGAAATGACTCTAACAAAGTGTGGGACAATCCTAAATGAGATTTAAGGGCACCTTCTCCTTTCTGATCTTTTTCGTCTTTTTCGCGAAAAATCCGACAGTGTCGCCTGTGGCTGCGTTAGTTCATTTCTACAGAGCTATAGTTTTGGTTCATTTATGCAGACAGAACGTTTACGGCCAATTTCATCGCTTATTAGCAATCAATGACAATGACCGGATGGATGCCAGCTGATCAGCAGCCAACTGGTGATCACATTTGACGACCTAATTTCTTAGTATAAATAGTTGTTCATATTCATACAGTTTCATCATCTGAAATTCATTAAAAATCAGAATTATCAGAAATATTTAAATACTTCATTAATTCAGACTTTCATTTTAGCTGCTCAGAGATAGCATAGAGTATGCGGCTTTGATCCGCAACTTATTGTACTCATTTACTTCTGTTTCATCTTGAATCAATATTATCCCTTATTGCATTCAGCTTCATCTCAAAATGTATGCGTTTTCATATTTCTTCACGACTAATTCGCGAACAATTCGTGACTAATTATTTGTCTGACCAAAAACATGATTTTTATCACTATTGTCTTGTTTGAAATTGATAAGCATAGTCATGCATTGGAAATATGGAGATAGTTTATTCCGCCATGCATGAAAAGTTTCCTTTCTAGACACGAATTATTTTCATTTGTTTATTTTTGAACTAGACCTATCTTCTGCACACCACTTTTCGACAACGATGACCATCCTGAAGGCAACGCTCAACTTCTATCAACTCTGAAGGCAACACTCAACACCTGTCAGCTCTGAAGACAACTTCAATCAATGTAATTATAAGACTAGAAGCTTGCTCAATACTGCTCAGTCATATAATGTCAATCAAACTCTCTGTTGAAGAGTAAAGATTTTTGAGCAATTTCGTAGAATCATGAGTCCATCGCTCCCAACAATGCATGCTCCTTCATTCATCTCCAAGATTTTTGACTCACCATCGCTGATTCTGACCACTTAGATCAATTCGAATCTGGTTCGTGTATAAATATTGTTGGTTCACAAGCATTAAGTGCATCATGAGTATAAATCTGACGGAATCTATCTGAACTATGAGAGTACTGATAACTACGAGGGAGCGAGGCTATAGCTACCAACTATCACATGATCAAGAGGCCATCCACAACCTTTTTGAGCTTGTACTCAATTTGATGAAAGTATTCTAAACACTTTGATGAAGTAGTCCACTCAAAACTACCAATGAAAGCGATTGATTATTCAATCACACAGGCAATCAAATAACCAATGAGTCTTAAGACAATATTAGCCATGAATTTACGGTTGCTCAAATATGATAGTATCAAGGCTAAAGAACTGTCTGGCCAGAATTACAATCAGAAACACATCCGACAAAGTGAGGCTTACCAACTGTCAGAAGCAGAAGAACTCAGCAAGGAGAAGGCTTATGAAAGCAGAGAGAAGGGAAAACTTGAAGACTCAAACTCTCTCTGTGATCTCCTGAAAAACTCGGTGGTTGACTTGAAGCGTAAGTGATGTACATATAGGGAACAAGCGCGAAAGTACGCAGCTCTCTAGTAACCGATATGTCGCTTCTTATTTAATTTTCTTAACTAATTCCATCCAATAGAAAAATTGCAAGTGTTCAATTTCCTAGGTGGAATCCTTGTCACGCGGCTTTGCTCCAATGAGAAACAAGCACATGGAAGGTTGCAACATTTATTTGAGACACAATAAATGAGTCTTCTGAAATGTTCCACACTTAGGGCTAGCCTTCTTATTAAGGTTCATGTCGTTTCATATTTGCCCTTCGAGATATAGTCCTTCCTTCAGTCACATTTATTTAAGCCTCTTTATTTTCAATATATCTTTGAATAACTTGACATTGTCGGGTCCATCAGATATTTTTTCATATTTGGTGATTATCTTCATCAGTTGAGTAGGATGATTGGGATTTTGCATCACAATATGAAAATATGCATGTAATAGGGTATTACATATGTCTCCCCTTTCAAATGTGATGCGTCCTCGCAAACAATCGAAATCAACAACACATCAAAGAAAAGATATTTTTTCAACACATTCCATAATGGATCTCGAACAATAAAGTCTTTACTTCAATATATATACAATGTATACATTACTCTGGAGCATTCTGTAGTCTCAAAGATAGTATTTCATCAAGTTGTATTTGTCTTTCTAGTTTTTGTTTCTTGGCCTCATGGAATTGACCAACATGATGATTGCCCAAATCAATAAAACATGTTCTCAAAAAAGATCTATTATACACATAAGTTGCAACAACATGATCTTCATTCATAGCCTTCCTTGGTATAACGTTCTTCAGCAACTCAATCCGGACGAAGGAACCATCCAAATAGAGGCCTTGCATTGCTATCAGGACATGACCAACAAGAGTGCCAAAGTGTGTTACTGAATAGGTAACAAACTTTGCATGATCTTTGTGGGCTCTTCTTTCTTTGATGAAGCAAGCGACATTTTCATAGTGAACATGGTAGCTAACTTCCCAATCGGAATACATCTCCCACAACTCTGGATAGTTAACATCAATATCTTGTAATAAGTTATCCCTATCGAACCTTGCAAAGACACTTCCTTTGGCTGATACAAGTCCAATTGACAATGTCTCCTCTAGTAGTCAATTTGTCCTGAATAGTACTTGAAGAAGTCCATTTCCTTTTGATTTAAATAATCTAATGCATATAGTAATGTACAACCTTCATACAATTCTACACTACCAAAAGGAACTTCCAAAAATTTACCTTCCAAAATTGCTCAACAAATGCATCCTTTCTATTCTATGCTAGACTATTCCATAGTTCTAAGAACTCTGATTTCTCCCAGGGGGCTTCCTAGTCGGCCCAAGTTTAACCCATTAGACCTGGCAAAATTGAATTGTCCACACACCATTGCAACTCACAATTAAATTGCAGTGGCAGCCAAACACGAACTTTATCAATAAAAACTCTGAATTTGTGCGCAAATACATTATCCATCTTCTTGGACTTAGTCGCACGGGTTCGTTTGACCTTCTGTGTGTCAGCAGGGTCCGCCTCGGCTTTCAGCTCCTTTGCATATATTGCATCTTTGATTTGGGTCTGCAGTGACTTCTTGAAGGTGTCCTACAATGTCATTTGCACCTGCTTCCATTTGGCTGCATCAACTTTGATTGCGCCTCCATCTGAACAGCACTGTAGGGTAGTGTCGGCACTACCATTTGGCTGCATCAACCTTGATTGTACCTCCATCTGAATATCATTGTAGGGTAGTGTCGGCGCATCCATTTGGCTGCATCAACCTTGATTCTAGCTCCATTTGGACAGCACTGTAGGGTAGTGTCGGCGCTTATTCTTGCCAACTTCTCAGCATCAGCTGCTGCTGCAGTCTTCCGTCTTCTTCTGGTAGAAGTCTACCTTACTGTTTAGTGCAATACGCTCTGAATCAAACAAAGCAATTTTTTTCTTTGTCGTAGATAGCTCGTCTTTATTCTTGTCCAATTCGGATTGCAGAGATAAAAAAATAATCATTTGATTTACACAGAGTGACCTCAAACTTCTTGTAACTATGCTCCATGGTGTTGAGCTGAGCCAAGAGTTTGGTCATTTTTTTCTTCAAATTTTCATTCATCCCCTGCATTTTAGCTATCTTCAGCTCATATCCTCTCTGAATGACATCAGTGTTTTGTAGATATAGGATCATCTGCTTAACTTCTAGGTTCACGTCTGCCCACCAGTCAGGAGTATTTGGTTCCAACGTCTGGTCCTTTTACTCTGCTTGATCGAATAAGTCTTTTGTATCGGCAATAGTGGTGGGTGGTGGTAGTTGTATCAACAACAATATTAGCAACTTGGTCAGCGACATCCAAGACCTGCTTGATTCTGAAGCTCGCAGCATCCTGGTTGTCGTCCTCTCCGTTCTCTGCATCTGCCATAGTAGTGTCAGTAGCAGCATCAGTAGTGATAGTCAAGGAGACCTGTGCAGCTTGACTCATCTCTGCATCGACGTCAACAACCTCAATGACAGTAAGATCCACTTGTGGTGGAGCTGCAAGTGCGGTCTTCCTCCTTTCTAGCAGCACCAACTCCCCTGACATGAGAATGTTGTAGTGTAAGAACAGGTGGGAGATGTGGGCTGTGTACGCTGCATACTTGCCATACTTCATTGACCTGTGGAAGGCTTTGAAGGTGTTGTCAACGAAGTTGATCTCCTCTCCCTTGATGACTGAGAGCAGAGATCCAATATTTGTCACTGGAATTGTTGCATTTGCGTCCGTTGCAAATAGGACTTGGTTGCAATACTTGCAGAAGTTCCTCAGTGCTGCATGTTTGAATATGGAGATCCTATATCCCTTGCTTGGCATATAAAACTTTCCATAAAACAGATTGGCTTCGTCAATATCCTCCCTAGATAAAGCTAGAGGTATAGTTGCTTCAGTTGGTAAATGGAGAACAACAGCAAATGTCGCCTCTGAGATGTCCATCTTCACTCCTCGGACCTGTGATGAGACTACAACATCAGTGACCTCAATTAGTCCCTGAATGAACTCGTTGCTAGCTTCGATCAGGACTAAGGATGTCTCAACTATCAAAGTATAGCTGAGACCACATCGATCAGCTAACATCTGGAATTATTCCAAGTTCAGCTTGCTACGTACTTTTCAATTGACATTAGCTGGCATAACAATCGTAGTGGCAGCCATTGCACTAGATGGTAAAGACTTCAACTTAATTAATCGTGAAATAGTAAACAATTGATCGCAACTGATAATAGCATGCAATGGTATTGCACGATGAGCAAGAAAGCAAACATAAAACTTGAAAACTTGATCGCGAACGTTGATGAGATAAATGAAAAATGATGAGGAACTTGGCATAAGTAGCAAAACGGTCAGAAAACCAAAAATAAAGGTGGCACATGGTTTTAGGTATACACTTGTCAATAGAAAGACATTCGCCATCATGTAATAACTATAAGTACGATGTATAATCAAAGAAATAATTATAGTATGAATAGGTTGGCTATCTAGTAATATGAAATATTCTCCTATGATATTCGAATGCTCGAGATAAACATAAATAAAAACGAATAATCAGATTTAACTTATCCAATCTATCGGTCAACATTATAAATGAACAATCGGGATGTAACAAACACACAATGAATGAGTGAATACAAAATAATAATATAAAATAAAATAAATAAAAATATTTACATTTAATATTTCTTTAGGCGGGAACCATTTACTCTTGTCGGTTGCAAATTTCCTTGTAGATCTGCTAGCTGAAGAGACCCATTATCAAATATTTCAATTACTTTGTACGGACCCATCCAACGAGTATGTAACTTTCCTGGAAACTTGATATGACGGTTTTCATACAGAAGAGCAAAGTCTCCCTCGTGCAAAACAACCTTCTTTATCATAGTGTTAGAGGTTCTCTTTCGGCTCAACTAAATTTGTCATATCGATCAATGCTTGTTTACGACTCTCCTCTAGTTTTCCAATCGCTAAGAATCTCTCGTCTAGGCTCGATTGCTCGTCATAACTAGTTTCAACTTGTACACGATATGTCGGTACTTCAAACTCTATCGGCAACATCGGGTGCATGCCATAGACCAGATAAAATGGACTTTGTTTTGTGGTCACCTTTTCTACATTTCTATATGCCCATAGGATAGAAGGAAATTTTTGATCCCAATAAGATGTGTGCACTGTGGTGATCTTATTTAGGATCTTACACAAAATGTCATTGACTCGCTCAGTTAAACCATTAGCCTTCGAGTTGTACGGAGTTGTTTTCCAGTGTTTAATCATAAAGTGCTTAGTAAGCAGGCGTATTGTATCATTTAAGAAATGTGTACCTCTATCGCGTATTAACTCCAATGGACAACCGTAACAAGTTATAATGTTCTGAAAGAAAAACTTTGCAATAGTTTTTGCATCATTCCTTTTCGTCGCTTCCGCTTCGACCATCTTAGTCGCATAGTCAGTTGCTACAAGAATATAACTTCTTTTGGTATAGCAAGTGACAAGCTTAATTGGTCCAACAAAGTCAAAGCCCCATTTTTCATATGGTGCAAGTGGAAGTATTGTCATAAGTGGCCAGTACATTGAAGGAGTTGGTTTCCCAACTCGTTGACAAGGATCACAGATTTTTACAAGCGCTGCAACATCTTTGTACATCGTTGGCTAGCAATACTTAGCATTTACGATTTTCTTTATAGTATTCACTACTACAAAGTGTCCACCTGCATCTTCTGAATGCATGGCTCCAATAATTTTCAGAATATCAATCAATTCAAGACATCTACGAAGCTCTTCATCAGGTCCCATTTTATAAAGTACATTATTCCTTATTGTATAGGGTGCAACCTTGTGTTGGAAAATCGTCTTTTATTCAAGATAAAAAAGAAGTGGATGATTTTGATTTTGAAGGTAATTTATTATGTCCGAATACAATGAATCTTGAGCAGATAATAACATAGTGTTTTTATCAGAAAATTCATCACTTAAATTGTCAGCTACATGAAAAGTACATTTATTTCACACAGTGTAATCATTCTATATACATAGATTTGGTCTTGACCAAGCATAATTTTTGTATTTTTCACATGTGGCTGGCGCGTTACACAATCTAAACAACATCTTTTGATAGGCGTAAGTACTCCAATCAGTAGTATAAGTTTTTTTGGGCTGGTCCTCTTCTCGGATAGATACCTGGTTGTAACTAGAGAATCCATCAAGGAACCTGTATCTTGTCGGAAAAATAGTAATTATACTTCCACATAGAACACCATGAGAGTTTGAATAAATCGAACTAATATCAGTGTCTTCAATCGGGTCTGTATCTAATCTATCTACTAATAGAACAATATTAGCTCTAATTGAATATGCGTGCAAAAATTATATGCAAAAGTAAGAGACAACTTAAGACAATTTTAGACAATAAGAAACTATTAATCAAAAACAAATTTTAATAACTCTGAATCTGAATCTTCAATATGCATCTCTTGCTGTCTTATCTCACTATTGTGTCTCTGATTGAGTTATTTACAACGAGTAGTGCACATGTATATATATTGCTACAGAACAGGTCTTTTGGTCTTTTATTTACAGGTCTTTTGGCCTTTCAATGCTGTAACAGTAGATATCTAACTGTTTATGACGGTTGATATTCAAATAGATGCTTTATTTCCAAAGTCGAATAGATATGTTTGCAAATTATTCGCGACAGTCCATCTCTTTGTCTCAGCTTCGTGTTTCACGAATTATTCACGACACTTGTCTCTTCACGACAGATGACAATTCTTGAGCTTGAAGAAGAATCAGAATATTTCGCAAACAACTTTGCGACATGTGAGCTTGAAGAACAGTCCAGAAGATTTCGCAAATTGTTCGTGACAATTTCGCGACATCTGAGGTTTGAAACAAGAAACAAAATATTTTGTGACAAGATTTTGTTCGCGAATCTTTTGAGCTTCAACAAGAAAGCCATGAGCTTGTACAAGAGAACTGTTTTGCGAAATTTTCGAGTTGGCTGCAAAACAAATTTCACAAATCCTTCGGGATCTTTCGAGTTGGTCACAAATAGAAATGTGTCAAGTTCGCGTTCGTTTCTTTCTCATCCTTTGTCAAGTAAACTGTGCGCTTTGATATTAGAATCAAGATCTGTTTGATGAGTTGTTCTACAGCTCTCTCTCAAAGTGGGCAGTTGGATTTACTCCAATCTTCCTCACTACTTCTCGAACAAAGCCTTACTGAGTGGCTTCGTAAAAATATCAGCTTGAAGAAACAAAATGTTTCTAGTGCCAAATCTTTGCTAGCTTTCAATCCTAATTTTTTGACAAAAGACGACACGACACGACACGACACAAAATCAGTCGTGCTCCACGAACAACCAAGAAGATCAGCCAAGTACAAAAGGGTACGAATATTTGATCAGATATCATGACATTAGCAGAAGTGTTCTAGATCGTGGCTAATCTACCACTCTTGTAATTCGCGAGTAATTGTAGATGTTTAATCTTTCTAATCTGTAAGTTACACAACGTGACACAAAAAAGTTCATGAACTATATACTTTTTGTTTGATGCATAATACAGATGCTAGTAAGCAAGACAAGAAGTTTAAAGACGAAAAATACAGAATACAAGTCCGCTTGCATGCAAGAAAATTTTGTAGAAGATCTGTAGATCCAAAAGTCCGCTAGTAAGTGAGACATGATTTGTGAGAGAACTGTATTTCTCTCACACCAATGCACTATGTGGATCTGTCGTACAGTGCTTGAAGAATCAAGAAAAACAATAGATAATATTGTGGCTGTTGTGCACATATTAATTTGTATGATTGTATGATCTCGAATGTATTTTTATCTGCTACTATTCGTGTGTCTGATTCACTTGTCTATTCATTGGTTTGATTTCATTGAATGCTATATTAATCTGTTAATGTAGATCAGCAGTGTCTGTCTACACTCTGAAAGATTGATGAATGACATAGCCTATAGTGACCAGCAATCATATCTGAATTTTTGACAAACTGATTTCATTCGCTAATCCTTCTGTTTTGTGTTTCGTTTCGCAATTACTTGGCTATAAGGGTAAATAAATTTCAGAACTCACTTAAGTTTTGTTTCATTTTATCTTGTTTAATTTTGTCTTGTCTCATTGCAGAGCCTGATTGATCTTGTCGCGAATTCTTTCGCTTCGTTTCGTTTCGTGTCGTTTCGTGATCTCTATGCTTTTAGCATGAATCAATGTCAGAGCTCGTTAAGTTTCGCTTCGTTTCGTTTTGTTTCGTTTCGTTTTCGTCTAAATTTTGTCTCGTTTTGTTTCATTGTGTTATAGGGCCTGATTGATCCAAGCACGAATTATTCTCGAACATAAATAACTCGAGTTTTGCGAATCTTTCGAGATTTTCCTTTATCAGTTTGTCACCAGAGTTCTAGTTGGAATTTGTATTTTTCTCATGAGAGGAAGTCGAGGCTAGAGAGCACCTTGATCACAATGATGCTTCTGACCAAGCCCTCTACAACAACAAAGAAAAGACAAAGAAACAAATCAAGTCTAAGAGGGAGATAGATCAAAAGCAGGATCGCTTAGGGCATGAAAAATGGACTAGTTTCACATTATTCCATTCTTTGGCCGGGTTTTTGCGAATGGTGTCGACTTCTTTTGATTTGGATTCTGACCAGTGGGTAATATGGAGGGAAATACATAAGAACAGACCATTTTTGAAATGGGTACATTCTCAGTCCCAAACCTCCGTTTGAAGTGACATCTTTGAAAGGGCTTCAGGGATAGGGGTAAGAGTAGGTTCTCGGAACCAATCGGATTCAGTGCATACTATTTGGAATGGCAAACGGGGGGTGGCTACAGGTTTGTGAGCTTGTTACGAACCAAAAAGATCCAATCCTACTCAAATCTAACGTCATTTGTTCCAAAATAGTCTTCATGCCGAAAACACCACGATTAGGGCATGTGAAATGGACTAGTTTCGCATTGTTCCATCCTTCGGCCCAAGTTTCTTCTAACGGTTTCGGCTTCTCTTGGTTTCTATTCCAGCCACTGGGCAAATTGAGGAGAACCTGTAGGAACAGATCAAATGTGAAATGGGTAGTTTCTTTGTCTACAACGTCCTTTTGAAGTGACCTCCATAGGGAAGGGGGTAGATTATCAGAACCAACCGAATTCAGTGAATACTATCCGGAATGACAAACTAGCAGTGGCCATAGGTTTGTGAGCCTGTTACGGACCAAACAGATCCAGTCCTATTCGAATTTGACGTCATTTTCCCCAATTTTGTCCTCAGCCTTAGTTTTTTCAAATGGTGTCGGCTTCACTAGCTTTTGATTCTGGCAGATTTCTTCTTAAAAAAATAAATCCATGTCCTCCTAGAGTAATCATCTATGAAAGTCATAAAATAATATGTTTTCCCCAATGACATGGTCTTCATTGGGCCACACAGGTCGCTGTGAATAAGTTCTAGTGGTTTCTTAACTCTTGCAACTCCACCTTTCTTGAATGTCTCCCTGTGATGCCTTCCCATGATGCATCCTTCACATATTGCACGATGATCATCCTGCAATGTAGGTAACTCTATTACCATCTTCAGCTTCGCCATCAATCTCAAGCTCCCATAGTTCAAATGACCAAGTCTTATGTGCCACAACTCAGATTGAGATGTTGTTGAGATAGCCAAACCATATTCTCCTGGTTTTGCAGCATCCAATTTATAAAGGCCACAGTTACTATCTCTATAACCCTTCGCCACCACTTTATGGTTGTGGTTCATATCCCTCATAAGGCAACCATCCTTGACAAATTCAACCTTAAGATGTTGATTTATTATTACACCAATAGAAAGCAAATTCTTTTTGAGTCCAGGAACATAAAGCAAATTAGGGATGTTCTTGATTTTACCATCAGGAGACTACACAGGTACATTGCCCACACCTTGTATTTGGCATTCCTCCCCATTGGCTTGAGTGACCTTATTCCCATCATGGATTGGTGAGAATTTCTCAAACCAATCATGTTTCCCGGTCATATGCCTTGTGGCGCCTGAATCTATGAACCATCTAGCACCATCATCAACCTAGGATGCCAATGCCGATGAGAAGACACTTGTCTTGTCATCTTCTCCATCATCTTCGACAATGTTGCCTTGTTGAGTCACTTTTCTCGCCTTTATGTCCGCTTTCTTCTTGTAACACTCGTGTGCCCAATGACTCGGTTTGTGGCACTAGTAGCATTTGTCTTTCTTCTTCTTTTTCCCTTTTGATGACGACTCTCCCTTGTCATCATCATCCTTGGATTTTTTGGGAACCCTTTTCCATCCTTTATGTTTGCCTTTAACAAGCAAGGCTTGATCCTCCCGTGGGGTTTGCCTTGACTTCGCCACTTCGCGACGCTGCTCTTCCTACAACATGATTCCGTGGAAGTCTTCAAAAGTAGGCAATCTCTCCCTTGAAGCAATGCTGCTCACAAACATCTGTAGCCCTTCTGAGACATCGCTCATTGTGGTATGTACCAATTCAACATCCCTGATTGGTTCTCCAATCGCCACAAGTTGATCTCTCAGCTCCTTTATCCTTGTGAAGAAAGATCCCACTGATTCACTTTCTTCCATCCTTACTGCGTTCAATCTCGACTTCAAGAACATGGCCCGAGCTAGATTGCAAGTTTGAAATTGCATTCTAAGAGCTTCCCAAGCTCCCCTAGCCATCGTGGCATCACTTATATGAGTGATCACATAGTCTTTCACTGAAAGATTGATCAAGGACAATGCTCTCTGCGCCTTTTTATCAAAGGCCCTCATGTCACCTGGAGTGGTATTTGGCCAGACTTTAATACCTGCCACGATCTCCCATAACTCTTTCTCCATCAAAATGATCTTCATTTTGAATTTCCAGATGTTGTAGTTAGAAGCCCCATCAAGTTTGCTTGCATCGCCCAAAATTGCCTCATTGATATTTGCCATCTCCAAACTGCTTGAAACTCCACCTGTAGGCTATCAAGTGTATGCCAAAGCCAATCGTGATGTCATAAGTCCAAAATAATGACCTGCAATTTTTGGCTTACTAGGCCACCCGCCACTCTTTTGCCAAATTGAAAGCCAAACTGGTGTCGCTTTCCAAAATGCTTCTTGTCACGAACTCCTAGCTACCTGCTCAATGGAATGGTGAAATCACTTCTGGCGTGCTTCGAACACTTTCTCTGCGGCAATCACTCTATTTTGGTGTACCGTACCTGTAGGTACAGTCAGGGTGCCCTTCGTTTGGAGGCTATAGCCTTTCGTTTGGCCAAAATAGGCTAAAGGAGGTGAAAATAAGGGCAATTTGGGTTTTTGAGCTGTTTCTTCAGTGTGAAGAAACTTCACCCTTCAAAAACTTAGAACCCAACAATTTTTTCAGATTGAAGATTTTTAATGAAGTTGCAATGCACTTTGCACTTCAGACCCCTTCAGGCTTTTTCACATGCATCCCAACGGTGGCCCTCGATCCTGCGGCCTATATTCCTCCATTTTTCATCATAGATCTTCAATAGAGATGATCCGATGGTCGAGGTTCCTTCAACACACTGAAATGGATTCCTTGCAAGCGCTAGAGCCCTCCAAACGCTATGGTAGTTGCGTGACTGGGCGCGCACAAGGTCTGCCTGTCTCCTTCGCTCTCCAAGCTCCCCTGGCTATGGCCTCCTCATGAGTTTTGTGGATACTAATCACGATCCAGCTCTCTATCTGATCCACGGCCTTCCACGGCCTCTTGCATCTTAGGTCGCACTGCCAAAACGTCCTATTTCAGCCATTCACAGCTTCCAAAAGCATTGCATGGTGCAAGAGATTTCAAGAGTTTTGATTTGAAACCCTTGCTGTGAGAAAGCTTCAAAAGCAAACTACTCTTCCCATGCATCATGGACGACCATGGCCTTTTAGCCACTCCTTGGCAGCACTAGGGTGCCCTCCCTCATGCACTTATAGTGCCTGAAATGATCTCCTACAACCAAAGAACCACAGTTTAATACCTGTAAACCCTAGTTATGAAAGAAGAAAAACTTTTTGAGCTATGCTTAGGTTTTTCTCTGAGCCACTTTTTGCAACCTTCTACTACACTCAAGTCACCCTACAATCAACCATCACCTGTTTCAAACAGATCTTCAATTGGCTTCAAATTGAATCCACACTAGGCAGCCTTTCTAAAGAGTTCTTTGCTTCTGTTTAGCTTCTTACAGTTTTGAGCTATCCCACGAATCTCCACAGACTCGGTTTTGTGCTTCCTAGCCAACAAACCGTCGTGAATTCGTAGCTCTCTATTCTTGTCCAGTGATTCAAGCCACCAGGGGCTCTGATACCAAGTTAAGAAAAACAGTTTAAACACCCTACCGGATCGATGACCTCAACATCAAGTGCAACAAGACAAAACAACAGAATTGCTCTCCGCAAACTGTATATTCAACTAACTTACAAGTACAAGGATAAAGTTGTTTAAAGGCACTCAAAGGGCTTGTAAAAGAAAGACGGCCCGATAATTCTAGAACTAAGTTGTCCAAAATTTGCGAGCATGTTACGGACCAAACAGATCCAACCCTGTTCAAATCGGACGTCATTTGCCTAGAAACAGTCTTCCTGCCAGAAACAACGCGGTCAGGGCATAAGAAATGGACTGGTTTCACATTGTTCCATCCTTCAGCCCCGATTAATTCGAACGGTGTGAGCTTCACTAGCTTATGATTTTGGCCAATGGGTAATCTCGCAGGGAACCTGTAGGAACATACCAAACGTAAAACGGGTAGTTTCTCAATCATGAACCTCCGTTTGAAGTGACCTCCCAAAAAGGGCTTTAGGGATGGTTCTCGGCACCAATCGGATTCGGTGCATACTGTCTAGAATCACAAACATGACGTGGCCACAAGTTTGTGAGCCTGTTACGGACCAAACAGATCTAATCATGTTCACAGTCTTCATGCCGAAAATAACATGGTTAGGGCATGGGAAAAAGACTAGTTTCGCATTATTCCGTCCTTCGGCCTCGGTTTCTTCGAACGTTGTCGGCTCTTCTTGCTTTCAATTTGGGCCAGTGGGTATCCCAAGGAGAACCTGTAGGAACAGATTAGACATGAAACGAGTAGTTTCTCAGTCTATAATGTCCGTTGGAAGTGACCTTCAGAAAAGGGTCTCAAGGAAGGGGTAGGTTTTTGGAACCCATCGGATTCGGTGTATATTGTCCGAAATCACAAACGAGGGGTGGCCATAGGTTCGTGAGCCTGTTATGGACTGAACAAATCCAATTTTATTCAAATCAGACATCATTTGTCCAAAAACAGTCTTCATGCCAGAAACAATGTGGTTAGGGCATGGAAAATGGACTGGTTTCGCATTGTTCCGTCCTTCGGCCTCGATTTCTTCGAATAGTGTCAACTTCGCTAGCTTTTGATTCCGGCCAATGGGTATGCAAAAAGCAAACCTTGGTGGCTCAATCCTCTTGCGAAACTAAATATGTTGTAGCTTCAAAGGTGACGAATGAGGTAGTGTGGCTGCACATGATGCTGGAGGCAATCGAGATATCACAAGAAAGGCCAAGCACGTTGATGATGGACTCTCATAGTGCCATCTATCTGTCCTAGGATCCTGTCTTCCATTCCAAGACAAAACACATACCTCTGAAGTACCATCACGTTCGAGATTTAATCTTGAAAGGAGAGCTCCAGGTCCAGTACATAGAATTAGAAGACATGGTTACAGATTTGCTTACGAAACTGCCTAACAAGCCACTCTTTGCCAAGCAAAGAAAGGCAATTGGATTAAAAGTACAAAGTTGCAAGGTTTTAGGAGGGAGTGTCAGAAATGGTGAACTCCTGCAACTTTGCCGCAACACGAACACGAAGCAAAGGTCGAATGAGAACAATTCACGAAAGTCAACATGCCTTGACTCAAAGCATGAACGATTCACGAATCATAAACATACCTCTAGGACCGCAAACCACAAAGGGACGCAAAACGAAAGATTACGAAAGAAACAAAAGAAGTTAAAGCAAACGAAGAAAATAAAGCAAACGAAGGAAACAAAGCAAACGAAGGGAAATCTTTCGCGCTGCCAGCTAGCAGCTCAACAGGCTTGGAGTCGTAGACTTCACGCCCAGGTGAAATGAGTGGTAACGACGGAGACCAACTGATTAGTTGATTAGCGTTAACTAGTCTTGTGATTTTTACATTTAAGCCATCTTGTAAACTCCACACTATGGAGGTATAAACTATCCTTTCTGGATCAAAACGAGAGATCTGAATAGACAAAAAAGTCTGTAAGAGATAGAGAAAGAGAGAGAGTTAGCGAGTAGAGCAGAAGAGAAAAATACTAGAGATGTGCATGAAAGTCTGCCAACAAGCAGGACACAGCAAAAGAGCAGAGTGTCATTCTGCCAACGAGCGAGGCACTGACAATCTCGGTCTAAAAAAAAAATTGATAATATAGTCGCTCTATTTTTGTGCATCTCCTTGTCTTGTGTCGGCTATCTTGATTGCTAGAATGAAATGTGTTCTGTGATGTGCAGTCGAGTGTCTAGGTTCCCGTAAAAGCTTCCACAAAAAAAAATTCAAAGACACGAAATCATTCGCGAATACGAAAACAAAAATGAAAATAAACAGTTTCGCTTTCGTGACACCGAACAATGTTTTCCACTTCCGCGACAATGGCATGGTGAGAGAATCAAGAAATGCATTGTGGGTTGTGAAGGAGGCCTGAAATTTGTTGTGGTTGGTGAAGGCGGGCTGAAATCCACTGTGGATAGTGAAGGAGGCGAGTTGATCTCTGCGATGGTGAAGGGAGAGCGAGCAAGTGCACTTGAGAGAGAGAGCGTGAGCAGAGTACGAGGTTCAACTGCACAGCGAGAGAGAGAGAGAGAGAGAGAGAGAGAGAGAGAGAGAGAGAGAGAGAGAGAGAGAGAGAGAGAGAGAGAGAGAGAGAGAGAGAGAGAGAGAGAGAGAGAGAGAGAGAGAGAGAGAGAGAGAGAGAGAGAGAGAGAGAGAGAGAGAGAGAGAGAGAGAGATAGCACTCTTTTTTGAATTTGGAAAAGGGTGACCCCACAAGCATGGCTACCATTTTTTAGATAAGATTTTTAAAAATGATGAGTTCGACCTGCACTGCACAATCCCGTAGCAAATGTACTGGCAAACTTTTCAGTTTCTTGGTGTACCTTCCGTTCTCTTAAGACGACAACAATTTTATAAATCTTGTGTGTCTCAAGACGCCTACAATCTCATAGTAAACTTTCGCCTCTTCCTTGGTCATCAAGAGGGACGAGTGTTTTTGGAAGATACAAATTTTCAATCAGTCAATCCAACGGCTTGTACACTGGCCCAAGCGTTTTAGGTGGCCTACTCAGGAACATGATGTTGCCTTCTCACTTGAGCTCCGGGTGCCTGGGCATCACCCCCTTTCCAGCTAGCCCACCAGGCATCACCCTAACTTAAACTCATGTAATTTGCAATAGTTATGTCAAAATCATTTTGATCACCTTAGTATGTCTGTTATTTCATTTCCCATTTAATTCGTCTATCATCTCAGTTTCCATTCAATTCGTCTGCCATCTCAATTTACCATTCATTTTGTTTGTCATCCACTTGTTTTAATGGCCCAATCTGAAGTTAAAGTGGTCTCATCCACAAACTAGATGGAATTTAATAATCTTCTAAATTGACTTCTAATCAGTTGTTGTGTCGATTTTACAACACAATTTATGTGGAATTTTATTACACTAAATTTTATTCATTTAGTTTGTGATTTATGCTCCATTTTTGTTTGCATGTTTGATCACTTGATCCTCTGGGAGTTGTATAGCATTTGTGCCTAAGACTAAAGGTTCCTCTACATAATCTTTTTATTTGACTTCATCACTGAATGGATAGCATAATAATGGTCATTTAAATTTTGCGTATTATGACACTCCTCGAGAGTATCACCAATGTATTTTATGAGCTTGGATTGAAGTGACCTATAGAGCAACATAGCTCTACTTTTTGAGCTCTTTGCACTGACTCTATTCATGACTGGTTATAGGGTACTTCCATAATTTGGTCTCAATTCAAGTATCTAGGCCTATTAACAACAAAATATGTCTACTAGTGCAATATGAAATGTATTCAATTGATCAAGTACTAGATCTATTGGCTCCATGTTTCATTAGAAGTAGCTCATTCTTTCCTGCTTCATTCCAAGACATACTACTTTGCTTTGTTTATTCTTTTTGCTTCCTCCAAATATGTTTGGGGTCTATACTAGTGTTGGGTGGGTATATAGGTACGACGACGAGGCGAACAAGATTCACAAGAAGTGCTCAAGAGGGCTGGTATGTAGCGGCCAATTGAGAGACTTCCAATTTTGGCGAATAATAAGCACCTGGTTTTACGAAAGCGAACGAAAATCCATGCTTTTCCAAGTGCCAAGCGGAAGACATCACCGGTGTTGCACTGGGTCCTGCAACAGATTAGGGGTGGATAATGTTAGCTGATTCTCTAGTGCCGAGCCAAGCTGAAGACACAAGTTATCTCTCACCCATGACCGAGGAGGTCTCAGAAGGAAGAGAGCAGAAGAAGCTGAGAGCCGAGCATGAGAGCCGGGGAAATACTAGCTAGGAAGACAGTGAGTAACTATGTGAGCCTACATGGTGTATCCCAAATAAGGAATGACCATGTAGGAGCTAGTAATGTTTCCTAGGCATTGTAAATAAAGGTAGACCCCCTTTAAATTAGTTAGAGTGAGCCACCTTTTGATGGTGACCTTTAGTGGAAGGGCAAATTCCACATGTACTTCTAATTTAGTGGAATTGCCACATGGGCTCCACATGGATAGCCTTCTTGCTTATTTAAGGACCCCCCTCTCTTGTGAAGGAGCTTTTGATTGTATTGTCAAGTTCTCTCGAGCAAATAAAGAGGATCATCCACGAGTTCTTGATGATAGCTTAGCTCCTTGTTCATGGCAATGATCTTGAGTGATATTTCTGTGAGCATGCTTGATTCCTTTGCATTGTGGATTAACTAGGTTCTTGTTTATTGTTTCTTGTTTAGTTGTGGATTAGCATTCAGTTCTTGCTTGTGGAATCTTGTAATAATCAGCATTCAAGTAAACTAGATAGAAAACAAAAGAAAAATGTGTTCACAGATTCAGTAAGTCTGTGAACACATATTTTCTTACTAAAACATTTCAAAAGGATCACTTTTGAGAGA
This sequence comes from Diphasiastrum complanatum, assembly GCA_029204225.1. NCBI lineage: Eukaryota > Viridiplantae > Streptophyta > Lycopodiopsida > Lycopodiales > Lycopodiaceae > Diphasiastrum > Diphasiastrum complanatum. The sequence continues at coordinate 45,241,774 of CM055105.1, forward strand.
CAAAGCATTGTAAAACAAGAAAATACGAGTAGTGACCTATGCTAAGCATAGATTGTGGTCTAGTCCTTACTAACAACATATGCGTAGCAAAGGACGGAGGCATGATTTTTCAATTCTGACCACCTTTCGACCTATGCTAAGCATAGGTTTCATCTCTGGTCCTGTTCCAACCTATGCTCAACATAGGTTAGCAAGCAAATTGAGAAGACATCCTATGCTCACCGTTACTCTTGCGCTCTTGTCCAACCTATGCTGAGCATAGGATGTCTTCGCAAGTTGCTTGCTAACCTATGCTGAGCATAGGTTGGAAGAGGACCGGAGTCGCAACCTATGCTCAGCATAGGTCGAACAGTGGTAAGAATAAAGAAATAACGTTGGAATCCTATGATGAGCATAGGATGTTACTAAGGACAAGAGCACAACCTATGCTCAACATAGGTTAGAGGATTGGACTGGTGCAGGCACCTATTCTCAGCATAGGTTACCCCTGTTGTAAGAAGATGAATATAAATTAAAATATGAATATTTTCTAATGCAAGAATTTATTACCCATGCTAAGCATAGAGCAAAGTTAGAAAATGACAATAATCTTATCGTCAAGAAATCTGGAAGCGAGAACGTATGCAAAATCTTATAGAAAGCCATGACTTGGTCATAGCGATTGCTCTGGCAGCATGTGGGCTTCTGAATTCGCAAATGAGGTGAGTTCTGCTTGGACTATGGTCCTTAAATAAACTTTTTTTTGAGACCCCCGTCTCACGCCAGTCCTCCAGCTTACTTCGGGACCAAGTTTCCGCGACTCACCTCACCCCACGCTGACCTCGAGTATTAGCCGGGATAGTCCAAACCTAATCCTAACCCTAACCCTAACCCTAAACCTAACCCTAACTCTAAGAATGCTGCCAAACAGTATTTAAAGCATGGTAGCCGCCGGAAATTTTTATTAACCAATTACTTTTTAGGCTTGTTGCTCATTTGCATTTAGTTGGTTTTTCTGTATACGTCTATTGAGGTTCGCATAGGTTTTTATTTGTTCTATGACCAGCATAGGTTGCAGTTATGTTTGAGGAGCACATTTAGTGTGGTGCTAACTATTTGAACGATTCTATGCTTAGCATAAGTACGTAGTTAAATTTTTTTTTGAGGTTACGATGTCAAGTAGTTCGACCTCTTCTATTCCTGTAGTTGTAACTCAATATGTTGCAACAAGTGCAACATTTTCATCTGACATTCCAATGAAAGCTTTTTTTATAAAGCCACTCCTGAATCTGAACATATTTTGGTAAATGATGTGGCATCATCATCATTTACCCGTTCATCATCTGAAATTCCTCAACCAAGTACTTTTCAAGAAATGACATCCGTAACTCAACTTGTATCAAATCTTTCGGCCTCGTCCTCTTCTTCAAATACAGGCTCGACACAACTAGAACATTGTTCTTTTGAACAAGTTGAATCATTGAGTGACGAGTCAAAGGCTTCAATTCACTCAGTTACTGATTTTAGTAAATCAACAGATCCACATAAGTCTGTTGATCCACGACGTTCAAGCTTTTCTCATGTTCGTAGGAGACCTTCTCAAAGTGATGTTCGTCATGTTAAATCTAAAAGGGCTACATTCGTTGAAAATTTAGAGCCTTCTGAGGGTCCAGAACATCTTGGGGTTGGAGGCAAAATTCTTAGTCATGAAATTCCATTACCTTCTCAACCAATTCAAGCACCTACTACCGTCACAGGTTCAATTTATAAATCAGACTCCAAACAAAAAGAAAAATAAAAGAGAGACTTGAGATCCTCACCTGATTTAACGAATTGTTAAATACAGTTGATTACAAAATTTGAAAGGTACGGAATATTATTTGTTGCTCATCCTGTTGTTTGCAAAAACTGAGTATCAGAGAAATTGAAGAATTAAGATCAAACTTCTTTTTACGAAGTAAGGATGAGAGAAATTACTATTTGTGTGCAATAGTGAAGCTGGACAAAGACTCATTTTCGTATTTTTTAAATGCTTTGGAGGTTTGTCGCAAAGCTTACAAAGCAGCTCACAATCGGAAACTCACGACTTCAACAAATGCATGCACGACTTCAGAAAGACCCAACATTACGGGGATCGTTACATGGTCGGACTGTTTCTCCAGATGCTTTAAATGCAATTGCTTGGCTAAAGCATTTCATAGATGTGCACGGAGAAAAATTGCCTAATTTCTTATATTTTCACTTGCCGGATAATTTTACAAAATTAGAAATATTTTTGATGTACAATGAGTTTGCAAAAATAAAAAATGTTCCCTATTTGAGTTACTCATATTTTCTTAGAATTTGGAAAAGAGATTTTGGACTGGTAAAGATTCCCAAAAAATCATGAATGACAATATGCTCCACTTGCGAGTTGTTAAAGTCTGCAAAACATTTTGCAAAGACCAATGACGAGAAAGGTAAATATTAATCAAATTTGTCATTTATTTTAATACTTTCTGTTTTGAAAAAATTTATGTTGCAGTCTTTTTGAACACCATTATGGTATGATCTTTATTTTATTAAATAAGCGAATCATTGTATTTTCAGTGGATGCTACAAAAGCTCTTCAATTGCACAGAGATCAACAAACAGTTGAAAGAAAAAAGTTGGCCAAGCATCGAAAGAAATGTTTGGAATGTCCACAAAAATATCTGGGACTTGTTGTTGATGGCATGGATCAGAAGAAAACAATGTTGCCTCATGTTGTGAGAGTACCCAAAAACTTGAACGAGGCAGATTTTTTTCTAGGTTCATCTCGTTGGAGCACTTGTGTTTAATGGCACTTTGGAGTCCAAGGTCTTTTTTAATTATCCCAATGTTGAATGATCCAAATTTGATGATCACCATGTGAAAAGTATAGTATTAAGGACCATAAATGGATCTTTGAATGATCCACAAGGTGATTGTATGCTTGTTAAACAATCTATCAGAAACTAGTCATCAGAAAACAAGATCTAGTTTAGCAGCTTGATAGGAAACAAGTAGAGACAATCAAAGCATTGATCAAATAGTATAATCCAACTCCACACGTGTGGAAATAAGGCTGTAGTACGGCCTGTAGACAGTGTTTACAAAGTGCCAAAGCTGGGTTTCATTGGAAATCAAGAGTAATCACCATACAATGAGAGGAAACTCGCGTTTCTCCTTGAGGCTCCAAAAAGTTTCTATCTTCTCACTATGGAGAATGGGAATACATAGTAAAACACACTTCCTTTGCAAAGTTAGGTGAAAATCCAGCATGTAATAAGGAAGTAGACTCCACTTTCTTGCCCTAATGTGAAAACCCTAGCCTAGATCCAAGAGTCATGCTTGGTAGGTGCATGGTAGGTACATCAGAAAACAAGATCTAGTTTAGCAGCTTGATAGGAAACAAGTAGAGACAATCAAAGCATTGATCAAATAGTATAATCCAACTCCACACGTGTGGAAATAAGGCTGTAGTACGGCCTGTAGACAGTGTTTACAAAGTGCCAAAGCTGGGTTTCATTGGAAATCAAGAGTAATCACCATACAATGAAAGGAAACTCGAGTTTCTCCTTGAGGCTCCAAAAAGTTTCTATCTTCTCACTATGGAGAATGGGAATACATAGTAAAACACACTTCCTTTGCAAAGTTAGGTGAAAATCCAGCATGTAATAAGGAAGTAGACTCCACTTTCTTGTCCTAATGTGAAAACCCTAGCCTAGATCCAAGAGTCATGCTTGGTAGGTGCATGGTAGGTACAAATCTCATCATAAATCATGGCCTAGATCCTACAAAGTAGGAATCACTACCAAATAGACACAACCACTCCTCTTGACTCGTGGTAACCTACTTTAGGTGTGTATGTACAAGTGGCACTTTGGCCATTCAAGTAACCAACAAACAATATTGACAAAATGTACAATATTCTACATGGCTAGATTTGCCAATGTAGGCAATTTTTCACACACCATTGTACATAAGATAATTTGCGAATTTGGTGAAAATCTTCCAGAAGTACTTTATTTGCAGCTTGACAACACTGCTAGGGAAAATAAAAATCAAACTGTTTTGGCATACTTGTTTATGCTAGTGGAGAAATTTTTTTCAAAAAAGAAAAAATAGGATTTTTGTTGGTAGGACATACCCATGATCAAATTGATCAAATGTTTAGTTGCTTTTCTAAGAGGTTGAGACGCAAGAAAGCATTTTCATTACCAGTGTTTCAAAGCATTGTTGAGGAATCGTATGTGCCAAAGCCAAACGTGTCATTAATCAGACACACATATGATTTTCGTGATTATGTTAAGGCGTCTAACGACACAAAGCGATGCGTAGCTAATATTAATGATATTAGCTTTTAGCACCAGTTTAAAATCAAATGTAACGAATCAGACATTATATTATTATGGGGCAAACTATTTTCAAATTCAGTTTCGTGGCTACCTCTTGAAGGAGTTCGATTTTTGCTTAATATTTCATCGACTCAAATCAAGCTTGCTGTGTTGTCTCCCTTGAAGTCCTTGCTAGAAGAACAAAAGGCGCAAAGAGAGCATCATGAGATTGATCCATTTGCCTCATTAAATTTTTTGGAATCAAGTATTGAAGCAGCTTATCATTTTTTTGATGAGTTTGATCAGCATTGGTGGATGGACTTTTTCGAGGAACAAAAAATCAGTTTGCTCAATCTCAAACATACATCAACAACTGATGAATTTCATTGGCCTCATACATTAGGAACATCAACTACGACTATAGAACCTTCAGATCTTCCTCGAGATAATGATTTCCTGCAGCTTGTGCAAGGTGAGGAACGTGAAATTTATGTGGGCTCAAGGAAGAATTGACAAAGTGTAAAAGTTGCAAAAATGAAATGCGTAGTGATTTGAATGAAATCCAAATTGGAAGCCTTGTTGCACTTCTAGCTTCAGAAAACAATGAAGGACATCCATTTTGGATTGCCAAAGTACTTGGTTTTATTCAAAATAGCAATCAAACAAAAGTACTACGTGTCCATTGGTTGCGCACCACTTCAACGAATGCTTTTTTGGGAAGGTACGAACTCGAAATGTTGCAAGTAGATCCAAAGGACAAGAGAAAGAGATTGCCAAAAAATCAACCAAGAGTCGACGATTTGAATCTATAGGATGTAGATGTTTTGGCATTTAATTTTGAATTAACAATGACCAATCATCTACGAAAGTCAACAATATCTATATTAAAAGAACGACTTGGATTACTTGAAAAACCATCATCCTCCTCTCGTCATCAACAGAGAAGAGCTGATTTACAAGGTTTTTTGTCAACATTAGATGCGGATTCTAAGGAAGACATGCCAGTTGACTCTGATGAAGAAGACGGGTCTTCCACTTCATCAACTGAAAACGAGAGTGTTGAGAATATGTCAAGTTCTGAATTGAGAGACATCAGTGAAAATTTCTTAGAAAATGTACTTAAAAAAAAAGAATCTGCAAATATAATTTAAGTTATTCTGTATTTCAATATAATTTCAAGTTTCAAAAATCATTTGTTCTCTTGAATTATTATTTCATTTGTAATTATGGGTTTTATGAAGTTTGCAACAAAAAACTTGTAGTTCTTTATTTAGAATATGCATTTTTTGGCTTTTTTAAAAAACAGAATTTAGAGATTCATTAAAAAAATCCATGATTTTGGCCTAGAACTAGGATCATTAAAAAACACAAAAAAAAATTACTCTATTTCAAGTCAAAGTCCCAAAACAAATGTCATCATGTTTTATATAAGATGCATGTATTTACAAAATATTGTATTGTAACTTTAAAATGAAATTTACATATATATATATATCAGTTGTATATATAAATATATTAATGTAATGCCCATCAATATGCATATATATATATATATATATATATATATATATATATATATATATATATATATATATATAGATAGATAGATAGATAGATATGTACTACATAATAATACACACACACATATATATATAGATACTAAATACATATATATTTGAAAATGTATTTCAGAACCTCCCGCTCCGGCGGGAGGTTCTGAAATGTTTTTTTTATTACATATGTATATATGCATATATATATATATATATATATATATATATATATATATATATATTACATAATAATAATACACACACACACACACACACACACACACACACACACACATACATATATATATATATATATATATATATATATATATATATATATATATATACTAAATACATATATGTTTGAAAATGTATTTCAGAACCTCTCGCTCCGGCGGGAGGTTCTGAAATGTTTTTTTTATTACGTATGTATATATGCATATATGCATATATATATATATATATATATATATATATGCATATATAGATATAGAATATGCATATATAAAAACAAAAGGATGTATAAGATACAATTATATATCTTTTGTTACAGATACAATTATATATATGTGGCATATACATATATCTCACTTATATATATATATATATATATATATATATATATATATATATATATATATACATATATATATATATATAATACTTTAAGAAACGTGGCCTCAGAACCTCCCACCGCAGCGAGAGGTTCTAATTTTTTTTTTATTACATATGTATATATGCATATATATATATATATATATATATATATATATATATATATATAAGATACAATTATATATATCTTTTGTTACAAATAAAATTGTATATACGTGGTATATACAAATATATCACTGTATTTATATATATATATATATATATAATAATTTAAGAAACGTGGCCTCAGAACCTCCCGCCGCTTGCTTATGGGATTTATGAATTGCCACGTGTCAACAAGGTGTTAAACTCATGAAAAAACAAATGTAAGTGATTTTGGCTTTTTTGGAAAGCCATCTTGTTGTCTTTAGCCACAATTCTTGGAAATGGACGATTTCAGAATCTATATATACTCATGAGTTCTGTCATGCTGCTAGAAATACTTATGGGATAATTGTTGTCTTTTGTGCTCTCCTCTCCTTGTTTTTTGAAAGACATATATAATTAAAAATTGCACACAAAATCTAAAGACATTAATAACTTTTAAAAACATAAAAGTGAAAATTAGTAGAATTAAATGATGAATAACATCAAACGTCTACCAAACAAAAATCATAAATTTATAAAACTCAAAAATAAATAAAAGAATAAACAAATTACAAGAATAAACAAACTGAAAGAAATTAAAAGAATATACAAATAGCATCACATAATCATAACATTAATAGATTAAATATTCAAAAAAGTAAATAAAATATAAAATAACTTTAATAATACAAAAAAAATTGAATATAATCAAAATAATTATAAAATAACTAGAAAAATATATCAATAAAAATAATAATATAACTATTAACAAATGATCAACAAAATTGAATATATCTATTAATAAATTATAAAAATTTAATAACTAAATATTTACTAAAATATCAAAATAAAACTATCAATAAATAAAATACAAAATAATACAATAAATTAGATATAGAAAAATGGAATACAACAAAATAAACTCTCAAAATAAATGTATCAATAATATAATATAAAAATAAAATCACAAAAATAAAACAGATACAATAAAATAAAAAAATTAATGAGAATAAAAAAGTTACAAAACATATTAAAAAATTAATTAAAAAATAGTTACTATTTTAAAAAATAATCAAACATAAAATCTATAAAACTAAGAAAAAAACAAAAACTTTAAAAGAATAATGAAAAACAATAATGCAAGTTACAAGAAAAAAAAGTCTTTAAGGTCAAGGACTAAGGGCCTTGGGCTAAGGACTAATCGCCTACGGATATGGCATTGGGCTAAGGGCTAATTGCCGACAACCAAGAGCTAAGGGCCAACAACTAAGAACTAGGCTCCAATGACTAAGGGTCAAGGTCTAGGGACAAAGGGTCGAGGGCCAACAGGTAAGGGTCAAGGTCATGGTCTAAAGACCATGGGCCAACTGGCTTAGGACTGAGGGTCGAGACCCAATGGCCAAGAACTAAGGGCCAAGAGGCAAGGGCTAAGGGCTAGTTGCCGACTACCGAGGTCTAAGTGTCAGCGACTAAGAGCTTAGGGCCACCGGCGAAGGGTAAAGTTCTAAGGACTAAGGGCTAACTGGCTAAGGACTGAGGGCCAACTAGCTAAAGATTGACTCGGGCCAACTAGCTAAGGATTGAGGGCCAGCTAGCTAAGGACCAAGGGTCGAGGGCCAATATCTAAGGGCTAAGACTAAGGGCCAACTGACTAAGGGGTAAGGGCTAAGGGCCTAGATATTAGGGCCAACAGCTAAGGGTCAAGGTCTAAGGACTGAGGGCCAACTAGCTAAGGATTGAGGGCCAACTAGCCAAGGGTCGAGGGCCAATGTCTACGGGCTAAGACTAAGGGCCAATTGGCTAAGGGCCGAGATATAAGGGCTTAGGTCCAATTGCTAAGGGTTAAGTGCCAAGATCTAAGGACTAAGGGCTAACGGCCAAGGACTATAGTCCAATGGTTGAGGACCAAGTGGCAAGGGGTAAGGGCCAAACTTTAAGGACCAATGGCGAAAGGCTAAGGAAGATCCACTAATATTTTATAAAGATTTAAATTACATAAAACTATTTCAAGATAATTTCAAACAATTTCAGAACCTGGGTATATTTATCCAGCTATTTACATTGCGTGTTATAGATTTACATGTATGTATGTATGTATGTTCCAACATATGTTGACATCATAATTTCTCTCTGTGTGTGTAGGGCTTGCAATGGAAACAATCATGAGAAAAATGTCCGCGTTGTCTTGCTATATCGAAAAGAAGTCATTGTATTCGGTCAAATTTTGAATACTGAACCAAGCCAGATGTGTTTCTTTCACGAAATTGGCACAAATAAATGCATGATGAGTATATCAAAAGTGGTTGCTTTAAATTTGCAACCTTTAGATTAGAATAATCTAAGTTAAGGTTAAACTTGTGTATATTCTACTCTTTGGTCTTGGCAAATGCACGATGTGCAATATGATTGTAAATTTTGGTTTAAGCTCTAAAATTGCACCAAAGAGGTGCACATTTTGTAATAGTCATTCAACAATTAGAAAAAAATCCTTGCCTATGTACATTTGCACATACTTTTCAATAAAAAAAATATTTTGCAATTTCGGTTACTGAATCCATGATGTGTCTTAATTGCAATTTTGTGTTTCTTTTTGTGTTTTTAAGCTATGCAAATTTAAAATGATCATGATGCTCTTACATAATGATGTTTATTCTAATAGTGCATAGTCTAGTAGCTGAATTTGGATGCTAGACTTATGAGAATTTGGATGATGTTGCAACATATTGATTGTTACAATCATCTCAAATTTGTTTCTTTCTCTCATTTCATGAACCTTAAAGTCTATGCAACTAATTTGAAGATCCCAATGTTATATGTCTCTTGAGATGTCATAATTGTAAGTAGTGAATGTAATTTTTATAAGCAATACACTAAATTTGTATATAAGAATATAAAATTAGAATTGAAATATTAAAACGAGTGTATTTAAATATGTGGTCAATGTGGAACCAAATTTCATTTTCATGTTCTATCCCATGAGAGAGAGAGAGAGAGAGAGAGAGAGAGAGAGAGAGAGAGAGAGAGAGAGAGAGAGAGAGAGAAATCCTAAAAAAAGTCCAATTGTTTTGCCAAAGTCCAAAATTAATTGATATTGTGTTCATCCCCTTTGTATTCCCAAGTGATGGTGCAAGAGCTTTCCAAACCCTAATATCGGTTCAATGCGCAGAGGTGCTATCTGACTGGTTAAACAGGCCATCCACGCGTTGAATCGATATCAAGTTTCTTTTTTAAATGGTCTAACTTCTTAACCGTAGCTCCAATTGAGAAGAACATGGTGCCAGTAGAAAGAGCTCGACGAGAACTTTGTAACGACACCAAAACTTTGTCTACCTATAACTTTTGAACCGTAAGTCGGAATTAGGTCATTCTAGTGCCGTTGCAAAGCTTTTGTCGAGCTCTTTCCAAAAAAAAAATAATTTAAAATCCTAATATCGGTTCAGCGCATGCCCTTAGGATTTGAGCCCGCTCACGCGCTGAACTGATATTAGGGTTATTTTTTTGAAATATATATTTTTTTAGATGAGAGATGCAAACTTTGACTGCCTATAACTTTTTAATCGTTACTCGGAACTAGGTCATGTAGGATGCCGTTACGAAGCTCTCGTTGAGCTCTTTCTAATGGCAGCATATTCGTCCAAATTGGAGCTACAGTTAAGAAGTTAGATTGTTTTTTAAATAATAAAAAGTAACCTGAAAACTTGAATACTTTTTTCCTTCGGTGAGCACTGTTATAGTGTTGTACACATGTTATAAGATTTTTGGTCCATTTGGAGGCTTAAAGCATGTGAAGTCAACAAAAGCATCTTTGCAAATGGCCCATTTTGAATCCAAACTTCCCCTAATAGTCAATGGCTAATCAACAACCTTAAAAAACATGAACTTGTATAGATTCTAAAACTTTTCTCCAACTCAAAACAAAATTGATCTCACTTGGTACCAACACATGAACAATCAAGTATGACTTGGATGGTATCCAGAAATTACATGACATCCACAAGAAACATGCACTTCGATTACCCATAAATTTGAAGTGATGCTAGTTCAAATGGACAAGAAGGGTTCTACAACATAACCAAGTTACTATGACTTCAATAGAAACCGAACCGATACAACATAGAATGTCAACCACATAGCTTGCCACACATGTCACTTGTAACATCGAACTTATCATTTGCCACCATGATAAGAAACTGTAAAAACATCCTCTTGAATATCGATTAGACTCATAGTCTATACTTCTCATGCAAATCTCTCTTAGGCAAACCTTGTCCAATCTTAGAACCTCTGAAGTTGGCCTTCCTTCATTATGCTTGTTGGTAGCCACTTTTGCAGCTTCAACGTCACCATGATCGCTGATCGGCTTCCCTATCATTTCCCTCGCCATGTTTTTGTTTCATGTATATTTTCTTTTCCTGTGAGTTAATCTGTAAGCCAAATTTTTTACGACAAAAATTGGACTAATTTAAAGCAAAAAACAGCTACAAAGTATTTGACGAGCACCAAAACACTGTGAAAACGACGAAAGTTGAAGCAATATGTTGGACCAAAAGGGGTCTTAGCCCATCCTTAAAGTGGCTAGACACTTTAATTAGTAGTAGATAATATATCTGTACAAACGGTTTGAGGAACCGTTGAAATCATTAGACATAAGACAGATTTTGTAAGACCAAAAAAAAATGCCAATCCATGTAAAAATAGGTCCCAGCCCACCTAAATGTGGCTAGCCAGAAGTTTTAGAAGTCTTAAAATTTGCCCGATAGTAAAAATGCTAGCAATGCCCAGCAAAATTTTGATGTACACAAAAATGTTTTACTACTACCAAAAACCTTTTGTTTTTCAAGAATGGTCGGTTTTTTGTCAAGATTGCTCTGTCTGTCACTTGTAACCCCGTCAAAATTTGCAGAATCGAAAACCAGTCAGAGGCATTACCAATTGAAAAATCGACAAAAATGGTATTGAAAAATATAAACACAGTGGGTTTCAGAATGTCGGCAAAGTGGGTATCAGAAATTATAGAAAAAGTGGAGACCAAAAACGTGGACATAATGGAAGTTTCGAAATGCAAGCAAAGTAGGTTAAAAAATGTAGACACAGAAGGTTTAGAAAATGTGGTGAAATTACAATTTACGATATCAAAACTTCAGTCACAAAGAAAAATCGGCAAAGCAAGTACCAGAGAGGCCAACCGGCCTAAGCAGTTTAATGACCTTGTAAAAGTGGAGATTAAGAAGATTGGGTCAAAAAGTTTGTTTTAGAGATGACCTCACCCAAGTGACATCACATTGGATGATGTCCAATGTGATGTCACAAGACTTGCAAGTGGCTGATGTGATGGGCCCTACATATTTACACATGTCGATAAGAGGAGAGAAGTTTTTGAAAATTGACAAAAAAGCAAAATGAAGGGGGCCCTCCACCACCATCTATAAGAAGGCCCAAAAATGTTGAGCAAAATGCTGGATCAATTTTAGAAGAGTGAAGAGTGGTGCTCATAGGTGGTTCTCCTGTCGTGATTTGCTGCAATGCTGCTATACTGAGATCATCCTGAGTTTTGTTCTTGAATTAGTTCTGATATTTTGTTACTCTGCTACGGTGATGGGTTATGCAGCTATAATGATGGGCCTGCACCTATCCTAGTTGCTGATGGACCTGAGTTGTTGCTATGTTGCTGAGAACCACCTTGATGTGCTACTGTAGAGAGAGTCCACTGTTACGCTGTTGCTCGGGACCTTCTGAGGTATTGATGAAGAAGAGACATAATTGCTGAAGGTACTGAGTTGAGTTCATAAGTGATGAGTCTTGAGTAGGCATTGTTGAGTTGTTGTTGGAGAGGAATATGTTTGTTTCCAGTTAAGAGGTCCTGAAGTGAAGTATGTAATCGTGTTGCTAGAGAATTCTGAGAGAGTATCGAAAGGCTACTACCATGTTTGAGTTATTAAAGGTTCGTTGTCACATAGATTGATGTATGTTATCTCAGTTAAGAGAGACTCATGTCACGTTGGAAATACCATCACGCCCATTAGATAGAGGTACTTGTTCTGAGGAGAATGAGTATCCAGCTGAGATTCCTTTGGTTAGCCCGGAAAGCAATGTTCAATCAATAGCAGCTGAGTTTGTCCAAGGACTAGAGAAAGCGCTACTGATGTATGTGCAAGATATCATGTCTATGTATACTTGTCAAGCTGACTTTGCTAATTGAGGCTCAGTAACATACCGCTGCATAGAGCTGCAGATGATGTTGAAGGATGAACTTCAATACCTTCAACCTGTCAAATGCAACCTTCAGCCGCAACCTGACAACGACATACAGACCACCTGGTTAGCACAAAACAATGCATTACAAGAAACATTACAAGATAGATAGGAAGGATATAAATATCTGTTAAGTGCTCAGAGAAGCACATTATCTGTGTATGCCTTTATGAAAGCTTATATGCTATTCAATCCTTCCATCTTCAACGAATATGTTATTCTACTGCTATGATGTCTTGTGTTGTTCTCTGTGAGTGTTAGGTTGTATCGTTTGCTATTTTGTTTGCTATTTCTTTATGCGGGTCAGGTGACTCACACACAAAATCAGAGTCTGAGACTAACTCAAAATATCAGAAGACCAACTTTCGCTCAACCATAAGTTGCAACAGTGGTATCAGAGCAGGCGCAAACTCAGAGTCAACAAAATAACAAGGAATGGCAACAAACCTATAATAGAAGGTTGTCATAACATTCGATGGATTAAACTATCGAATTTGGAAGCACAAGATGAAGATGCTTCTCAAGGGAGAGGGATTATGGAATGTCGTGGAAGGAGCTGAAATAAAACCAGAAGCTGATGCTGCAGAATGGGACAAGAAGAATGATCGTGCTATGGCATTTATCACTTTGTCTCTTGTTGAGGACATAATGATGACCACAGAGAATTGCGAAACCAGCCAAGAAATTTGGCAGATATTACAAAACAAGTATGAGCAGAAGACTGGTGCAAAAATTTTGCACCTCAACAACCAGCTTCTAAATATGATGTGGGATGGTCCTGATATCAACCAGCATGCTAGCAGAATGAAGAACATTTTTTCTCAACTGGCAGCAGCGGATCAAGAACATGCAATACCTATGGTCCAACAGTTCCTACGTTTTGTCAAGTCACTTCCACCATCTTACCACTCCTTACAAACCATACTCACGAGGACACCAAACATGACATTTGATGATGCTGTAAAGGCTGTAGCAGATGAAATGGTCATGAAGGATCAGACAGATGAACAAAACAGTCAGGACAAGGCCTTGTACGTCAAAGGAAAAAAGATGGATAAAGAGAAATCACAGGGTTTTACATCAAATTCAGGGTCACCTGCCAATCCCAAACAAAAGGGAAACAAATACATGACATCAATGGAGTGCTCCCATTGCAAGAAGAAGGGCCATGCAGATAAGGAATGTTGATTTAGTCCAAACATTTCTTGCATTCATTGCAAAAAGAAAGGTCACTCTGCCTATGAGTGTTGGTATAACCCCAAGGGCAAATCCAAGGGTGACAAAGTCAATGTAGCAAAATCATCTAACCAGAAAGAGGAAGTTGAAAGGGCATTCTCTGTAATGGAATCAATGGCTGATAGTCCAAACCTCAAGGTTGTGATAGATTCTGGTGCTACAGCTCACATAACTTATAGAAGAAAACCCTTGAATGATTACAAGACCACCAATGGTTCAAGAACAATTGTTCTAGGCGATGAGAGCAAACACAAGGTAGAAGGAACTGGATCACTCCTACTAAAGACATCAAAAGGCCACAAAAATTTAGAGGGAGTGCTCTATGTTCCTACACTGAAGAAGGACCTGCTTTCAGTGGCCAGGATCACAGATCTTGGAATGAGCGTTACATTCAGCAATGAAGAATGCAAGATAAAGAATAACGGAACTAATGACGTCATTGCAACAGCTCCAAGAAGGGGTAATCTCTACCACACTAGTATTGTGAATAAGATTGAGCATGTCTTAACAACTACAAATGCAGAAGATTTGAATAATTTGTGGCATAAAAGGATGTATCATTCAAACATAATCAGTTCCTATTTTACAGATCACAAATCTTGTGAATTGACGCGAGTGATTCAACGATAGGGGCAGTTCTTCTACAAGAATATAGGCCGATAACGTTTGAAAGCAAAAAGCTCATAGGGCCTAAGTTGCGTTATATAACTCAGGAGAAGGAGTTATTTGATGTGACACATGCACTTAAAACCTGGAGGCATGACCTTTAAGGTAGTCATTTTATAGTGTATATAGATCACCAACCTCTAAAGTATTTTTGTAATTAGAATGATTTGAGGGGTCGTAAAGCTCGTTGGGCTAAGCTTATGCAGAAATTTGATCATGAGGTCCAATATCTCAAGGGCAGCTCTAACCAAATTGCGGATGCACTTAGTCAGATTGGAGAACTCAATAAACTTTGATTCGCCCAGATTTCCACTGATCTATATCTTTCACTGAGAGGGAGTTGTGAAAAATTGGATTCTCATTTTGGTCCCATCTGAAAGATGGCGGAGATAGGAAAAAATGAGAATGGAATAGAGATTTACTCACAGGGTCTCAGATTCCTAAGAAAAATAAGAAGATAGCGGAACAATTCTCTATCCGAGGTGGTTTACTATTTCGGAATGGGAAAGTTTGTGTACCAGCAGATGAGTTCAAGAAAAAGATTCTTGTCATCTGGGTATACATAGGAATTTGGACTTGGTCAGAAGAGAGTTTTATTGGCCAAAACTCAAGCCATTTGTCGAGTCTTAAGTGGTTAAATGTAGACCTTGTCAGTTAGCCAAAGATGAATGCTTAAAGACTAGAGGGTTGTTACATCCCCTAGATATCCCTCAGAAACGATGGGAAAGTATATCTATGGATTTTGTGGTTGGACTTTGAAGTACCCAATGCCAAAATGATTCTGTTTGGGTTGTGGTAGATAGGTTGACAAAGTTAGCTACTTTTCTACTAGTCAAGTCCTGCTAAGGCTTCGGATTTAGCCCAGATCTTTGTTGAAAGATTAAGCTAGAAACCTCGCTTAGTTTTAGTTCTTTTGATCATCCTGAATCAGATGGCCAAACTGAGAGAACTAATCAGACTATGGAGGATATGTTGAGGACATATGTGTCTCACACAGGAAATCTCAATGAGAAGATTATGTTCCTTTGATTGAGTTTTATTATAACAGTAGGGAACATTCTGCTACTAGTTATAGTTCGTTTATGCTGATGTACGGTTCTCAACCTAGATCTTTCGTAAATGTGGAGTCGAAGTTTGTTAAGATCCAAAAAGTTGCAAATTTCTTGCATGATATGCATGAATATTGCAAGTGGCCCGTGATTGTATCCGGAGTGCTCATAATAGAGTTAAGCACTATGCCAATCTTAAGTGGTCTCCTAGAGATTTTAAAGTTGATGATTGGATACATCTTAAAATGCCTAAGGATTCTAAGACTGTATATGAAGAAGCATTATAAATTGTCTACCATATATTGTGGACCATTTCGGACTGTAAAGAAAACTACCATATATTTACCATGGAAACTCGCCCATCTCCCTATTGGAAATTCATTATCTTGAGCCAGGTTTTCCTCTCCTCTCTTGTATTCATTCAATGTGGCTTGAGGGTGAAGGGTTAGGGTATTGACTAGCCACTTCATGTTGGTTGGGTGGTGTGAAAATTGTCAACATTTCCTAGCTAGTTTGAGGCCTAAATTGGCAATTTTCGTACATAGTTTTGGATCTAACCTTTCACACATGTGAAAGAGGCCTAGATACTTTTGTTTTAGTATATATTTCATAGTAAAGAGGTCCCAAACATCAGGACCTTCGAAATGACACCAAAATCATGTTATTTGGACATATAGGCCAAAATTGGCTATTTTAGGCTATTGGTGACCTAAAATTGGGTCCTAAGTTCTAGAGAGAGGAGAGAGAGTCATCTCTCTCACCTATATTAGGCTGAAATTCGTGGAGAACAGGTTGGAGAAACTTATTGTATTGTTAAGAGAGATCAATAGATCATTGTCACAGTTTCTTCCTCCTTTGAGAGCATTGCTTTGTGTATTGTCTTCAAGCTTTTGTGTATGATATTAAGAGGTTTCCAAAAGTGGTAGGCTGCTGTTGTAGGGCTTGTATGCTCTTGTTTTTGGCTGTCATCAGTACCTTTTATTAGCTTCTTTTGTCTCTTGAATGCTTTGTCAAGTTCATGTGTATCAAAGGTAGCATTAGGATGCTTTGCCATTTCTAGCTTTTGTAGCTTGTTGTGCAAAGATATTAGCCAAGTATTTTGGGAGTTTGGATCCATTCAAGATCCAATTTTTTCACATGGTATTAGAGCTAGTTGGCTATTATTTTTAGTAAGGTTTCCATTTATGGTGATATTTGGATGTTTGATCAAGTTCTAGCATGATTATGCATTGCATTGTTGATAAAATCTTACTAACCTTTGTTTTGTGAGTTGAACTTGTGGATCAAAGGCATATTTCAGTTCTATTGAAGATCAGAGGCTGAGAAGAAGCTATTTTGGATTAGATCATAACACCTAATCATTTGTTGATTGTGAGGCTTGTGCATATTCAATACTAACAATGTTCTGTTCAATGTATTGTTGACAATCTCCACTTCTATGGATGAACACTCTCCTTTGTGGATGAACACTCTCCTTAAGTGGATGAACCTTCTCCTTAAGTGGATGACAAATAATCTTTGAGTGATTTTGTATTTCTCCAAAAGGCTGAGCAAAGCTCCCACTTGGATGAAAGATCCCCTTTTGGGTGAACAGATTGTCAACAATCTTTTGCATAAATTTTGGTGTACTTTGTTGAGCATGTAAGTAACTCTCCTAATGTAATTTGATTGGAGCATTTTCTGGAAGGTTTTAACCATTATGAAAATGTGTTTTCAGGTTCTTAACAGGTTGAGGAACATTCTCATGTGAAGTGTACATCTAAACACCAAGATTTCACTAAGTGTGCTCTTTCATTCACCTCTAAAGCTTGTATTTATCACTTGCTGGAGTTTATAAACTTTTAGAAGTGTGGTTTACATGTGGTTTTACAGGTTGAATCAATATCTTAGTGTGTTGATCATATATTGATCAAGTTTGTTCAATTCTAGGTATTCTTGGCAGCCTAGTCTTTGTATTTTCTAAGAATGCAAGTAACTCTTCACACCATAACTTGATTTGGTCACTTGCTAGAAAGTTTGAGAGCTTAAACAAGAATGTGTTCAGGTTGGTTTGAGTTTGTAATCCATTCTTAGTGTGTGCAAAGTGTTGCATGTGTTTTCAATCTTCCTTTCTATGCTTGGAAACCAGCCAGGTTCAAGATAGAAGTGTTTTAGGGTCCTAGATCTTCTGAGATCTCCTTATCCATCATTTGTTGAGAGGAAAGTGAGTGCTAGGTGCATTAGGACAGAGCCTAAAAGTTGAAGAATCATTATATTCATGGCTTCCAATGGTGGGATCATGTTAGAAACTAATGATAGGTTGAGTTCATCAAACCTCTCTACTTGGAAAGTGAGGATGGAATCCTTACTTGAGTTGAATGAACTCATGGACATAGTTGTAGGAACTGAAGAGAGACCACCCACAGTTCAAGAGCAACAAAGGTTTGATAAGAAGGCCAAAAGGGCTCTTCATATCATTAAAATGAATGTTACCAATGAACTTCTCAAGGAAGTTGGTAAGTGTCAAAGTGCAAGTGAGACATGGAATGCCTTGAAGAAGCTCTTTGAATCAAAGTCCACATCTAGGGTATTGACTCTAAGGAGGCAAATATTTTCTAGTAGACAAAGAGAGGGTGAAAGTGCTCATGCATTTTTCTTGAGGGTTAAGTCCTTAAGTGATGATCTAGCATGTATTGATGAAAACATAAACGATGGTGAAATAGTCCAGGTTATGTTAAATGGTTTGCTAGATGAACATGCTAACCTTGTGCAAAGTTTTGCCATTCAAAGAGTCTTGCCAAGTGCGGTTGACTTGCAAGAAATCTTATTGGTTGAAGAACATAGGTTGCAATCAAAGCTTGATGGTGCATCCTTGCAAGGTGGAGGTAAAGAGGCTTTCTTCACAAAAGGAAAAGTCAAAGGCAAAGGTAAAGGCAAAGGGAAATGGTCCAAAGGTGGTAACTTGGATCATGATGATCACTCTTCCTCCTCCTCTTCTACTGTTTTTAAAAAAGAAAGATAAGTCAAAGTTCAAGTGCTTTTATTGTGGGATAAAAGGTCATTTTGCTAATGAATGTCATAAGAAGAAAAGAGACCAAGGTGAGAGGCAAGGAAATCTAGCAATAGATGAATAAGAGGATAGCATTTTTGAATCTCTTGTTATGACTTCAAGTTTTCTTGCACATATAGATGGGAATGATCCTTGGTGGATTGATAGTGGAGCCTCATCTCACATGACAAGACATAAGGAATACTTTTCATCCTTATTGTCTTATGAGGGAGAGAGCAACATCATCTATATTGCAAATGATGGTCAATGTGACATCAAAGGCATAGGCACAATTCCTATTTCTCTTTCAACAAATAGGAAAGCTAATCTTGAAAATGTATTGTACATTCCTTCAATCACCAAGAACTTGCTTAGTGTTAGTCAAATGATTGACAAGGGGCTTGATGTTGAGTTCATTGGAGATGCTTGTTTGATCAGTAAGTGTGGATCCTTGATTGCTAAAAGAAGAAGGCATGGTAAACTTTTCAAACTGGATGCATGTGTGATCTATAAGAATGAAGGATGTATGGCTAGGGAACAATTGACAAACCAAGAAGTTTGACATAAGAGGTTGGGCAATCCCAACTTCAAATATTTGGAGGTAATGGCAAAGAAAGAACATGTTCTTGGTCTCCCTAAAAGTCTTGTTGCAAATAATACATTTTGTGAACATTGTGCCTTGTCCAAATCTCATAGACTTGCTTATACTAGATCTACTACTAGATCTAAAGAAGCTTTTCAACTTGTGCATTCGGATCTTCATTCTTTTAGTACAACTAGCAATGGTGGGGCAAAAATGTATGCAACTTTTATTGATGACTTTAGTAGGTATACTTGGGTCTATCTTCTTAAAACCAAGGATGAAGTGTTTGCTGCATTTGTCAAGTTTAAGAATGAAGTGGAATATCAATTCAATACAAAGATCAAATGCTTGAGATCAGATAATGGAGGGAAATACACTTCAAATAAGTTCAAATATTTTTTCATAGCACATGGGATTAAGAGAAAGTACTCTAGTCCTAGGACTCCACAACAGAATGGAATGGCAGAAAGGAAGAATAGAACCCTTTGTGAATGTGCCAAGGCAATGAGACTACATGCTAATCTTTCTAAGTCCTATTGGGGGGGAGCTTTAGCATGTGCTAACTATCTTTGTAACAGGAGGACAAGTGCTTTTTCGAATGGTAAAACTCCCTTTGAGGTTCTCTATGGTAGGAGGCCGAGTGTCAAGCATTGTAGGATCTTTGGTTGTACTTGTTTTGTCAACATCACTCTTGATGATAGAACTAAAGAAAATCCTTCATCAAAGAAGGGTGTGTTTGTTGGCTATAGTGAAGTAAGCAAGGCTTACAAAGTGTACATTCCTTCTACGAATAAAGTTGTCATAAGTAGGGATGTCATCTTTCATGAAGAGAATGTTTCCAATGTTGTCAATGTTGATGATGATGTTGATGTGCCTACTAATCATCATGATGTGCAATATGTCTTGGATGAAGGTGGAAATGCCACTCCAAAGCAACCTTCAAGGAGGACTCAAAGGCAAAGGACTAAGCCAACAAGGCTAACCTATGATGAAAAAGGAAAGCAAGTGGTGGAGAACTCTAACTTTGCTTTTCTTACCTCTTTTGATGAACCAACTTGTGTAGGTAAAGCAATTCAAAAGGAGGAATGGATCCAATCCATGGATCATGAGCATCAAACACTCATCAAAAACAACACTTGGAGGTTGGTGGAACTTCCAAAAGGCAAGAAGGCAATTGGGTGTAAGTGGATCTTCAAGATCAAGACAAAAGAAGATGGATCAATCAAAAGGTACAAGGAAAGATTGGTGGCAAAAGGTTATGCTCAAGATTATGGCATTGACTATGATGAGACCTTTGCACCCGTGGCAAAGATGGTAACAATTCGAACTCTTATCTCTCTTGCAACTCTTTATGGTTGGGACATGTGGCAAATGGATGTTAATAATGCTTTTTTGAATGGTGATCTTGAAGAGGAAGTCTACATGGAGCAACTCGAGGGCTATGTTTCACATGATGAGCCTAATTATGTGTGTTTCCTATAAAAGAGCTTGTATGGGCTTAAGCAAGCACCAAGAAGTTGGTATGCTAAGCTCAATTCCTTCTTACTCTCTCAAAACTTCATCATGAGTGAGTATGATCATTCTCTCTACTTTAGATTGAATGATAATAGTGACATCACTGTGCTTTTGATCTATGTTGATGACATAATCTTAAGTGGTGATAGCAATGAAGATATAGATGACATCAAGATGGCACTTAAAAGTAAGTTTGAGATACAAGATCTTGGTAAGCTTCACTATATCTTAGGAATAGAGATTATTAGGACTTCTAATTCTACTTTCATTTGTCAAGAGAAGTATTCTAACTCTATTCTAAAAAGATTTTATATGAAAAATTGCAAAGTAGTTTCTACTCCTATGGAATCAAATGTAAAGCTATCTATAAGAGGTAATGAAAGATCCGTCAAGGACATTACTCTCTATAGAAAGCTCATAGGATCTCTTATTTGGTTAGCCATCACAAGACCTGATCTAAGCTATGTGGTTGGTAAACTAAGTCAATTCATGCAAGATCCTAGTGAGGCTCATTGGAAGCTAGGAAAGAGAGTACTAAGATACCTCTCGGGATCTAGAGATTTTGGCATCTTGTATGAAGGATCTTCAACTAACCTTTGTGGTTTCTCAGATTCAAATTTTGCAGGTGATGAAATGGATAGGAAGTCAACAAGTGCCTTTGCAATATATCTTGGAGAGGGAGCTATTGTGAAAGATTTCAGATCCTTAAGATCCAATCTACTTGAATGATCTTTGGTTAGAAAGAGAAATACACTACCAATTTCACCAATGTAGAAAAATCAGCATCTACACACAATTTGAGATGCAAACACTAATAGAACTTGATCAAACTTGAATGAAATGATTATGTACTGTTGCTGTCCGTACAAAACCAACAAGCTACTGTATTTCACACGTGTGGATCCAAAAATAGCAAATATAGATCATTCTACACATAGAATTGCAAGCAATCACCAAGATAGTGCACCAATGGATAGTAGAACCCAAGAATACCATGTATAAGCATGAAATGAGATAGAGAAGAGAGAAGATGACTCTCTCCACGAGTAACATCCTTTTATAGCAGGTCCAAACCCTATTTGGCCACTTGGCTTTCCCACCAAAATGCTAACCCTACCAATTTTGGGTCTAGATTCAATGTATCCAACTTATTCAAATTGAATCTACTCAAACTCGCATTCTATCTTTCCCACACTTTCAAAAAGTGTTTATTCAAATGAAATTTAGACTAATGAACTTTGAAAAGTCAACCTGTAAGTCTAAAACAAGTTTTGGCCTCAATATGCCAAATATGGAAATATTGCAAAATGTGATGAAACTAGTTGAATCTTTCACACTCCCTCTTCAACTAGTTTTAGCATAGACTTTGATAATACTCCAAGTGAAGTCCTATGCTTCATGAACAAGTCTTTTCCCAATGCTTTGGTGAAGATATCAGCTACACATTCCCTTGAAGACACATGTTGAAGCTCCACCTCCTTTGCAATGACTCGCTCCCTCACAAAATGATATTGTATCTCAATATGCTTGTTCCTAGCATGAAAGATAGGATTGGATGCCATTCTTCGGGCTGATTGATTGTCACAAAAGATGATTGGGCTCTCTGAAAAATCCAGCAAGTGAAGATCCTTGATCATCATCTTGATCCATACCATCTCCTTTGTGCAATGTGTAAGAGCTTTGTACTCGGCCTCACTAGATAACAATGAGATAGTGGCTTGTTTCTTTGACATCCATGATATAGCTCCATCACCTATGAAAATACAATAAGAACTAATGGATTTCCTATCCATTACATCTCTAGCACAGTCCGAATTTGAAAATCCAAAAAGATTAGGTGATGATCCCTCATACAATATGCCAAAATCTTGAGTTCCAATGATGTACCTCAAAACTCGCTTTTCTAGCTTCCAATGCTCCTCACTAGGATCTTGCATGAATTGACTCAATCTTCCAACACAATAGCTTAGATCAGGTCTAGTAATGGTTAGATGGATGAGTGAACCAACTAGCTTTCTATAGAGAGTAATGTCCTTGAAGGATCTTTCATTACCTCTTATAGTAAGCTTTACATGAGACTCCATAGGTGTATCAATAGCTTTTGCATCTACCATATGAAATATTTCTAGAATAGAATTAGCATACTTCTCTTGAAAAATGAAAGTAGATTGAGAAGATCTAATGACTTCTATTCCTAAAATGTAATGCAAATTACCAAGATCATGCACCTCAAACTCCTTCTTAAGAGCATTCTTGATATCCTCCACATCTTGATTGTCTCCACCACTCAAGATGATATCATCCACATACATTAGCAAGATGGTAACATCATTTCCAGCAAACCTATAATAAAGTGAATGATCATACTCACTCATAACAAAGTCTTGAGAGAGTAAAAATGTGTTAAGCTTAGCATACCAACTCCTTGGTGCTTGCTTAAGGCCATACAAACTCTTTTGTAGAAGACACACATAATTTGGCTTTGTTGATGAAATGTAGCTCTCGGGTTGCTCCATGTATACTTCCTCCTCAAGATCACCATTCAAGAATGCATTTGAAATTTCCATTTTTCATAGATCCCATCCATAAAGTGTAGCAAGTGAAATGATGACTCGAATGTTTACCATCTTTGTCACGGGTGCAAAGGTCTCATCATAGTCAATTTCTTGTTGTTGAGCATATCCTTTTGCCACTAACTTTGCCTTGTACTTGTTGATAGATCCATCTTGGTTTGTCTTCACCTTGAAGATCCATTTGCATCCAATAGCTTTCTTATCATTAGGCAACTCCACCAATCTCCATGTTCCATTTTTCATAAGAGCTTGATACTCGAGATCCATTGCTTGGATCCACTCCTCTTCTTTCCTTGCTTGATCTACACTTGTAGGCTCATCCAAAGAGGTTAGAAAAGCAACATAATTTCCAGAAACTACTTGCTTACCTTTTTGATCATATGTGAGCCTTGAAGGTACTTGTCTTTCTCTTGATGTTCTCCTTGGCTTTTGACTTGATGAAGGTCCATCATCACCACCATCCAAAGTAGGATCCTTCTCATCAACATAAAGAATGTTAGAACCATCTACTTTACCATCAATCATGCTTGAAGACACCTTTGGAATATTTCCCTCATAAAAAATGACATCTCTACCAACAATCACTTTGTTAGTAGAAGGAATGTAAACCTTGTAGGCTTTACTCACCTCACTATATCCAACAAAAATACCTCTTCTTGAAGATGGATCCTCCTTGGTCCTATCATCAAGACTAATGTTGACATAGCATGTGCATCCAAAGGTTCTTATAAAGTTGACACTCGGCCTCGTCTTGAATAGCATCTCAAAAGGTGTCCTTCCATCCAAAATAGCACTCGGCCACCTATTGCACAAGAAATTGGCACACAACAAAGCTCGATCCCAAAATGGTTTGTCAAGATTAGCACTTAACCTCATAGCTTTAGCACTTTCACATAAAGTCCTATTCTTCCTTTCAGCCACTCCATTTTGTTGTGGAGTCCTTGATGTTGTATACTCCCTTTTGATCCCATGCTCATCACAAAAGGCCTTGAACTTGTTAGATATGTACTCATCACCATTGTCACCTCTTAAGCACTTGATCTTTGTGGAAAATTGGTTCTCCCTTGCATTCTTGAACTTGACAAAGACATTATACACTTCATCCTTGCTCTTTAGTAGATAGATCCAACAAAATCTACTAAAATCATCAATGAATGTTACATACATCTTAGCTCCATTATTGCTAATTGTAGTAAATCCATGAATATCCGAATGTACAAGTTGAAAAGGCTTTGTAGATCTAGAAATAGATCTAGTATAAGGTAGTCTATGTGACTTAGACAAAGCACAAGACTCACAAACATGCTTGTCATTACTTAAGGAACTTGGAAGACCAATCACAACCTTCAGTCTTGCCATTACCTCCAATGACTTGAAGTTGAGGTGTCCCATCCATTTGTGCCAAACCTCTTGAATAGAAATTTGCTCCCTTGCAACACATCCAACTTGGTTAGCAATAACACAAGCATCAAGCTTGAACAACTTCCCTTGCCTTTTACCTTTTCCAATCAAGACATCCTTCCTTTTGATCAAACAAGCATCTCCATCAAACTCCACCTTGAGGCCCTTACTTAGCATTTGACTCACACTAAGCAAATTCTTGGTAATAGATGGAATAAACAAGACATCCTCCAAATGAACATTCCTATTTGTAGAGAGAGAAATAGGAATTGTGCCAATCCCTTTGATTGCACACTCACCATCATTGGCGGTGTAGATCACCCTCTTGTCATCTCCATATGCCAACAAAGAAGTGAAGTACTCTTTGTGAAAGGTCATGTGTGAAATTTCTCCACTATCAATCCACCAAGGATCTAGATCTCCATTATTAGTAAGCATACATGAAGACATTACAAAAGAATCATCATTTGCATCTTGCACATCCAAACCATCCTCATCAAGAGTAAGATTACCTTGCTTGTCTCCTTGATCTCTCTTCTTCTTGTAGCACTCACTTGCAAAGTGCCTTTTGATGCCACAATAGAAGCACTTGAGCTTTGATATATTTTTCTTTTTGCCACTTGAAGAAGCATCCACTTGATCTTGCTCTTTAGACCACTTGCTTTTAGTTTTGCCCTTGAATTTGCCCTTTGTGAACATAGCATCCTCTTGAAGTGTCGATGTAGATCCACCTCTTGCTTGAAGCCTATATTCCTCATTGATCAAGATCTCTTGAAGATCCATCAAACTTGGCAAAGTCTTTTAAATAGCAATACTTTGAACAATGTTAGCATGAGCATCCAACAAGCCATTAAGAATCACTTGAATAAGTTCTTCTTCCTTAATGCTTTCATCTATGCAAGCTAACTCATCATTCAATGCTTTCATTCTCAAAACAAAAGTACTTGGACTTTCTTCATTCTTTTGCAAACAAGAAAAGATTTGCCTTCTTAGAGTCAACACTCTAGAAGTAGACTTGGATTCATAAAGCTTCTTCAATGAATTCCAAACTTCCAAAGATGATGTGCACTTACCAACTTCCTTGAGGAGTTCATTGGTAACATTCATCTTTATCATGTGTAGAGCCTTCTTAACCCTCTTGTCATACCTCAATTGATCTTGTTGTGTTGCTGGTCTCTCCTCCAAACCTACAACAGTATCCAAAACATCATTCATCTCAAGAAGTGACTCCATCCTCACTTTCCATAATGAATAGTTACTTGAGGTAAGCCTATCATTGGCTTCCAACATGACTCCAATTGAGGTTGCCATGTAGCAATGACCTGATCTTCTCTTTCAACTAGTTTCAATGCACAAAGCACTCCTTTGAACAACAACAAATGCTTTCAAAAGAAATCACCAAGATTTGAAACTATCTCACAAATTATCTTCTAGCACTTATCCAAGCAAATCAACACATAGAATCATGGAATCTCGATCAACCTATGATCTATCCTCAATCTAATGACTTTTGCCACTTCCTAAGATTGAAATACACTCAAATGAAGTCCAGCAACCTCACTACCTAGAGATCCAATCAAAATTAGGGTCTTGACAAAATCACAAAAAATTGACTATTCCAAATCTACATGCAAATGCTGAAAATTTGATATGCAATCTATAAGCCACCACTTAGGCTGAACCAATGATCCAAAAATCGGCCAAATTTAGCATGTGAATTCAGAAAACGGAATTGAACAAGTATATTGACCTATTTAGTGTTTTGATCTACAAAAGATCCAATGTACAAAAGCAAAAAATCCGATTTTGGTGTAGAATCCTCTCTAGCATGCTCTAGACTTGATATCTTCACCAAATCATTGATAGATCTGATTTCCTCCTTCATAACCTGAAACACAAGCTCTGATACCATGTGAAAGATTTCATATCCTTAAGATCCAATCTACTTGAATGATTTTGGTTTGAAAGAGAAATACACTACCAATTTCACCAATGTAGAAAAATCAACATCTACACACAATTTCAGATGCAAACACTAATAGAACTTGATCAAACTTGAATGAAATAATTATGTACTATTGCTATCCATACAAAACCAGCAAGCTACTGTATTTCACACGTGTGGATCCAAAAATAACAAATATAGATCATTCTACACACAGAATTGCAAGCAATCACCAAGATAGTGCACCAATGGATAGTAGAACCCAAGAGAACCATGTATAAGCATGAAATGAGATAGAGAAGAGAGAATCAAGATCTATGTTAAAACTAGCATCCAATGTTGAAGAGGGAGTGTGAAAATTGTCAACATTTCCTAGCAAGTTTGAGGCCTAAATTGGCAATTTTTGTACATAGTTTTAAATCTAACCTTTCGCACATGTGAAAGAGGCCTAGATACTTTTATTTTAGTATATATTTCATATTAAAAAAGTCCCAAACTTCAGGACCTTCGAAATGACACCAAAATCATGCTATTTGGACATACAGGCCAAAATTGGCTATTTTAGGCTACTGGTGCCCTAAAATTGGGTCCTAAGTTCTAGAGAGAGGAGAGAGAGTCATCTCTGGAGAAACTTATTGTATTGTTAAGAGAGATCAATAGATCATTGTCACAGTTTCTTCCTCCTTTGAGGGCATTACTTTGTGTATTGTCTTCAAGCTTTTGTGTATGATTTTAAGAGGTTTCCAAAAGTGGTAGGCTATTGTTGTAGGGCTGTCATCAGTACCTTTTATTAGCTTCTTTTGTCTCTTGAATGCTTTGTCAAGTTCATGTGTATCAAATGTAGCATTAGGATGCTTTGCCATTTCTAGCTTTTATAGCTTGTTGTGCAAAGAGCTTAGCCAAGTATTTTGGGAGTTTGGATCCATTCAAGATCCACTTTTTTAACAGGTGGTTTATGCTCCACAGGTGTCCTTTTGGTTTGCATGTGACATGATTCTTGAAGATCTTCACTTGACAATCATTATAAGGACCATCATCACACATGTCACTCATCAACTAGATGAAATGTCCTAGTGAGCATATGACCTATGTTCAGTTGACTAATGAGGAGGTAAATCCAGCCAGTCTCTTCTCAAGAACTCAGTATCCCATGTCTCATCACATGTGTGTCTCAACATCAACATTAAACTAAGTACTATAGTTCGGTTACCACAAACCGATGCCTTAACCATTTTTGACTCACAAATTTACAGTTACTCCTATGATAGTTATAGCAAACGGGACATGGAGTAAAATACATAACATCCTTTTCCACTCAAGAGACATCAATGACAAACTCAAGGTATTGTACAGTAAACTATGCAAGGTCTCCTAGGTAGCATATGTAAGAGGCCTACCATGCCAAGTAACCAAATATTCCTGGAGCAAGCGGGTATGCCGACGCATCTCCCGCCTATCCAATATCTTTGCCGGCCCATCAGTCACCTCTTGGTGCTCCTGAAAATCCCATAAATCATCAACCAACATGTTATCACCATCATGTGAAACCTCTTTATCCATCGCATGTCATATATTTCCTTTTGCTGATATTTCACTCATTTGAATTTCAAATTTAGTCGCACTAGGCACTTTTTAAGGAATTTTTATTGTAACAGGACTAGCAACATTAAAACTAGAGTTCAACTCGAAAGGACTCATCTTGTGCTAACATTATTCTTATTATTGTAAGCAAATTCCACCAGTGGCAAATATTTCTCCCACCGGGCCTGCTTCTTACTCACATATATATTCCCTAAAGTTTGGTTGACTCTCTCAGTTTGGCCATTTGTTTCAGGATGCTTGGTGTTGCTCATTCTCAACTTTACATCTAGCTTAACCATAACTAAGGTCCAAAAATGACCTATAAAATGAAAGTGGAAGGATTATGTTGGGCAGATTTTCTGTCGAGGGACTAATCCCGTCGGAAGACCCCCAACGGGGGGGGAAGGGCCCACAATGCCCTTACATGAATGATCAGGGTAACGTCATTTCCAATCCTAGGGGCCATCCCGATCACCCCGTACTCCCGGATCAATGAGAGTTTTCCAAGCTGTCAGAGGTATGACCGCATGGGAGGTAAACTGATTATCGAACTGTGATACTATTTTTGTCACTTCTATTCTCTCAGAATCTGGCATGCTAACTCTCTTCTATCCTTGGCGTAGTAGGGTCATCAGATGCTATGTCACTGAAGATATTCATGAGGTCAGGGTGTTGGTATAGTGCTCATTGATTTCTACTCCTAGGTCTATCTTCGAAATTTATGTTGATGCTATTAGTGCTTCCAGGCGACTCTAGGTATTGGTCAGACAGATCGACGTAAGGGGTATTCAGGGGTGTTTGTGATACTTTTGCGAAATGTGTAGATGTACTGTCGATTAATTTCCACGACCCGTCTGGCCTGAACTCATATACGTCTAGGTAACTGTAATTCTTGTGGTGTCATATTTTAAATAAGATGTCCCCGGGTTACAGATTGTGGTGAAATTCGGGTGCGCAAAAATGATATGTCGCAATTTCTCGTCTGACCAGTTGGCATATGTCACCCAGTAGGAGTAGGAACTAATATCCTAGGTCTGTCATATGAACCCCAAGGCTGCTCGGGGGATCCTATCTAGGAGGGCAACTTGAACTGAGAGGGAAAACCAGTGCTGACCTATACGTAGGTACAAAGTGGACTGTATTTGGATGCCATTTGTATTTAGTTCTAAAGCAAGGTCGTCGGTGATCACAAGGCCCAAAGTAGTATCTAATGTTATAATGATTGCAGATCCCCAACTCAGGATCCAGCTTACTGGACAAAACTTTCTTGGGTTACCAAAATGTGCCATGATATTCTATCAAACACGAAAATCATTACGAATAGATTTTAGTTGTACTTCCAATGTATCGGGTGAAGTTTCGTAACGGTCTGGCAATTTACTTTGGGGTTTTGATCTAACTTCTCATATGCAAGTTCAATAGACCCTTCCTAAATATTCCTTCTGCATTAAAGTCGTTGTTAAGATCTCCAAAATGACTTTAAAGAATATTCCCTATTCTAGGATGCCCTATTATTTCATTCTCAAAACGTTGTTAATCCCATAGCATCTCAGAGGTAGGTGTTTTATTGATTCTCTCATTACTCAACCCAACATATCAGAAATTCAATAAGATTTTCATTTCGTTCCATCTAAAGTGAATCTTCGTATTGTTAACGGTGATTATCTGGGTTACGTACCATTTAAACCATTAACATTGACTTTTACGCTTTTGCGATCTTTTCTCAGCTTTTCTGTGCTCATGGGTTCGACACACCTTGGGAGTTAGGGGCTCGAGTGTACGTCTCCCAAGGCCCGTGTCTTTCATCGGGTAACTTGGGAGGGGTGTTTCTAAATGCGGAACACTCATTGTAAAAGTTTGTTCTTTCGTAGCCCGGGAGGTATGTTTCACCCTCGCCAGGTATAAAAACTGCCTCTCTGTTTCAAGAGGGTCGGTTAATTCGATTTTTCATAACACAGTACATAGCTTATACATGGAATTCTTAATCAAGCAGTTCACTTTACTTCAGCAATCATGAAATTGTCAAACATTCACAAAAAGTCCCATGTAAACCTTGCACTTATATTGACTTGTTATCATTTCATAACACCGATTCATTAATCATTCAGATCGCTAATACATCATACTGATGTAGTTCCTTAAACAGTGTTGGCTATTTCCTTCTGCCAATCATACCATCTACGTTACCCCATGCAGCCATACATCCTTGTTTTGCAATAATTGACTCTGCTAAAATTCATGCTATGATACCATTCTCGTTACTTAATACAGTCATGGCGTTGAGCAATAACCGCATATCTCTAGTTCGGTCAAGTAGCGGATTCTATATTTCATTCCACACCCCAACTTATAAATGACGAAGTCAGTAACGTCCTAAGTAGTAGCAGCAACTGGCAATAACGTTTTCAGTGGACTAATCGATCAAACAGTCAGTCAGCAAACATAACAACATTTTGATTTTTGCCCACATTACTCAACAAGGATAAGAACACCGTGCAACCCATCTACTACTCCTAAACTCATAATGCATAGTAATAAGTATACCTCAATGCTTCCTAAAACAGATCGATTCTCCTCAAGAATGCTCTCCGTCTAACACTTCTTCACAGGTCTTTTGCCTTCGAATATCTGAACCTCAGTTCCTTTCTTCTTCTCAAGGTTCATGGATCTCTTTTACTAACGATATCTCAGACTGGCTGCTCACTCTATTACATTCATGCAGGACTTTGTGGGCTGGCTGCGCCTCTGATCAACGTAGGCACTCCTCGTTGCATTCTGGAGCAGCGATGGACTGCGCTCATCTGCCGGTCTGGTTTCTTTGGTTCTGCTGCTCTGTGATCTAGCTCATTGATGATGACTGCCTGACACATACTACTCTTCTACTCTGTGAGCGAGGAGAAGAAAACAGCGCGCTGGTTCTCTCTCTGGTTACTCATTAGTTAGGACAGATTTTACTCCTTGGATGGATTGAACGTGGCTACTGACCACCATACATACTTCTACCTGCACGCTGCAGGAAAGCTAGCATTGTTTGCTTGAACTGGATACTGACTGCTGAGCATGGAGAGTTTAAAAGTGCCTCTCTGTCAGCGATGGAGCCGCGACTCCTCATATCTGACTTTTTCGCAGATGTCTCTAAGTGTAGCGATGGAGCAGAGACTCCTTCAAACGATAATAGTGATGTTATCTCAACATCTGATCAGTTTCAATTTTAGACTCCAGCAGCAAGCTTGAAAATCGTGGCTTGAACATAGAGACACATCATAGCTTTCACCTCGAGATGTGAAGACTAACGCTTAGACAATGGATAGTAATACTTAACTTGGTGATGATTCAGGCAGTTGGAATAGCGATGGCCTGGTAGTCAGCACTCCGTTATGACAGCTCTTAGGAATGTGTTCTTGTAATCACGTTAAGAAACCATAGGCATAAGCTCAAACAACTTGTTGGATAGCTGCGTTCTTCTAGCAGTTAGTGTGATCCTTCTGAGCAGCTTCAAGCGATTCACTGAAATAACTCAGTCATCATCTGCAGCTCTATGCAGCGGTATGTTACTGAGCCTCAATTTGCAAAGTCAGCTTGACGAGTATACAAAGACATGATACTTAGAACGTGGGTTCATTCACTCCCTCTATCTTGCACATACATCTATCTTGCACATACTACTTTCCAAGCAATATTTTTCACAAGTTCTGCACTCCCGACAGATGCACCAGTGTTGGCATCTGACGGGTCAGATCATGCTCAACAAGGGTGGACTTAGATTTCTTGCTAAATGGTCAACTTTATCATAATGGTGAAAATATATAGCTTTTTC
Source organism: Diphasiastrum complanatum (assembly GCA_029204225.1). Classification (NCBI taxonomy): domain Eukaryota; kingdom Viridiplantae; phylum Streptophyta; class Lycopodiopsida; order Lycopodiales; family Lycopodiaceae; genus Diphasiastrum; species Diphasiastrum complanatum. Next base: position 45,274,030 of record CM055105.1, read on the forward strand.
CAAACAATAAAATAGTCAACAGCTATAGTAGACAACAAGACAGACGAGTACCTTCCAAACATTATTTTCAACACACATTATGCACTCCCGGCAGACGCACCAATGTTGGGTGAATTTTTCGTCGAGGGACTGGTCTCGTCGGAAGATCCCCAGTGGGGGAAAGGGCCAGGTTTTCCTCTCCTCTCTTGTATTCATTTACTGTTGTTGGAGAGAGGGAGATGAACGAGTTGACAAAGGTGTCGTATGTTAGAAACGAAAAATTAGCTCAAAGGGGTAAGACGAACACGAACTAGAAATGAAACTCGAACGAGAAACGAACTCAAACAAGATAGTGTTCGTGTACAGTGGAACGAGCTTTACGACTCTCTCCGTAAGCATGACTACGCCTATCAGAATGAACAGAACTTTAGTGATGGAAATCGCAGTCATTCTAGATTACGCAACCGAACATAATAAATGAAACGCCAGAAGAATAATTTGTCGTGAATAGCAGGACAAATTATGTGCCGCGAATGAGTCGCGAAGAGCTAGACTGTGCTCAACTAATAATTAGTCACAAAAGATTTGTGAAAGACAAGACTAAATGTTGGTCATCTATTACCAGAAAGAACAACTAGAAAGATCAGACAGAATGAATAATAAGCATAGCAATATTAACACAGATCTGAATGTAGAACAAGAAACTGTATCAGATTAAGTATATCAAGTATACAATAGTACGGTAGAGCACAAGACAGTAGCGGACGAAACCACGTTCCCTACGAAGCTTATTCAATCTATAAAAGAATGAAACCTTATTGCTGACAATAAAGAATCAATGCGCAAGGCATCTACTTCGTCTCTCTTTCTGATAAGCTTCTGATGCTAATTTACATACACTCTCATTTGTTAGGACTCAGTCGTCCAATACTCGACCTCTTGATCAACACTATCATCTCTCATATAGAAAATGGTATTCAACATCTATATATATATACATAATGTTACATGTGTGCAGATGAAGAAAGTACAGGGTGGATGTGTTGTCTGTAAGAGATCGTGGGTGGCTGTAATCGTTGTCCAGTCTGTTAGCGCAGCCACATGGGGTGAGCGTGAAGAGGGTGTGACGTCAGCCTCTGGTATTCGTCCTTTCATCGCCTGTGAGAATTTGCATGTTAATATGCAAACTACGCGACAACGCGAGTAAATATGCAGCATGAATGGAGGCAGATTAAAAATGGGATTTGGGAGAGTAGAGAGACAAATCCAACACCCCCCGTTAATCTGGATCCGTGAATGCCTTGATCTTCAGAGTAAGCAATGCACAAAATTTGTTATGTGCATTAACACTGAATGTTGTCGTGAATATGTCTGCAACCATGTCCTGCGTTCTGCAGTACGTTAAGCTTACTTCCTTGTCGAGAACCTTACCCCTGATGTAGTGATATCTGATTTCAATGTGCTTAAGGCAATAGCACTTTGATTATCACAAAATAAAATTGTAGGACTGTACTGATTCAGATTAAGATCTGACAGCGAATTTCTCAACCAAAACGCTTCCTTGATAGATTGAGAAGCAACAATGTATTCTGCTTCTGTAGAAGAAAGTGCGACAGAAGTTTGCTTACGACTATTCCATGAGATAGGATCGTGGTTGAAGAAGAATGTAAATCCAGATGTGGATTTACGATTGTCTACATCTCCTCTCTAGCTTGCATCAAAATAACCACTGAGCTGATGGAGATTGTCGTTGCTGACATCTCCATAGCAAATGCACTGGTCCATGGTAGCTCGAATATATCTCATGACTCGAATGAGAGCCTTCCAATGGGTAATGCCAGGATTAGCCATGTATTGGCTGAGTGAGCTTACAGAAAAAGAGATACTTGGTCTTGTACAGACTATTGCGTACATGAGAGATCCTAGTATCGATTGATAACGATATTCTCTCATTTGCTCCACTTCCCACTTGGTCTGGGGACATTGGTTCTTTGACAGATGCAGACTTGGATCCATTGGTGAGTGAGATAATTTACAGTTCATCAAATTGTATCTGTTAAGAACATTGTGAAGATACCTTTGTCGAGTGATGTAAATCAGTCAATTTGCTCTGTCTATGTGGATTTAAATTCCCAGACATAAGTGAGCCTCGCCCAAATCAGTCATGTCGAATTCTGAAAACAACATCTATTTCGAATCCTTGACCATATTGGTATTGTTGCTGCAGGGCAACGTATCATCCACGTATAAGGTGATGATAATGAAGGATTGTTGTACGGACTTGGAATAGACGTTGCAATCAGTAGTGCCTAGTTTGAATCCTTGTTCAATGAGGAATGTATTGATCCTCTGAAACCAAGCTCTAGCAGACTGTTTCAAGCCGTACAATGCTTTGTGGAGTTTACAGACATGATTCTTTGTCCCTTACAGAACGTATCCTTCAGGCTGGATCATGTAGATATCTTCTTGTATCACTCCATTCAGATAGGTTGTTTGTACATCGAGTTGATGCACTTTGAGGTCAGCAGCTGCAGCATAAGACAAGAGCATTCAGACAGACAAATGTTTGATGACTGGACTGGACTAAAAGTCTCACTGTAGTCAACATTCGGGATCTGGGTGAATCCTCGTGCTACCAGTCTTGCCTTCCTTTGATCTAGTTCGTCAAAATACTTAGAACTTTTTTCTTTCCTTTATTCTAGCTGGGTCTGGATGATCCAATTGGATTAGCGTATAATTGCTTTCTAGATGCCACCACCGTGGGATCATACGCTTTTGCGACTCAGACGATGTCATGGAAAGTTTGAAGCAAATTACGCTTACACTCATTCTGATAATCTGTAGGCAGGCCTATGATAAACTTTCACAATGCTAGTTTTGCATGGAATGAGAAAACTTTATTCCATAAATTCATAAAATCTTGCAGGTACGAGTCCAAACTCCGAGTACCCATTTTGCAGTTAGCAAATTTTTGGTTCTTAGTCGTCTACAACCAACAATGACTTTTTGAACACTTTCATAAACTCATCCCATGTGGTAGGTTTAGATTGAAGATCACGCCACCATGACGAAGCTTTCCCACGAAAGTACAGAATAACACTCTCAATCTTTTTTTCTTCAAGAATTTCATGTAGATTAAAGTAATTGATCCTCTTGGATAACCAGTCATCTACAACCTTGAGTTTTTTCTCTTTCTTCTCTCTTGAAAATGGTTTAGGCTAAAAGCCCAAATTCGGTGCAGATAAAGTTTTCACTTGATTTAATAGTACTTCCATTTGTTGATCCCTACCAATGTTTCTGTTGTTTATTTCATTAAGTGCTTGGCTTAACGACTGGCAAATCTGGAGATAGGTAGGCATAGGCACCTGACCATCAAGAGCTACATTTGCATCACCATCTGCCATATTGATTTCCTGACATGCAAAATTAGCTTAATTAATCGAGATCCAAATCATCAACTAATAAGTGAAATAACCAGAACCTTTATAACTGGCTGATATCTCACAACAAGGTCTTTCACTCATTTAAGAAAATTTTGTCAAATCAATATTAGACTGATTTAAACAACAACGACTTTTTGGACCAAAAAATTTAATATTTTTATGAAAAACTGAGATTTTCGAAGACCCGTTCGAAATGGACCCACTGTGAAAATCGATTAAGAAGATCAATTTCTCAAATTCACAGGCACTGTCACAAATCGAGATCGTTTTGAAAGATCTTGCATGCATCAGACTTAACACTCATTTTCTTTTTCGAATTTTTTTTTTTTCGTAAACAGCCCATCCACTAGGAAATCTGCTTTTTGATCTAGAATTTTCAAAAATAGCTCCATGCAAGAAATCTGCTGATCAATCTACTGATTATGCATGCAACATGCATCCAAGCACGCATACAGGTCAACCTAGGCTTCACACATGCGAGCAGTAAATGGCCAAAATTAAGATAGGAGGGCACACTTTTGGTATCTTCAAAAATTCAACTTCAGCTCAATATGCAGCCAATCAGAGGTTACAAGCACTCTACTAAGCTTCATTAGAGAGGCATTGAAGCTTTAAATAGGTCCAGCAAGAAATCATAAGCTCGGATCATGCAAAAAATGTATTTTTGGCCTCCTCCAACAAGCAAAACTTCAACATGGTGTCTAATGCTCACCTATCCAAATTGGATGCATGATGGCTCAAATCAGAGGCAATCCATCATATCTTAGAGCTTGTAATTAGAACCAACAGGTTCATACCCCCATTTGCTAGGTATTCTTGCCCGAAAACCCCCAAAAATACACTAATTTTTGATGTTTTGAGCTCCCTAATGGTGTCCAATCCTAACCAAATTTCATAAAAGCCTTAGGAAAATTTTATTACACCTCTGGAAAATGTGCATGCAAAATATTGGATTTGAATTCTAAGAACTACCACAAAATTAGTCCAAAAAACATCATAAAACCATGATTTTTGACTAAACTTAACAAATTCTGACCAAAATTTGTGGTCAAATCTCAAATAAGTGCAATCTAATCCTAAAACCTGTAAATCCATTATATGCAAACACTACAAGTTTTGATTTTAGTCAAATATTGATTCTATAGCTCATTGCTAGTCCAAAAACTCCAATTTTTGGTCCAAAATCACTATCTAATCATCCTTTTGACTAGTCAAACATCATGCAATCATTAAACCCTATCATTAATGACTGTAAAACAACAAGTACAAATTGGAAAACATACTACATCAATACCTATGATCAATTCCAAGAAAAAAACCTCAATTCTAGGTGAAAAATTCACTAAAACCATAAAAAAGCCGATGATTTCCATCAAAATTCATGGAGCCAATCCACAATTATGATCTTTAGGCTGAAAGTACACCAAATATCTGAGAATCCACCTACTTGGATATGAATTCCACCACCTGGAAGAACAAGCAAAGAGATACACCAAAAAAGCTGCACAAATCCAAGATCCTCAAGCCCCACCTCCTAAAGCTCATTGAATGCAACTCCATCACACATGTAGTGGTTTATGCCAGCTCCAACGCATTGTTCCAGAACGTTGTTACTTTCCCATGCGCTCTTACATATAAGCTTCTGGGCATATTCCATACTCCTATCAAGCTCGAATTGTGCCAGTACGTCCGAGATAGTGGCATCAGCTTTTGCTTCGACAAAAACAGCTCCTTCACCACTGCTGATAACGTGACACTTCTCGTCCGAGCTAAACTCAAGCCTTCCAGCTAATGGGTAATAATGCAACAAAACTCGTGCTAATGCTTTCTGTATAACTATAACTATCAGCAGTTTTGGTTATTTTGTTAGGCTGGTAGAAAAATAGTACATTCACATACAAGGGAATCTGATCTAGATTGGAAAGCCAGTAGATGCAATCTCTTGCAGTTGGAGGCAGGGACGGTGCAATGAGCTTTGCCTCTTTGCACTTCACTGCACAAAAGCTGCCGCTGCTGCTTTCAGCCTGTCGTGAAGGCATGATTTCCCAAAATGATCCTCCACAATTGATAATTGTCTATAACCTGAAACAAAACGATGCAATTGAACTTTGTCTTCCTTCTTTTGGATCTGAATTAAAGTTAAATACTAATTTATATCAGTGCTACGGAATTCCCTCACGGTTATGTGCACCAAGCTCGGTGCATATTTTATCATAGCAGTGAGGAGTGATATCGGACACATGACATCATCCGGTTGGCTAGGAGGAGGTAGATTCTGAGACGTCTCTAATCTGCACCGTAGAACTTGAACTGCTATGTTTGTATTCGTGATCCAATGGTGGGCTACTGCTGTAGCCACCCTCGCCGCTCCAGCGGCTTGAGCGGCTTTGAGTGCCACAACCCGTAGCCCACCTTTATATCATGAATACCTAGTCCATATCTGTCGGCTTTTGAAAAATCATACAACTATCAAAGATTGTCGGTTATCATAGCAGCTATCCTTGTTAAAGAATAGTGCATTAAATGAAACTATTTTTTATATGTAAAATTATATTCATCATAATAAAAATATCAAAAAAATTTCAAACATGGTTGGCATCTAAATATTTTTCTTGGGCAATAACTTAGCTCCCTCCAACAATAGTCTTCATGGCAGCATGTGTTATAAGGTTAGAAATTAGCCATGTATAAGTAGGTTAACAAAATTAAAATTTTATCGATTTATCAGAAGTTAGCATCCTGCATCATATCTCTGATGTTGGTTTTTTAGAAAATTTGCCAGTTCGATTCCTAGACTATGCCAACACTGGTTTATATAATCCTAAAACAACGGTACAAATTTTGTGTATTTAGAGCATACACCCGTCTTAAAAAAAACAATAAAAAATAAACTTGAAAAATGTGTAAACTGCATTTATTATAAATACACAGTATAAATGTACTTACACATTTGCAACCTATGCTTATTATAGATAATAATTGCCCAAGGTAGTGCTCTAAAAACCTCCCTCAAGTTTCCCTTTGATATCCCACACCTTTCAATGGATGTCAGCTTTCAAAAAATCATGCCTTCTAAGACCTTCAACTCAAAAATATAGCATTCTAAAATCCTACAACTATCAAAGATTGTCGGTTATTATAGTAGCTAGCCTCAATGTTAAAGAATAGTGCATTACATTCATCATAATAAAACAAAAATCTTGGGCAAACCTAGCTCGCTCCAACAATAATTTTCATGGCAATGTGTTATAAGCTTAGAAATTAGCCAAGTATCAATAGGTTTACAAATATAACTTGTATAAAAAATCGTGCACAATGTAGAACTTCCCAACAATAACTAAAGTATTATAATAATCTACATGCATTCTATATATTCATAAGCCAATAGTTTAGAATCTTACACATATTTGAGTAAACATACAATTTCCTACAAAATCAAAATTTTATTTGTTCTTAGATGTCAACATCCTGCATTATATCTATGATGCTGATTTTTTTTTTAAAATTCCCGGTTTCATTCCTGGACTATGCCCGTTTTCCCGATTACTGGCCCAAGGATGCCTCACAGGCTCACAACAAGGAAGCCTTAGGATGAGGGGGTCTTCCCCTATAGTGAAATAATCACGGTAATGAACAAAGTTGAATATGGAAGAAAGGGTTGTGTGTGTGCACACCCAAACTAGAAAAAAATCTTTAAGCCAAACTACAAGGGAATCCTCACACCAAGGTTATTGTCATTAGGTTCATCGAGGAGTCATCAAAAATCCTCCTCACTTTGCGCATCCATGTTCAAACTATGGCATGCTCTGGAGTGAGCAAGTTCCATTGGTCTAGGTCCGCTGACCTGGGCACCATGCGAATTGAAGATGTGTCAAAGTGTTGTTCTTGATGCCGGTGGTCTTATTAAAACAGGGGCCTTCTGTACTCCTCACGACACTCTAGGAGGACGGGTGGTATGTACCTCATACTTTCATCATGGAGAGTATGTGGGGGACTCACCCAATGGAATCCCCATTGGAATAGTTTCCTTGAAATTGTAATTAGAGAGAATATTCGTATGAGATTTAACACATGCAATAGTGTATGTCCTCAACGATGTTTTTATCTTTGTTGGCTAGCTATGGCCCCGTTCCTTTTAGGAAACTTCTTTTGAGTTTCCCTCCAATATCTTCATATTTTAAGACTATTATGTCTCTAAAAAATGCTAGTTTCAAAATCATATATCTGCAATCTTTAGTAAAGGTCCTCCAACTTCTAAATATTGCCATTAATTACGACTAGGTGGCTTGATAACAAATTAATAATCAAACCAAAGTAGATTTTAAAGGTTCAACATTAGATTGTAATTTTTGTTGAAAGTGGATAAAAGACAAATTGGGTGTTGATATTATCTAGGTCTTCTTTTGAGATCCAATAATTACTCTCCTAATTATTCTACAATATTCTCTTTATCATCTTGTAGTAATTGATAAAGGTAATAGATTCATTGTTTGTCGCAATGGCATATGGACTTTCATGGTTCTCGGCTACATGGTCTCAAAAGAAATCAAGTTCACACCCTTGTATACAAAGAAGTAGCTTAGACTCATTGCCTTGGATTTTCTAATGTTTGTTTTCAATAATTCATAGACCATTTATTTTTCAAATACTATTTTGTTAGAATGTATTTAGCTTAGGCATTTATCATCTAAAAACAGTGGATCTTAATTGATTTTTTTCATTTTTTATAAGGCCATAATAGATGTTATAAATCATAAGGTCATCTACTACACATTTTCAAATTATTTGAAGGATAAGGAAAAAAAAATGCACATCATCAAATATATATATTTTTAAGTCCATCAATCGACTTTCTCTTACATGTGCTCTCTCTCTCTCTCTCTCTCTCTCTCTCTCTCTCTCTCATATGGATGCTTCTATACTTTAAGACACCTCCCTACGTTGAACCAATGCTAACGGTGATTATCTGGGTTACGTACCATTTAAACCATTAACATTGACTTTTACGCTTTTGCGATCTTTTCTCAGCTTTTCTGTGCTCATGGGTTTGACACACCTTGGGAGTTAGGGGGTCGAGTGTACGTCTCCCAAGGCCCGTGTCTTTCATCGGGTAACTTGGGAGGGGTGTTTCTAATTGCGGAACACTCATTGTAAAAGTTTGTTCTTTCGTAGCCCGGGAGGTATGTCTCACCCTCGCCAGGTATAAAAACTGCCTCTCTGTTTCAAGAGGGTCGGTTAATTCGGTTTTTCATAACACAGTACATAGCTTATACATGGAATTCTTAATCAAGCAGTTCACTTTACTTCAGCAATCATGAAATTGTCAAACAATCACAAAAAGTACCATGTAAAGCCTGCACTTATATTGACTTGGTATCATTTCATAACACCGATTCGTTAATCATTCAGATCGCTAATACATCATACTGAAGTAGTTCGAAAAGAGTAGCTTAAACAGTGATGGCTATTTCCTTCTGCCAATCATACCATGTACGTTACCCCATGCAGCCATACATCCTTGTTTTGCAATAATTGACTCTGCTAAAATTCATGCTATCATACCATTCTCGTTACTTAATACAGTCATGGCGCTGGGCAATAACCGCATATCTCTAGTTTTGTCTAGTCAGGCATAGTAGCGGATTCTATATTTTATTCCACACCCCAACTTATAAATGACAAAGTCAGTAACGTCCTAAGTAGTAGCAACAACTGGCAATAACGTTTTCAGTGAATTAATCGATCAAACAGTCAGCAAACGTAACAACATTTTGATTTTTGCCCACATTACTCAACAAGGATAAGAACACCATGCAACCCATCTACTACTCCTAAACTCATAATGCATAGTAAAAGTATACCTCAATGCTTCCTAAAACAGATCGATTCTCCTCAAGAATGCACAGGTCTTTTGCCTTCGAATATCTGAACCTCAGTTCCTTTCTTCTTCTCAAGGTTCATGGATCTCTTTTACTAACGATATCTCAGATTGGCTGCTCACTCTATTACATTCATGCAGGACTTTGTGGGCTGGCTGCGCCTCTGATCAACGTAGGCACTCCTCGTTGCATTCTGGAGCAGCGATGGACTGCGCTCATCTGCCGGTCTGGTTTCTTTGGTTCTGCTGCTCTGTGATCTAGCTCATTGATGATGACTGCCTGACACATACTACTCTTCTACTCTGTGAGCGAGGAGAAGAAAACAGCGCGCTGGTTCTCTCTCTGGTTACTCATTAGTTAGGACAGATTTTACTCCTTGTATGGATTGAACGTGGCTACTGACCACCATACATACTTCTACCTGCACGCTGCAGGAAAGCTAGCATTGTTTGCTGGAACTGGATACTGACTGCTGAGCATGGAGAGTTTAAAAGTGCCTCTCTGTCAGCGATGGAGCCGCGACTCCTCATATCTGACTTTTTGGCAGATGTCTCTAAGTGTAGCGATGGAGCAGAGACTCCTTTAAACGATAATAGTGATGTTATCTCAACATCTGATCAGTTTCAATTTTAGACTCCAGCAGCAAGCTTGAAAATCGTGGCTTGAACATAGAGACACATCATAGCTTTCACCTCGAGATGTGAAGACTAACGCTTAGACAATGGATAGTAATACTTAACTTGGTGATGATTCAGGCAGTTGGAATAGCGATGGCCTGGTAGTCAGCACTCCGTTATGACAGCTCTTAGGAATGTGTTCTTGTAATCACGTTAAGAAACCATAGGCATAAGCTCAAACAACTTGTTGGATAGCTGCGTTCTTCTAGCAGTTAGTGTGATCCTTCTGAGCAGCTTCAAGCGATTCACTGAAATAACTCAGTCATCATCTGCAGCTCTATGCAGCGGTATGTTACTGAGCCTCAATTTGCAAAGTCAGCTTGACGAGTATACAAAGACATGATACTTAGAACGTGGGTTCATTCACTCCCTCTATCTTGCACATACATCTATCTTGCACATACTACTTTCCAAGCAATATTTTTCACAAGTTCTGCACTCCCGACAGATGCACCAGTGTTGGCATCTGACGGGTCAGATCATGCTCAACAAGGGTGGACTTAGATTTCTTGCTAAATGGTCAACTTTATCAGAATGGTGAAAATATATAGCTTTTTCCAAACAACAAAATAGTCAACAGCTATAGTAGACAACAAGACAGACCAGTACCTTCCAAACATTATTTTCAACACACATTATGCACTCCCGGCAGACGCACCAATGTTGGGTGAATTTTTCGTCGAGGGACTGGTCTCGTCGGAAGATCCCCAGTGGGGGAAAGGGCCAGGTTTTCCTCTCCTCTCTTGTATTCATTTACTGTTGTTGGAGAGAGGGAGATGAACGAGTTGACAAAGGTGTCGTATGTTAGAAACGAAAAATTAGCTCAAAGGGGTAAGACGAACACGAACTAGAAATGAAACTCGAACGAGAAACGAACTCAAACAAGATAGTGTTCGTGCACAGCGGAACGAGCTTTACGACTCTCTCCGTAAGCATGACTACGCCTATCAGAATGAACAGAACTTTAGTGATGGAAATCGCAGTCATTCTAGATTACGCAACCGAACATAATAAATGAAACGCCAGAAGAATAATTTGTCGTGAATAGCAGGACAAATTATGTGCCGCGAATGAGTCGCGAAGAGCTAGACTGTGCTCAACTAATAGTTAGTCACGAAAGATTCGTGAAAGACAAGACTAAATGTTAGTCATCTATTACCCGAAAGAACAACTAGAAAGATCAGACAGAATGAATAATAAGCATAGCAATATTAACACAGATCTGAATGTAGAACAAGGAACTGTATCAGATTAAGTATGTCAAGTATACAATAGTGTGGTAGAGCACAAGACAGTAGCGGACGAAACCGCGTTCCCTACGAAGCTTATTCAATCTATAAAAGAATGAAACCTTATTGCTGACAATAAAGAATCAATGCACAAGGCATCTACTTCGTCTCTCTTTCTGATAAGCTTCTGATGCTAATTTACATACACTCTCATTTGTTAGGACTCAGTCGTCCAATACTCGACCTCTTGATCAACACTATCATCTCTCATATAGAAAATGGTATTCAACATCTATATATATATACATAATGTTACATATGTGCAGATGAAGAAAGTACAGGGTGGATGTGTTGTCTGTAAGAGATCGTGGGTGGCTGTAATCGTTGTCCAGTCTGTTAGCGCAGCCACATGGGGTGAGCGTGAAGAGGGTGTGACGTCAGCCTCTGGTATTCGTCCTTTCATCGCCTGTGAGAATTTGCATGTTAATATGCAAACTACGCGACAACGCGAGTAAATATGCAGCATGAATGGAGGCAGATTAAAAATGGGATTTGGGAGAGTAGAGGAGACAAATCCAACACCCCCTGTTAATCTGGATCCGTGAATGCCTTGATCTTCAGAGTAAGCAATGCACAAAATTTGTTATGTGCATTAACACTGAATGATTTCGTGAATATGTCTGCAACCATGTCCTGCGTTCTGCAGTACGTTAAGCTTACTTCCTTGTCGAGAACCTTACCCCTGATGTAGTGATATTTGATTTCAATGTGCTTACTCCTAGAGTGAAATCTAGGGTTGGCCGATAAGACAATAGCACTTTGATTATCACAAAATAAAATTGTAGGACTGTACTGATTCAGATTAAGATCTGACAGTGAATTTCTCAACCAAAACGCTTCCTTGATAGATTGAGAAGCAGCAATGTATTCTGCTTCTGTAGAAGAAAGTGCGACAGAAGTTTGCTTACGACTATTCCATGAGATAGGATCGTCGTTGAAGAAGAATGTAAATCCAGATGTGGATTTACGATTGTCTACATCTCCTCTCTAGCTTGCATCAAAATAACCACTGAGCTGATGGAGATTGTCGTTGCTGACATCTCCATAGCAAATGCACTGGTCCATGGTAGCTCGAATATATCTCATGACTCGAATGAGAGCCTTCCAATGGGTAATGCCAGGATTAGCCATGTATTGGCTGAGTGAGCTTACAGAAAAAGAGATACTTGGTCTTGTACAGACTATTGCGTACATGAGAGATCCTAGTATCGATTGATAACGATATTCTCTCATTTGCTCCACTTCCTACTTGGTCTGGGGACATTGGTTGTTTGACAGATGCAGACTTGGATCCATTGGTGAGTGAGATAATTTACAGTTCATCAAATTGTATCTGTTAAGAACATTGTGAAGATACCTTTGTCGAGTGATGTAGATCAGTCGATTTGCTCTTTCTCTGTGGATTTAAATTCCCAGACATAAGTGAGTCTCGCCCAAATCAGTCATGTCGAATTCTAAAAACAGCATCTGTTTCGAATCCTTGACCATATTGGTATTGTTGCTGCAGGGCAACGTATCATCCACGTATAAGGTGATGATAATGAAGGATTGTTGTACGGACTTGGAATAGACGTTGCAATCAGTAGTGCCTAGTTTGAATCCTTGTTCAATGAGGAATGTATTGATCCTCTGAAACCAAGCTCTAGCAGACTGTTTCAAGCCGTACAATGCTTTGTGGAGTTTACAGACATGATTCTTTGTCCCTTACAGAACGTATCCTTCAGGCTGGATCATGTAGATATCTTCTTGTATCACTCCATTCAGATAGGTTGTTTGTACATCGAGTTGATGCACTTTGAGGTCAGCAGCTGCAGCATAAGACAAGAGCATTCAGACAGACAAATGTTTGATGACTGGACTGGACTAAAAGTCTCACTGTAGTCAACATTCGGGATCTGGGTGAATCCTCGTGCTACCAGTCTTGCCTTCCTTTGATCTAGTTCGTCAAAATACTTAGAACTTTTTTCTTTCCTTTATTCTAGCTGGGTTTGGATGATCCAATTGGATTAGCGTATAATTGCTTTCTAGATGCCACCACCGTGGGATCATACGCTTTTGCGACTCAGACGATGTCATGGAAAGTTTGAAGAAAATTACGCTTACACTCATTCTGATAATCTATAGGCAGGCCTATGATAAACTTTCACAATGCTAGTTTTGCATGGAATGAGAAAACTTTATTCCATAAATTTATAAAATCTTGCAGGTACGAGTCCAAACTCCGAGTACCCATTTTGCAGTTAGCAAATTTTTGGTTCTTAGTCGTCTACAACCAACGATGACTTTTTGAACACTTTCATAAACTCATCCCATGTGGTAGGTTTAGATTGAAGATCACGCCACCATGACGAAGCTTTCCCACGAAAGTACAAAATAACACTCTCAATCTTTTTTTCTTCAAGAATTTCATGTAGATTAAAGTAATTGATCCTCTTGGATAACTAGTCATCTACAACCTCGAGTTTTTTCTCTTTCTTCTCTCTTGAAAATGGTTTAGGCTAAAAGCCCAAATTCGGTGCAGATAAAGTTTTCACTTGATTTAATAGTACTTCCATTTGTTGATCCCTACCAATGTTTCTGTTGTTTATTTCATTAAGTGCTTGGCTTAACGACTGGCAAGTCTGGAGATAGGTAGGCATAGGCACCTGACCATCAAGAGCTACATTTGCATCACCATCTGCCATATTGATTTCCTGACATGCAAAATTAGCTTAATTAATCGAGATCCAAATCATCAACTAATAAGTGAAATAACCAGAACCTTTATAACTGGCTGATATCTCACAACAAGATCTTTCACTCATTTAAGAAAATTTTGTCAAATCAATATTAGACTGATTTAAACAACAACGACTTTTTGGACCAAAAAATTTAATATTTTTATGAAAAACTGAGATTTTCGAAGACCCGTTTGAAATGGACCCACTGTGAAAATCGATTAAGAAGATCAATTTCTCAAATTCACAGGCACTGTCACAAATCGAGATCGTTTTGAAAGATCTTGCATGCATCAGACTTAACACTCATTTTCTTTTTCGAATTTTTTTTTTTTCGTAAACAGCCCATCCACTAGGAAATCTGCTTTTTGATCTAGAATTTTCAAAAATAGCTCCATGCAAGAAATCTACTGATCAATCTACTGATTACGCATGCAACATGCATCCAAGCACGCATACAGGTCAATCTATACGTTTCCATCAATAGACAAGCACCACACTGAGATCAGGCTTGGATGATGTAAAAGAGATGTTGACAAATTATTTGGGTACTTTGAACAAAAAACTCTCTACACTTGCTTTGTGAAGTTTAAGGAAGTAACATCTTTTGTATCTAGTAACCAGTGTGACCAAGTTGACAAGAACAGTGAAAACAATTCCAACTACAAAAAGTATAGGAATTGGTATGGAGAGCCCCTACAAATAAGCCACCTATATCGAGATCCCTAAACTCATTACAATAGGAAAACGAAAGCCTAAGTTGCTGCTATGCTGCTGAGAACCATCTTGATGTGCTACTGTAGAGAGAGTCCACTGTTAGGCTGTTGCTCGGGACCTTCTGAGGTATTGATGAAGAAGAGACAGAATTGCTGAAGGTACTGAGTTGAGTTCAGAAGTGGTGAGTCCTGAGTAGGCATTGTTGAGTTGTTGTTAGAGAGGAATATGTTTGTTTCCAGCAAAGAGGTCGTGAAGTGAAGTACGTAATCGTGTTGCTAGAGAATTCTGAGAGAGTATCGAAAGGCTACTACCATGTTTGAGTTATTAAAGGTTCGTTGTCACATAGATTGACGTATGTTATCTCAGTTAAGAGACTCATGTACGTTGGAAATACCGTCATGCCCATTAGATAGAGTTACTTTGTTCTGAGGAGAATGAGTATCCAGCTGAGATTCCTTTGGTTAGCCCGGAAAGTAATGTTCTATCAACAGCAGTTGAGTCTGTCCAAGGACTAGAGAAAGAGCCACTGATGTATGTGCAAGATAGAAGGAGTGAATGAACCCACGTTCTAAGTATCATGTCTATATATACTTGTCAAGCTGACTTTGCAAATTGAGGCTCAGTAACATACCGCTGCATAGAGCTGCAGATGATGAGTGAGTTATTTCAGTGAATCGCTTGAAGCTGCTCAGAAGGATCACACTAACTGCTAGAAGAACGCAGGTATCCAACAAGTTGTTTCAGCTTATGCCTATGGCTTTTTCACGTGATTACAAGAAAACATTCCTAAGAGCTGTCATAACGGAGTGCTGACTACCAGACCATCGCTATTCCAATTGCCTGACTCATCACCAAGTTCAGTACATTGTCTAAGCGTTAGTCTTCACATCTCGAGGTGAAAGCTATGATGTGTCTCTATGTTCAAGCCACGATTTTCAAGCTTGCTGCTGGAGTCTAAAATTGAAACTGATCAGATGTTGAGATAACATCACTATTATCGTTTGAAGGAGTCTCTGCTCCATCGCTACACTTAGAGACATCTGCCAAAAAGTCAGATATGAGGAGTCGCGGCTCCATCGCTGACAGAGAGGCACTTTTAAACTCTCCATGCTCAGCAGTCAGTATCCAGTTCCAGCAAACAATGCTAGCTTTCCTGCAGCGTGCAGGTAGAAGTATGTATGGTGGTCAGTAGCCACGTTCAATCCATCCAAGGAGTAAAATCTGTCCTAACTAGTGAGTAACCAGAGAGAGAGCCAACGCGCTGTTTTCTTCTCCTCCCTCACAGAGTAGAAGAGTAGTATGTGTCAGGCAGTCGCCATCAATGAGCTAGATCAGAGAGCAGCAGAGCCAAAGAAACCAGACCCGCAGATGAGCGCAGTCCATCGCTGCTCCAGAATGCAGTGAGGAGTGCCTACGTTGATCAGAGGCGCAGCCAGCCCACAAAGTCCTGCATGAATGCAATAGAGTGAGCAGCCAGTCTGAGATATCGTTGGTAAAAGAGATCCATGAACCTGTCAAGAAGTGACAGACGTAGAGCATTCCTGAGGAGAATCGATCAGTTTCAGGAAGCACTGAGGTATACTTTTTATGCATTATGAGTTTAGGAGTAGTAGATGGGTTGCACGGTGTTTTTATCCTTGTTGAGTAATGTGGGCAAAAATCAAAATGTTGTTATGTTTGCTGACTGACTGTTTGATCGATTAGTCCACTGAAAACGTTATTGCCAGTTGCTGCTACTACTTAGGACGTTACTGACTTCGTCATTTATAAGTTGGGGTGTGGAATGAAATATAGAATCCGCTACTTGACAGAACTAGAGATATGCGGTTATTGCTCAGCGCCATGACTGCATTAAGTAACGAGAATGGTATCATAGCATGAATTTTAGCAGAGTCAATTATTGCAAAACAAGGATGTATGGCTGCATGGGGTAACGTAGATGGTATGATTGGCAGAAGGAAATAGCCAACACTGTTTAAGCTACTCTTTTCGAACTACTTGAGTATGATGTATTAGCGATCTGAATGATTAATGAATCGGTGTTATGAAATGATACCAAGTCAATATAAGTGCAAGGTTTACATGGGACTTTTTGTGAATGTTTGACAATTTCATGATTGCTGAAGTAAAGTGAACTGCTTGTTTAAGAATTCCATGTATAAGCTATGTACTGCGTTATGAAAAACCGAATTAACCGACCCTCTTGAAACATAGAGGCTGTTTTATACCTGGTGAGAGTGAAACATACCTCTCGGGCTAGGAAAAAACAAACTTTTACAGTGAGTGTTCCACATTTAGAAACACCCCTCCCAAGTTACCCATTGAAAGACACGGGCCTTGGGAGACGTACACTCGACCGCCTAACTCCTAAGGTGTGTCAAACCCATGAGCACGAACAAACTGAGAAAAGACCGCAAAAGTGTAAAAGTCAATGTTAATGGTTTAAATGGTACGTAACCCAGATACTCACCGTTAACAATACAAAGATTCACTTTAGATGGAACGAAATGAAAATCTTATTGAATTTCTCATATGTTGGGTTGAGTAATGAGATGTAGATGAGAATATAAGCCCTACTTGAAATATCAACTGACTAGACTGTGAGCATTACTCCATGAGTTTTAGGGTTTTCCCCCATACAGTATGACTTAAATCTATGTTCGACATTACCATCAACAACACCCATTGCACAATAAATTTCATATGCATAATGTAGTGGTGGGACGTAATGGGGAGGATGAGTACAGGGGGAAGTAATGATTGACTGTGAAAAATATAAAAAAAACTACACAAGTAAGGGATTCAGGTACGTATGCCCCTCACAAACCAGTAATCCATACCGAAATAGGAGTGGTATCACTATTTACCAAGAGAGGACTCCTAGAGTACACACCATAAAGTAGGACCAGATTGGAAGGGGGACACATTCCCATATTGACACCTCATACATCACCGACAGAATGATGCATATCAATAGCATTATAGAAAAAAATATATACCAGTGGAAATGAGTGCTTAGTAGAAATCATCCATACCAAGGCCATCACCTATTTGGAAATTCATCCTAGTAAGAAAGAGATGCTTATTGTGACTGACTAGCACAATACCAAAACCATATCACACGTTGAACTACTCAAGGTAGAAAACTACAAAAATCATTAGAATCAATAAAACACCTACCTCTGAGATGCTATGGGATCGACAACGTTTTGAGAATGAAAGAATAAGGTATCCTAGAATAGGGAATATTCTTTAAGGTCATTTTGAAGATCTTAACAACGACTTTAATGCAGAAGGAATATTTAAGAAGGGTCTACTAAACTTGCATATCAGAAGTTAGATCAAAACCCCAAAGTATTTTGCCAGACCGTTACGGAACTTCACCTGATACCTTGGAAGTACAATTAAAATCTATTCGTAATGATTTTCGTGTCCGATAGAATATCGAAAAACTCATTTGGTAACCCAAGAAGGTTTTGTCCAATAAGCTGGAACCTGAGTTGGGGATCTGCAATCATTATAGCATTAGATACTACTTTGGGCCGTGTGACCACTGACGACCTCGCTTTAGAACTAAATACAAATGGAACCCACATATAGTCCACTTTGTAACTATGTATAGGTCAACACTGGTTTTCGCTCTCAGTTCAAGTTGCCCTACTAGACGGGATCCCCCGAGGAGCCTTAGGGTTCATATGACGGATATTAGTTCCTACTCGTACCGGGTGACGTATGCCAACTAGTCAGAAGAGGAATTCCGAGATATCATTTTTGCACACTTGAATTTCACCACAATCTGTAACCCGGGGACGTCTTACTTAGAATATGACATCACGAGGATTATAGTTACCTAGACGTATATGAGTTCAGGCCAGATGGGTCATGGAAATTAATCGACGGTATGTCTACACATTTCGCAGAAGTATCACAAGAAGTATCACAACACCCCCGAATACCCCTTATGTCGATTTGTCTGACGAATACCTAGAGTCGCCTGGCACCGCTAATAGCATCAACATAAATTCCGAAGATAGACCCAAGAGAATAAATCAACAATCACTATACCAACACCCTGACCTCATGAATATCTTCAGTGACGTAGTATCTGAAGACCCTACTAATGATCTCATTTTTTATGTAGCCATTGAAATAGTTAGAGAAGTACAATAGTTCCGAATCCATATTTACTATCGCATAGATCCTGTATGGGAACTATTATTGTCCACTACTTTGACTCGACTACGCCAGATTCGGGATTTGGGTGAATCCTCGTGCTACCAGTCTTGCCTTCCTTTGATCTAGTTCGTCAAAATACTTAGAACTTTTCTCTTTCCTTTATTCTAGCTGGGTCTGGATGATCCAATTGGATTAGCGTATAATTGCTTTCTAGATGCCACCACCATGGGATCATATGCTTTTGCGACTCAGACGATGTCATGGAAAGTTTGAAGCAAATTACGCTTACACTCATTCTGATAATCTGTAGGCAGGCCTATGATAAACTTTCACAATGCTAGTTTTGCATGGAATGAGAAAACTTTATTCCATAAATTCATAAAATCTTGCAGGTACGAGTCCAAACTCCGAGTACCCATTTTGCAGTTAGCAAATTTTTAGTTCTTAGTCGTCTACAACCAACAATGACTTTTTGAACACTTTCATAAACTCATCCCATGTGGTAGGTTTAGGTTGAAGATCACGCCACCATGACGAAGCTTTCCCACGAAAGTACAGAATAACACTCTCAATCTTTTTTTCTTCAAGAATTTCATGTAGATTAAAGTAATTGATCCTCTTGGATAACCAGTCATCTACAACCTCGAGTTTTTTCTCTTTCTTCTCTCTTGAAAATGGTTTAGGCTAAAAGCCCAAATTCGGTGCAGATAAAGTTTTCACTTGATTTAATAGTACTTCCATTTGTTGATCCCTACCAATGTTTCTGTTGTTTATTTCATTAAGTGCTTGGCTTAACGACTGGCAAATCTGGAGATAGGTAGGCATAGGCACCTGACCATCAAGAGCTTCATTTGCATCACCATCTGCCATATTGATTTCCTGACATGCAAAATTAGCTCAATTAATCGAGATCCAAATCATCAACTAATAAGTGAAATAACCAGAACCTATATAACTGGCTGATATCTCACAACAAGGTCTTTCACTCATTTAAGACAATTTTGTCAAATCAATACTAGACTAATTTAAACAACAACGACTTTTTGGACCAAAAAATTTAATATTTTTATGAAAAACTGAGATTTTCGAAGACCCGTTCGAAATGGACCCACTGTGAAAATCGATTAAGAAGGTCAATTTCTCAAATTCACAAGCACTGTCACAAATCGAGATCGTTTTGAAAGATCTTGCATGCATCAGACTTAACACTCATTTTCTTTTTCGAATTTTTTTTTATCGTAAACAGCCCATCCACTAGGAAATCTGCTTTTTGATCTAGAATTTTCAAAAATAGCTCCATGCAAGAAATCTACTGATCAATCTACTGATTACGCATGCAACATGCATCCAAGCACGCATACAGGTCAATCTATACGTTTCCATCAATAGACAAGCACCACACTGAGTTACAAGCATGCATGCATCAGAACATTTCCAAAGTTTTGCAAAATTCAGCTCAAAAATTGCCAAACTTCAGACGACCATAACTTTCTTTACAACACACCAAATTGGTCACTGTAAAGCAGAGTACGGAGAGAGATGGGTCTACAAGGCACTTGCCACATCACCTTGCCACCTAGGCTTCACACATGCGAGCAGTAAATGGCCAAAATTAAGGTAGGAGGGCACACTTTTGGTATCTTCAAAAATTCAACTTCAGCTCAATATGCAGCCAATCAGAGGTTACAAGCACTCTACTAAGCTTCATTAGAGAGGCATTGAAGCTTTAAATAGGTCCAGCAAGAAATCATAAGCTCGGATCATGCAAAAAATGTATTTTTGGCCTCCTCCAACAAGCAAAACTTCAACATGGTGTCTAATGCTCACCTATCCAAATTGGATGCATGATGGCTCAAATCAGAGGCAATCCATCATATCTTAGAGCTTGTAATTAGAACCAACAGGTTCATACCCCCATTTGCTAGGTATTCTTGCCCGAAAACCCCCAAAAATACACTAATTTTTGATGTTTTGAGCTCCCTAATGGTGTCCAATCCTAACCAAATTTCATAAAAGCCTTAGGAAAATTTTATTGAACCTCTGGAAAATGTGCATGCAAAATATTGGATTTGAATTCTAAGAACTACCACAAAATTAGTCCAAAAAACATCATAAAACCATGATTTTTGACTAAATTTAACAAATTTTGACCAAAATTTGTGGTCAAATCTCAAATAAGTGCAATCTAATCCTAAAACCTGTAAATCCATTATATGCAAACACTACAAGTTTTGATTTTAGTCAAATATTGATTCTATAGCTCATTTCTAGTCCAAAAACTCCAATTTTTGGTCCAAAATCACTATCTAATCATCCTTTTGACTATTCAAACATCATGCAATCATTAAACCCTATCATTAATGACTGTAAAACAACAAGTACAAATTGGAAAACATACTACATCAATACCTATGATCAATTCCAAGCAAAAAACCTCAATTCTAGGTGAAAGATTCACTAAAACCATAAAAAAGTCGATGATTTCCATCAAAATTCATGGAGCCAATCCACAATTATGATCTTTAGGCTGAAAGTACACCAAATATCTGAGAATCCACCTACTTGGATATGAATTCCACCACCTGGAAGAACAAGCAAAGAGATACACCAAAAAAGCTGTACAAATCCAAGATCCTCAAGCCCCACCTCCTAAAGCTCATTGAATGCAACTCCATCACACATGTAGTGGTTTATGCCAGCTCCAACGCATTGTTCCAGAACGTTGTTACTTTCCCATGCGCTCTTACATATAAGCTTCTAGGCATATTCCATACTCCTATCAAGCTCGAATTGTGCCAGTACGTCCGAGATAGTGGCATCAGCTTCTGCTTCGACAAAAACAGCTCCCTCACCACTGTTGATAACGTGACACTTCTCGTCCGATCTAAACTCAAGCCTTCCAGCTAATGGGTAATAATGCAACAAAACTCGTGCTAATGCTTTCAGTATAACTATAACTATCAACAGTTTTGGTTATTTTGTTAGGCTGGTAGAAAAATAGTACATTCACATACAAGGGAATCTGATCTAGATTGGAAAGCCAGTAGATGCAATCTCTTGCAGTTGGAGGCAGGGACGGTGCAACGAGCTTTGCCTCTTTGCACTTCACTGCACAAAAGCTGCCGCTGCTGCTTTCAGCCTGTCGTGAAGGCATGATTTCCCAAAATGATCCTCCACAATTGATAATTGTCTATAACCTGAAACAGAACGATGCAATTGAACTTTGTCTTCCTTCTTTTGGATCTGAATTAAAGTTAAATACTAATTTATATCAGTGCTACGGAATTTCCTCACGGTTATGTGCACCAAGCTCGGTGCATATTTTATCATAGCAGCGAGGAGTGATATCGGACACATGACATCATCCGGTTGGCTAGGAGGAGGTAGATTCTGAGACGTCTCTAATCTGCACTGTAGAACTTGAACTGCTATGTTTGTATTCATGATCCAATGGTGGGCTACTGTTGTAGCCACCCTCGCCGCTCCAGCAGCTGGAGCGGCTTTGAGTGCCACAACCCGTAGCCCACCTCTATATCATGAATACCTAGTCCATATCTGTCGGCTTTTGAAAAATCATACAACTATCAAAGATTGTCGGTTATCATAGCAGCTATCCTTGTTAAAGAATAGTGCATTAAATGAAACTATTTTTTATATGTAAAATTATATTCATCATAATAAAAATATTAAAAAAATTTCAAACATGGTTGGCATCTAAATATTTTTCTTGGGCATTAACTTAGCTCCCTCCAACAATAGTCTTCATGGCAGCATGTGTTATAAGGTTAGAAATTAGCCATGTATAAGTAGGTTAACAAAATTAAAATTTTATCGATTTATCAGAAGTTAGCATCCTGCATTATATCTCTGATGTTGGTTTTTTAGAAAATTTGCCAGTTCGATTCCTAGACTATGCCAGCACTAGTTTATATAATCCTAAAACAACGGTACAAATTTTGTGTATTTAGAGCATACACCCGTCTTAAAAAAAACAATAGAAAATAAACTTGAAAAATGTGTAAACTGCATTTATTATAAATGTACTTACACATTTGCAACCTATGCTTATTATAGATAATAATTGCCCAAGGTAGTGCTCTAAAAACCTCCCTCAAGTTTCCCTTTGATATCCTACACCTTTCAATGGATGTCAGCTTTCAAAAAGTCATGCCTTCTAAGACCTTCAACTCAAAAATATAGCATTCTAAAATCCTACAACTATCAAAGATTGTCGGTTATTATAGTAGCTAGCCTCAATGTTAAAGAATAGTGCATTACATTCATCATAATAAAACAAAAATCTTGGGCAAACCTAGCTCGCTCCAACAATAATTTTCATGGCAATGTGTTATAAGCTTAGAAATTAGCCAGGTATCAATAGGTTTACAAATATAACTTGTATAAAAAATCGTGCACAATGTAGAACTTCCCAACAATAACTAAAGTATTATAATGATCTACATGCATTCTATATATTCATAAGCCAATAGTTTAGAATCTTACACATATTTGAGTAAACAAACAATTTCCTACAAAATCAAAATTTTATTTGTTCTTAGATGTCAACATCCTGCATTATATCTATGATGCTGATTTTTTTTTAAAAATTCCCGGTTTCATTCCTGGACTATGCCCGTTTTCCCGATTACTGGCCCAAGGATGCCTCACAAGCTCACAACAAGGAAGCCCTTAGGATGAGGGGGTCTTCCCCTATAGTGAAATAATCACGGTAATGAACAAAGTTGAATATGGAAGAAAGGGTTGTGTGTGTGCACACCCAAACTAGAAAAAAATCTTTAAGCCAAACTACAAGGGAATCCTCACACCAAGGTTATTGTCATTAGGTTCATCGAGGAGTCACCAAAAATCCTCCTCACTTTGCGCATCCATGTTCAAACTGTGGCATGCTCTGGAGTGAGCAAGTTCCATTGGTCTAGGTCCGCTGACCTGGGCACCATGCGAATTGAAGATGTGTCAAAGTGTTGTTCTTGATGTCGGTGGTCTTATTATAATAGGGGCCTTCTGTACTCCTCACGACACTCTAGGAGGACGGGTGGTAGGTACCTCATACTTTCATCATGGAGAGTATGTGGGGGACTCACCCAATGGAATCCCCATTGGAATAGTTTCCTTGAAATTGTAATTAGAGAGAATATTCGTATGAGATTTAACACATGCAATAGTGTATGTCCTCAACGATGTTTTTATCTTTGTTGGCTAGCTATGGCCCCGTTCCTTTTAGGAAACTTCTTTTGAGTTTCCCTCCAATATCAAAATGCTAGTTTCAAAATCATATATCAGCAATCTTTAGTAAAGGTCCTCCAACTTCTAAATATTGCCATTAATTACGACTAGGTGGCTTGATAACAAATTAATAATCAAACCAAAGTAGATTTTAAAGGTTCAACATTAGATTGTAATTTTTGTTGAAAGTGGATAAAAGACAAATTGGGTGTTGATAAAAAATGCACATCATCAAATATATATATTTTTAAGTCCATCAATCAACTTTCTCTTACATGTGCTCTCTCTCTCTCTCTCTCTCTCTCTCTCTCTCTCTCTCTCTCTCTCTCTCTCTCTCTCTCTCTCTCTCTCTCTCTCTCTCTCGCTCTCTCTCTCTCTCTCTCTCTCTCTCATATGGATGCTTCTATACTTTAAGACACCTCCCTACGTTGAACCAATGCAAAAACAACAAACCTTTTAATTTAAAGGTCCTAACCCATACTATACTATTCAAATTGTTCCCACCAGTTTTGATAGATAAGTTCTAATATGGATTTACGCTTAGCTTAAATGAATGGACATGATTCTTTTGTTCTATAGAAGTAACCAACTTTCTATGACCAATGTGAATAAATAAAGACTTTTTATGCTTAAAAATCTCACTTCTTGTTTTTGATTGTTTGCCATTTACCAACTTGTTTAACAATTTGATAATGATGACTTAAAAGTTGTCCATTGGTGATTTTTAGACATAAAAATCTTAGACAACATGGATATGCGTAAGAGACGTGGTTCTTACATAAGGATTAGTACGGCACGGATCCGCACTAATACCTTGTAAAAACCGGGAAAACCTCTTTTATAATTTATGACCTATATATAATGAAGTCCTAAATGCTGTAGATTGAATTTGTAGTTCTGATAAACATGGGTTGGCTCAGAATTACACTATTCAATCATTGTTGTAGTTAATACTACCCATTTGGATGTCATATTAGATTTATGGTGAGATACGACTGGAAAGCATGGATATGCTCAGGACTATGGACCATAGTGCATGACTTGTTTCTTGAAACAAGGTATACATGGGTTAGAACGGCATGGATTTGCCCTAACACCAGCACACGTGTCCACACCATGTCTTTTAGCTAGTTAAAATGTATACAGTTACAAACTATTCATACTATGTTTCAAGACAATATAAACTGATATGGACCATTTGCCCATAAATTGATCAGCATGGGACAAGCCTTGATATGATAATGTTAGAGCTTGGCCTATCGCTAAAAAATATTTTGTTGTTTGAGATGACATGACTATGTCAATGATCCGCCCACCATTGGTGCGTCTGCCGGGAGTGCGAAATCTGTGTTGAAAATATTGTTTGGAAGGTACTGGTCTGTCTTGTTGTCTATTATAGTTGTTGACCATTTTGTTGCTTGGAAAAAGCTATACATTTTTCCCGTTCTAATAAAGTTGACCATTTAGCAAGAAATCTAAGTCCACCCTTGTTGAGCATGATCTGACCCGTCAGATGCGAACACTGGTGCTTCTGTCGAGAGTGCAGAACTTGTGAAAAATATTGCTTGGAAAGTAGCTGTCCATGTTGTTGTCTCCGTTATCAATTGAGCCTACTCATTCTCACCGTTCTGATGAAGTTGATCTGAGTTCACCCTTATTAAGCATTACTTGGCCCGTCAAATGCCAATGTCGAGAGTGCAAAATGTGTAAGAGAAATATCACTCGAAAGGTACTTGTCCATGTTGTATACATTACCTGTTGATTGGTTGTTGCTTGAAGAGAGCTTATGCAGTTTCAGCATTCTGATGAAGTTGATCTGTGTCCACCCTTGTTGAGTGTCATCTGACCCGTCATATGCCAACACAAGTGCATCTATCTTTGTTTATCACCATCAATTACTAAGAGTCCCACCAAATATATGTAAACCCTAGTGCATCAGTCAAGAGACTCAACCATTGACGTTCACTCAAAATATTGATATAGTTGAAAGAATTGCCCTATAAACCATATGATATGACAGTGGTTAGCATCACACAGTGATGTGTGTTGAGCCCACAAATAGAGTATACATTTTTCAACCTTGTCACCGTTAGGAGTACACTGTCTGCAACCTCCCCATCCAACATTGTGACGTACCCCATGCCCAAGTAGTCGAGCCAGATGGAGACCCTTTACATGAAAACGAGAAGCTTTATCGGAACCTCCTAGAGGTCTTAGTGATGAAGCAAGAGAGCTAGTCAGAGAATTACAAAACCGTGTCCTAAGTATGACCAAGAGGGTACTAGTCCTGGCTATAGAAATAGGAAAATCTAATCACCAACTGAACCTAGTCAACCAAAGGTTATCTACACCCACCAAACTTGTTTGTCGATTTTGCCAGGGAGAGCATCTGAACAATAATTGTCCTACCACTATATGTAGGTATTGTAGGAAACGTGGCCACCTGGAACAATGTTGTTGGAAACATACATAAGATACACAACCATGATTATACTCATGCAGGTCCTGATTAGAAGAGATTCAATTTAGTATATGGTAGGATTAGGCCTGTAAGAGTAGCTAAGATGCAATAGGATAGATCGATTAAACAAGACCAATTAGTGTACTTTCTTCAAAATCAATTCAGTAGGCACCATGGCAACTCGTGACACTGAACCAATCATTGTACGAACCAATAGGCCCCTTGCCCAAACTAAGGAGTGGTACACCATAATTCCATGGGGCCCCAAATGAAAATGCAGAAGATCATATTAATAATTTCAAGGTTGCTTGTTTAGCTAATGGTATAACTCATCTCCACTATGTAATGATGTATTTCACAATTACTTTCATTGGAGTAGCAAGGACATGGTACAATAGTTTATTGGGAGGAACCATCCACGACATCGATATTTTCCACAGACTTTCCTAACTAAGTTTGGCCCTCATAGGCCTAACGTAAATAGTCTAAACCACAATGACAATATGTGGAAAACTAGTCCGGTTATAGGAAGACATCCCTACTATGCTTATGCATCAATCACACCAATGAGTATTGAACCTTATCAAGCTGCCAAGGACAGGGTTGTCAACTATCCGCAAAGAATTCCAAATAGCCTGCTAGCCCCACCAGTTTCTCCAATCAGTCATATACCAATATACGTGAGGCATGAGAATATGAGTCCCAAATCAGGCTTGGATGATGTAAAAGAGATGTTGACAAATTATTTGGGTACTTTGAACAAAAAACTCTCTACACTTGCTTTGTGAAGTTTAAGGAAGTAACATCTTTTGTATCTAGTAACCAGTGTGACCAAGTTGACAAGAACAGTGAAAACAATTCCAACTACAAAGAAGTATAGGAATTGGTATGGAGAGCCCCTACAGATAAGCCACCTATATCGAGATCCCTAAACTCATTACAATAGGAAAACGAAAGCCTAAGTTGCTGCTATGCTGCTGAGAACCATCTTGATGTGCTACTGTAGAGAGAGTCCACTGTTAGGCTGTTGCTCGGGACCTTCTGAGATATTGATGAAGAAGAGACAGAATTGCTGAAGGTACTGAGTTGAGTTCAGAAGTGGTGAGTCCTGAGTAGGCATTGTTGAGTTGTTGTTAGAGAGGAATATGTTTGTTTCCAGCAAAGAGGTCGTGAAGTGAAGTACGTAATCGTGTTGCTAGAGAATTCTGAGAGAGTATCGAAAGGCTACTACCATGTTTGAGTTATTAAAGGTTCGTTGTCACATAGATTGACGTATGTTATCTCAGTTAAGAGACTCATGTACGTTGGAAATACCGTCATGCCCATTAGATAGAGTTACTTTGTTCTGAGGAGAATGAGTATCCAGCTGAGATTCCTTTGGTTAGCCCGGAAAGTAATGTTCTATCAACAGCAGTTGAGTCTGTCCAAGGACTAGAGAAAGAGCCACTGATGTATGTGCAAGATAGAAGGAGTGAATGAACCCACGTTCTAAGTATCATGTCTATGTATACTTGTCAAGCTGACTTTGCAAATTGAGTCTCAGTAACATACCGCTGCATAGAGCTGCAGATGATGAGTGAGTTATTTCAGTGAATCGCTTGAAGCTGCTCAGAAGGATCACACTAACTGCTAGAAGAACGCAGGTATCCAACAAGTTGTTTCAGCTTATGCCTATGGCTTTTTCACGTGATTACAAGAACACATTACTAAGAGCTGTCATAACGGAGTGCTGACTACCAGACCATCGCTATTCCAATTGCCTGACTCATCACCAAGTTCAGTACATTGTCTAAGCGTTAGTCTTCACATCTCGAGGTGAAAGCTATGATGTGTCTCTATGTTCAAGCCACGATTTTCAAGCTTGCTGCTGGAGTCTAAAATTGAAACTGATCAGACGTTGAGATAACATCACTATTATCGTTTGAAGGAGTCTCTGCTCCATCGCTACACTTAGAGACATCTGCCAAAAAGTCAGATATGAGGAGTCGCGGCTCCATCGCTGACAGAGAGGCACTTTTAAACTCTCCATGCTCAGCAGTCAGTATCCAGTTCCAGCAAACAATGCTAGCTTTCCTGCAGCGGGCAGGTAGAAATATGTATGGTGGTCAGTAGCCACGTTCAATCCATCCAAGGAGTAAAATCTGTCCTAACTAGTGAGTAACCAGAGAGAGAGCCAGCGCGCTGTTTTCTTCTCCTCCCTCACAGAGTAGAAGAGTGGTATGTGTCAGGCAGTCGCCATCAATGAGCTAGATCAGAGAGCAGCAGAGCCAAAGAAACCAGACCCGCAGATGAGCGCAGTCCATCGCTGCTCCAGAATGCAGTGAGGAGTGCCTACGTTGATCAGAGGCGCAGCCAGCCCACAAAGTCCTGCATGAATGCAATAGAGTGAGCAGCCAGTCTGAGACATCGTCAGTAAAAGAGATCCATGAACCGTGAGAAGAAGAAACTGAGGTTCAGATATTCGAAGGCAAAAGACCTGTCAAGAAGTGACAGACGGAGAGCATTCCTGAGGAGAATCGATCAGTTTCAGGAAGCACTGAGGTATACTTTTTATGCATTATGAGTCTAGGAGTAGTAGATGGGTTGCACGGTGTTCTTATCCTTGTTGAGTAATGTGGGCAAAAATCAAAATGTTGTTATGTTTGCTGACTGACTGTTTGATCGATTAGTCCACTGAAAATGTTATTGCCAGTTGCTGCTACTACTTAGGACGTTACTGACTTCGTCATTTATAAGTTGGGGTGTGGAATGAAATATAGAATCCCCTAGAGATATGCGGTTATTGCTCAGCGCCATGACTGTATTAAATAACGAGAATGGTATCATAGCATGAATTTTAGCAGAGTCAATTATTGCAAAACAAGGATGTATGGCTGCATGGGGTAACGTAGATGGTATGATTGGCAGAAGGAAATAGCCAACACTGTTTAAGCTAGTCTTTTCGAACTACTTGAGTATGATGTATTAGCGATCTGAATGATTAATGAATCGGTGTTATGAAATGATACCAAGTCAATATAAGTGCAAGGTTTACATGGGACTTTTTGTGAATGTTTGACAATTTCATGATTGCTAAAGTAAAGTGAACTACTTGATTAAGAATTCCATGTATAAGGTATGTACTGCGTTATGAAAAACCGAATTAACCGACCCTCTTGAAACATAGAGGCTGTTTTATACCTGGTGAGGGTGAAACATACCTCTCGGGCTAGGAAAAAACAAACTTTTACAGTGAGTGTTCCACATTTAGAAACACCCCTCCCAAGTTACCCGTTGAAAGACACGGGCCTTGGGAGACGTACACTCGACCGCCTAACTCCTAAGGTGTGTCGAACCCATGAGCACGAACAAGCTGAGAAAAGACCACAAAAGTGTAAAAGTCAATGTTAATGGTTTAAATGGTACGTAACCCAGATACTCACCGATAACAATACGAAGATTCACTTTAGATGGAACGAAATGAAAATCTTATTGAATTTCTCATATGTTGGGTTGAGTAATGAGATGTAGATGAGAATATAAGCCCTACTTGAAATATCAACTGACTAGACTGTGAGGATTACTCCATGAGTTTTAGGGTTTTCCCCCATACAGTATGACTTAAATCTATGTTCGACATTACCATCAACAACACCCATTGCACAATAAATTTCATATGCATAATGTGTGAAAATTGTCAACATTTCCTAGCTAGTTTGAGGCCTAAATTGGCTAAAATTGTAAATAGTTTTGGTTCTGGAGTTTTGCACGTGTGAACCAGGCCACAATGTTTTTATTTACTGTATTTTTTCAGTATGATGAAGTGTCAAACTTCATACCCTTAAAAATGAGACCATTTTGATGTATTTTGGTCATATAAGCCATTTTTAGCTATTTTTCCTATATAGGGAATATCTAGGGTCAAGTACCTTCTAGAGAGAGGAGAGAGAGTCATCTTCCTCATCCATAAATAGTAGGGAAGTCGTGGAGAACAGGTTGGAGAAACCTTTTGTATGCTTCATTGAGATCAATAGATCATTGTCATTGTTTCTTCCTCCATTGAGAGCATTGTTGTGTGTATTGTCTTCAAGCTATTGTGTATGATCTTAGGTGCTTTCCAAAAGTGGTAGGCTGATGTATTATGGACTGTATAATGTTATTTTGGGCCGCACTTGATGTTTATGGAAGTTTCCATTTGTGATAAATGCTTTTTGATCAAGTTCTTTGCATTCTAGGTAGCATAGAATGTGTTGCCAATTCCTAGCTTATGTAGTTTGGAGTGCAAGCATTCAAGCCAATGATCTTGGAGCTTAGATCCACTTAGGATCTGTATTTTTCACATGGTATCAGAGCTGGTTGGCTTCTATTTATAGTAAGTATTCCATTTTTGGTGATATTTGGATGTTTGATCAAGTTCTAGCATGATTTTGCATTGCTTTGTTGATCAAATCTTACTAACCTTTGTTTTGTGAGTTGAACTTGTGGATCAAAAGCATATTTCAGGTCTATTGAAGATCAGAGGCTGAAAAGAAACTATTTTGGATCAGATCATAACACCTAATCATTTGTGATTGTGAGGCTTGTGCATATTCAATACTAACAATGTTCTTTTCAATCCTATTGTTGACAATCTCCATTCTTGGATGAACACTCTCCTTAAGTGGATGAAACTTCTCCTTAAGTGGATGACAAATGCTCTTTTGAGTGAGTTGTAATTCTCCTAAAGGCTGAGCAAAGCTCCCATTTGGATGAAAGATCCCCTTTTTTGGGTGAACATATTGTAAGCTCCATTGTGAAGAGCATATTGTAAAGATTGTCATCAATTTTGGCATAAATTTTGGTGTACTTTGTTGAGCATGTAAGTAACTCTCCTTATGTAATTTGATTGGAGCATTTGCTGGAAGGTGTTAACCATTATGCAAGTGTGTTTTCAGGTTCTTAACAGGTTGAGGAACATTCTCATGTGAAGTGATCTTAGATCTACATCTAAACACCAAGATTTGACAAGATAGTGAAGCTAGTCTTGTGATTCACTAAGTGTGCTCATTCATTCACCTCTAAATCTTGTATTTATCACTTGCTGGAGTTTATAAACTTTTAGAAGTGTGGTTTACATGTGGTTTTACAGGTTGAATCAATATCTTAGTGTGTTGATCATATGTTGATCAAGTTTGTTCATTACTAGGTAATCTTGGCATCCTAGTTTTGGGTATTTTCTAAGAATGCAAGTAACTCTTCACACCATAACTTGATTTGGTCACTTGCTGGAAAGTTTGAGAGCTTAAGCAAGAGTGTGTTCAGGTTGGTTTGATTTTGTAATCCATTCTTAGTGTGTGCAAAGTGTTGCATGTGTTTCAATCTTCCTTTCTATGCTTGGAAACCATCTAGGTTCAAGATAGAAGTGTTTTAGGGTCCTAAATCTTCATAGATCTCTTTATCTATCATTTGTTGAGAGAAAAGTGAGTGCTAAGTGCTTTAGGACAGAACCTAAAAGTTGAAGAAACATTAGAATCATGGCTTCCAATGGTGGGATCATGCTAGAGTCTAGTGAAAGGTTGAGTTCATCAAACTACTCTACTTGGAAAGTGAGGATGGAGTCCTTACTTGAGTTGAATGAACTCATGGACATAGTTGCAGAAATTGACGAGAGACCTCTCACACTTCAAGAGCAACAAAGGTTTGATAAGAAGGCCAAAAGGGCTCTTCATATCATTAAAATGAATGTTACAAATGAACTTCTCAAGGAAGTTGGAAAGTGTCAAAGTGCAAGTGAGGCATGGAATGCCTTAAAGAAGCTCTTTGAATCAAAGTCCACATCTAGGGTATTGACCCTAAGGAGACAAATATTTT
The DNA here is from genome assembly GCA_029204225.1 of Diphasiastrum complanatum. Classification (NCBI taxonomy): domain Eukaryota; kingdom Viridiplantae; phylum Streptophyta; class Lycopodiopsida; order Lycopodiales; family Lycopodiaceae; genus Diphasiastrum; species Diphasiastrum complanatum. The sequence goes on from CM055105.1 coordinate 45,306,441, forward strand.
CTAGTAGGCAAAGAGAGGGTGAAAGTGCTCATGCATTTATCTTGAGAGTTAAGTCCCTAAGTGATGATTTAGCATGCATTGATGAGAACATAAAAGATGGTGAAATAGTCCAAGTTATGTTGAATGGTTTGCTAAATGAACATGCTAGCCTTGTGCAAAGTTTTGCCATTCAAAGAGTCTTGCCAAGTGTGGTTGACTTGCAAGAAATCTTATTGGCTGAAGAACATAGGTTGCAATCAAAGCTTGATGGTGCATCCTTGCAAGGTGGAGGTGAAGAGGCTTTCTTCACAAAAGGCAAATTCAAGGGCAAAGGTAAAGGCAAAGGGAAATGGTCCAAAGGTGGTAACTTTGATCATGATGATCACTCTTCCTCTTCCTCTTCTACTAAGAACAATAAGTCAAAGTTCAAGTGCTTTTATTGTGGGATAAAAGGTCATTTTGCAAATGAATGTTATAAGAAGAAAAGAGAGCAAGGAGAGAGGCAAGAAAATCTTACAATAGATGAGGAAGAACATAACACATGTGAATCACTTGTTATGACTTCAAGTTTGTTAGCCAACATAGATGATAATGATCCTTGGTGGATTGATAGTGGAGCCTCATCTCACATGACAAGACATAAGGAATACTTTACATCCTTATTGTCTTATGAGGGAGAAGGTAACATCATCTACACTGCAAATGATGGTCAATGTGACATCAAAGGCATAGGCACTATTCCTATTTCCCTTTCAACAAATAGGAAAGCAAATCTTGAAAATGTTTTGTACATTCCTTCAATCACTAAGAATTTGCTTAGTGTAAGTCAAATGATTGACAAAGGACTTGATGTGGAGTTCATTGGAGATGCATGTTTGATAAGTAAATGTGGATCCTTGATTGCTCAAGGTAGGAGGCATGGTAAACTTTTCAAGCTTGATGCATGTATGATCTCTAATCATGAAGGATGTATGGCTAGGGAGCAATTGACAAACCAAGAAGTTTGGCACAAGAGGTTGGGCCATCCCAACTTCAAATCTTTGGAGGTAATGGCAAAGAAAGAGCTTGTTCTTGGTCTCCCTAAAAGTCTTGTTGCAAATAATAGTGTTTGTGAACATTGTGCCTTGTCCAAATCTCATAGACTTGCTTATTCTAGATCTACTTCTAGATCTAAAGAAGCTTTTCAACTTGTGCATTCTGATATTCATTCTTCTAGTACAACTAGCAATGGTGGGGCAAAGATGTATGCAACTTTCATTGATGACTTTAGTAGGTATACTTGGATCTATCTTCTTAAAAGTAAGGATGAAGTGTTTGCTGCATTTGTCAAGTTCAAGAATGAAATGGAAAACCAATTCAATACAAAGATCAAATGCTTAAGATCTGATAATGGAGGGGAATACACCTCAAATAGGTTCAAAGACTTTTGTATAGCACATGGGATTAAGAGGGAGATGTCTAGTCCTAGGACTCCACAACAGAATGGAGTGGCCGAGAGGAAGAATAGAACCCTTTGTGAATGTGCCAAGGCAATGAGACTACATGCTAATCTTGCTAAGTCTTTTTGGGGGGAAGCTTTAGCATGTGCTAACTATCTATGTAATAGATGGACAAGTGCTTCCTTGGATGGTAAAACTCCTCATGAGGTTCTTTATGGTAGAAGGCCGAGTGTCAAGCATTGTAGGATCTTTGGATGTACATGTTTTGTCAATATCACACTTGATGATAGAACTAAAGAAGATCCTTCATCAAAGAAGGGTGTGTTTGTTGGCTATAGTGAATTAAGCAAGGCTTACAAAGTGTACATTCCTTCTACAAAGAAAGTTGTCATAAGTAGGGATGTCATCTTTCATGAAGAGAATGTTTCCAATGTTGTTGATGTTGATGTGCCTACTAATCATCATGATGTGCAAGATGTCTTGGATGAAGATGGAGATGCCACTCCAAAGCAAACTTCAAGGAAGACTCAAAGGCAAAGGGCTAAGCCATCAAGGCTAACCTATGATGAAAAAGGAAAGCAAGTGGTGGACAACTCTAACTTTGCTTTTCTTACCTCTTTTGATGAAGCAACTTGTGTAGGTGAAGCAATTCAAAAGAAGGAATGGATCCAAGCCAAGGATCATGAGCATCAAGCACTCATCAAAAGCAACACATGGAGGTTGGTAAAGCTTCCAAAGGACAAGAAGGCAATTGGTTGTAAGTGGATCTTCAAGATCAAGACAAATCAAGATGGATCAATCAACAAGTACAAGGCAAGGTTGGTGGCAAAGGGGTATGCTCAAGAATATGGTATTGACTATGATGAGACCTTTGCACCCGTGGCAAAGATGGTAACTATTCGAATCCTAATCTCTCTTGCAACTCTTTATGATTGGGATATGTGGCAAATGGATGTTACTAATGCCTTCTTGAATGGTGATCTTGAAGAAGATATTTACATGGAGCAACCCGAGGGCTATGTTTTACATGATGAGCCTAATCATGTGTGCTATCTCCAAAAGAGTTTGTATGGGCTAAAGCAAGCACCAAGGAGTTGGTATGCTAAGCTCAATTCCTTCTTACTTTCTCAAAACTTTGTTATGAGTGAGTATGATCATTCTCTCTACTTTAGATTGAATGAAAATGATATCACTTTACTTTTGATCTATGTTGATGACATTATCTTAAGTGGTGGTAACAATCTAGATATAGATGAAATCAAGATGGCACTCAAAAGAGAGTTTGAAATTCAAGATCTTGGTAAACTTCATTATATCTTAGGAATAGAGATTATTAGAACTTCTAAATCTACATTCATATGTCAAGAAAAGTATGTTAACTCTATTCTAAAAAGGTTTCATATGGAAGATTGTAAAGTTGTTTCTACTCCTATGGAATCAAATGTAAAGCTAACTACAAGAAGTAATGAAAGATCCTTCAAGGACATTACTCTCTATAGAAAGCTAATAGGATCTCTTATATGGTTAACCATCACAAGACCTGATCTAAGCTTTGTGGTTGGTAAACTAAGTCAATTTATGCAAGATCCTAGTGAGGCTCATTGGAAGCTAGGAAAGAGAGTACTTAGATACATCTCGGGATCTAGAGATTTTGGCATCTTGTATGGAGGTACTACACCTAACCTTTGTGGATTTTCAGATTCAGATTTTGCAGGTGATCAAATGGATAGGAAGTCAACAAGTGCCTTTGCAATCTATCTTGGAGATGGAGTGGTCTCATGGCTATCAAAGAAGCAACCAACTATCTCTCTATCTTCCACCGAAGCCGAGTACAAGGCATTAACAACATGCACCAAGGAGATTCTTTGGATCAAGAGGATGTTATTGGATCTTCACTTGCTGGAACCAGAGAAGACTCCAATCATACTTTGTGATAACCTTTCAGCCCAAAGCTTGGCAAGCAATCCTGTTTTTCATGCAAGGAGCAAGCACATTGAGATTGCTCACCATTTTGTGAGAGATCAAGTCATTGCCAAAGAGGTGGAGCTTCAACATGTCTCTTCAAAGGAGTGTGTGGCTGATATCTTCACCAAACCATTGGGAAAGGACCTATATTTAATGCATAGATCTAATCTTGGAATGTGCTCAAAGACTATGTTGAAACTAGCATCCAATGTTGAAGAGGGAGTGTGAAAATTGTCAACATTTCCTAGCTAGTTTGAGGCCTAAATTGGCTAAAATTGTAAATAGTTTTGGTTCTGGAGTTTTGCACGTGTGAACCAGGCCACAATGTTTTTATTTACTGTATTTTTTCAGTATGATGAAGTGTCAAACTTCATACCCTTCAAAATGAGACCATTTTGATGTATTTTGGTCATATAAGCCATTTTTAGCTATTTTTCCTATATAGGGAATATCTAGGGTCAAGTACCTTCTAGAGAGAGGAGAGAGAGTCATCTTCCTCATCCATAAATAGTAGGGAAGTCGTGGAGAACAGGTTGGAGAAACCTTTTGTATGCTTCATTGAGATCAATAGATCATTGTCATTGTTTCTTCCTCCATTGAGAGCATTGTTGTGTGTATTGTCTTCAAGCTATTGTGTATGATCTTAGGTGCTTTCCAAAAGTGGTAGGCTGATGTATTATGGACTGTATAATGTTATTTTGGGCCGCACTTGATGTTTATGGAAGTTTCCATTTGTGATAAATGCTTTTTGATCAAGTTCTTTGCATTCTAGGTAGCATAGAATGTGTTGCCAATTCCTAGCTTATGTAGTTTGGAGTGCAAGCATTCAAGCCAATGATCTTGGAGTTTAGATCCACTTAGGATCTGTATTTTTCACATAATGTAGTGGTGGGACGTAATGGGGAGGATGAGTACAGTGGGAAGTAATGATTGACTGTGAAAAATAGAAAAAAAACTACACAAGTAAGGGATTCAGGTACGTATGCCCCTCACAAACCAGTAATCCATACCGAAATAGGAGTGGTATCACTATTTACCAAGAGAGGACTCCTAGAGTACACACCATAAAGTAGGACCAGATTGGAAGGGGGACACATTCCCATATTGACACCTCATACATCACCGACAGAATGATGCATATCAATAGCATTATAGAAAAATATATATACCAGTGGAAATGAGTGCTTAGTAGAAATCATCCATACCAAGGCCATCACCTATTTGGAAATTCATCCTCAGTAAGAAAGAGATGCTTATTGTGATTGACTAGCACAATACCAAAACCATATCACACGTTGAACTACTCAAGGTAGAAAACTACAAAAATCATTAGAATCAATAAAACACCTACCTCTGAGATGCTATGGGATCGACAACGTTTTGAGAATGAAAGAATAAGGTATCCTAGAATAGGGAATATTCTTTAAGGTCATTTTGAAGATCTTAACAACGACTTTAATGCAGAAGGAATATTTAAGAAGGGTCTACTAAACTTGCATATCAGAAGTTAGATCAAAACCCCAAAGTATTTTGCCAGACCGTTACGGAACTTCACCTGATACCTTGGAAGTACAATTAAAATCTATTCGTAATGATTTTCGTGTCCGATAGAATATCAAAAAACACGTTTGGTAACCCAAGAAGGTTTTGTCCAGTAAGCTGGAACCTGAGTTGGGGATCTGCAATCATTATAGCATTAGATACTACTTTGGGCCGTGTGACCACTGACGACCTCGCTTTAGAACTAAATACAAATGGAACCCACATATAGTCCACTTTGTAACTATGTATAGGTCAACACTGGTTTTCGCTCTCAGTTCAAGTTGCCCTACTAGACGGGATCCCCCGAGGAGCCTTAGGGTTCATATGACGGATATTAGTTCCTACTCCTACCGGGTGACGTATGCCAACTAGTCAGAAGAGGAATTCCGAGATATCATTTTTGCACACTTGAATTTCACCACAATCTGTAACCCGGGGACGTCTTACTTAGAATATGACATCACGAGGATTATAGTTACCTAGACGTATATGAGTTCAGGCCAGATGGGTCATGGAAATTAATCGACGGTACGTCTACACATTTCACAGAAGTATCACAAGAAGTATCACAACACCCCCGAATACCCCTTATGTCGATTTGTCTGACGAATACCTAGAGTCGCTTGGAACCGCTAATAGCATCAACATAAATTCCGAAGATAGACCCAAGAGAATAAATCAACAATCACTATACCAACACCCTGACCTCATGAATATCTTCAGTGACGTAGTATCTGAAGACCCTACTAATGATCTCATTTTTTATGTAGCCATTGAAATAGTTAGAGAAGTACAATAGTTCCGAATCCATATTTACTATCGCATAGATCCTGTATTGGTACTATTATTGTCCACTACTTTGACTCGACTACGCCAATGATAGAAGAGAGTTAGCATACCAGATTCTGAGAGAGTAGAAGTGACAAAAATAGCATCACAGTTCGATAATCAGTTTACCTCCCAAGCGGTCATACCTCTGATAGCATGGAAAACTCTCATTGATCCGTACGGGGTGATCGGGATGGCCCCCGGGATTGGAAACGACGTTACCTTGATCACTCGTGTAAGGGCATTGTAAGCCTTCCCTCCCGCTGGGGATCTTCCGACGGGACAAGTCCCTTGATGGAAAATCTGCCCAACATAATCCTTCCACTTTCGTTTTACATGTCATTTTTGGAACTCAGTTATGGTTAAGCTAGATGTAAAGTTGAGAATGAGCAATACCAAGCATCCTGAAACAGATGGCCAAATTGAGGGAGTCAACCAAACTTTAGGGAATATGTGAGTAAAAAGCAGGCCCAATGGGAAAAATATTTGCCACTGGTGAAATTTGCTTACAATAATAAGAATAATGTTAGCACAAGATGAGTCTTTTTGAGTTGAACTTTAGTTTTAATGTTGTTAGTCCTGTTACAATAAAAATTCCTCAAAAAGTGCCTAGTGCGACTAAATTTGTAATTCAAATGAGTGAAATATTAGCAAAAGGAAATATATGACATGCGATGGATAAAGAGGTTTCACATGATGGTGATAACATGTGATTTTCAGGAGCAACAATAGGTGACTGATGGGCCGGCAAAGATATTGGATAGGTGGGAGATGCGTCTGCACACCCGCTTGATCCAGGAATATTTGGTTACTTGGCATGGTAGGCCTCTTACATATGCTACCTAGGAGACCTTGCATAGTTTACTTGTACAATACCCTAAGTTTGTCATTGATGTCTCTTGAGCGGGAAGGGATGTTATGTATTTTACTCCATGTCCCATTTGCTATAACTATGATAGTTAGAGTGACTATAAATTTGTGAGTCAGAAATGGTTAAGGCACCGGTCTGTGGTAACTGGACTATAGTACTTAGTTTAATGTTGATGTTGAGAGACACATGTGATGGGACATGGGATACTGGGTTCTTGAGAAGGGACTGGCTGGATTGAGCTCCTCAATAGGAGAGTGGTGACTAGTCAACTGAACACAGGTCATATGCTCACTAGGACATTTCATCCAATTGATGAGTGACATGTGTGATGATGGTCCTTATAATGATCGTCAAGTGAAGTTCTTCAAAAATCATGTCACATGCAAACCAAAAGGACACCTATGGAGCATAAACCACCCAACCAACATGATGTGGCTAGTCAATACCCTAACCCTTCACCCCCAAGCCACAGTGAATGAATACAAGAGAGGAGAGGAAAACTTGGCTCAAGAGACTGAATTTTCAATAGGGAGATGGGCGAGTTTCCATGGGAAGTATCCTCTCTCCAAAGAGAGAATATTCTCCGTATGATCCCCATGCAACCTATTTTAAGCAATTGACCACCTATTCTTGCATTATAGCAGTCAAACACCATGCAAGTGCTCCTATGTCCAATTATAGGTCTAGGCCCTCATACGATTATTAATTACTTGTATCGACCACGTTTGAAATGACATAGCATAACTAATAACCACATACAACTGGAGTGACCGGCTATCACGTCAGGAATTATTCCGATTCCCTTATACAAAACATGGACATAACATTCTTCTCCCCTTGAACCACTTCTATCTCTAGAAATGAAACTATAGTAGTATTGTCATGAAGAAATTCTTTGCTAGAGTATGCATCTAATAGATGTGCATTATCCTTATTTTCACTGAGCTCAATATAAGTAGAATATAATGAATAATGGGAGCTCCTTAAAGGAACATTCCCATTTGTAAAACCTAGAATGTTAGATAATGTTGTAAATATAGCTACATCGATTTTGGATATCCTTGTAATTCTTGTAGATACTACACATCCACCTCCTCATGCTCCTTCAAATATTTATACATATATAGATTTTGATGATTATCTTAAATTTGAGAAGGACATAGCCGATGCTGTAGATAGAATTGGTACTCCTTTTTGTTTCAGACTAGAGGAATTTGACTTTAGTATAAATTAGAGAGTTGTTGATTGTTTGGATCTAAGGGCTTCTATCAGTGATCATGTGATAGAGTCTGGGCTTACACTCTTGCAATATGACATTGCAAGAGATTCATCCAATGAGTTGCTGGTGTTGAGTAACTTTTTGCTTCAGGCCTTCAAGGAGAATAATGACACATTGTCACAGTGTCTGACTAGTGGATTCACACCAGCAACAAAATACCTGCTCGTCCCTTATCATACCAAGTAAGATATCTTAAATGCTTCTTGTTTTTTAATGCTTTATCATTGGCATTATCAATGGAAATAGCTCTCAGAATTGCAGCTAAGGAGATTTCAATCTTATTTTGCAGTGACCACTGGAGTTTAAACATGATCTCTATTAAGAGATCTGTAGATAATATTGTTAAAGGTTTTTGTGTCAAGATGAACTCGGCGAGCAATACGCATAAGGATGTAGATATATACCTTCCATATTTAAGTAAATATATTCCTACAGATTTTCCCCATTCCGTGGACTGGCAGATTGTTAGTTTGGAGGTAAATTCTATCTTTCTTAACAACATTTTGAAATCAGTATTCTAATGTATTTGTTTCATTCTAATTCATTTTGTTTCATAATTGATTTCTTGTGTGCTGAATTTTTTTGCAGTCACCCCAGCAAAATGATTCATCAAACTGTGGGTGGTACACATTATATAATGCAAAGTTATTTTTTGAGTGGTTCAACCTTCAGGAAGATGTTGATATTTCTAAGGTGATAAATTCTGTTTATTCTTATTTTTGGAATCATGATTAGTTTTCTATTTTGTTGTTGTTTTTAATCATTACTAATACATGAATGTTCTATCTTGTAATTTATACTTCTTGAGTACACATCAAGCCATGTGTACAGATTTAGACAAGAAATTATCCAAAGCATACTGACTAGGACAAGGCTTCAGCCTCCTATTGCTGATGATGGTGCAAAGGATGATGTAATTATACTAACTAAAGATTAGAACAAATACAGATAGCATAGAACATAAATAGATTGCACAAATATAGAATTCATAGAAAAATATACATTGATATATCAAATGTTGTTTCATTTTATAAATTTGGGAGCACAAAATACATGTACTGATGCCCAACTTCGGCTTTCATTTATTGAATGAAAGAATGTATACACAGATTTTTACTAAACTTTATTTGAAGCTATTGTTCTCCCACAATGGTAATTGTTGTAGGTAGATCTTTGTTGCACGTTGTTAGCTCCAGTCTTTTTCACATCTGTGACATGACAAATATTAGTGAATGTGCAATTGTAAATGATGACATTTTCAATTATTTTGGTCTATTTTGAAATGGCAATAAACATAAAGTACTTACGAGTCTTTCGCTGATGATAAATCTGAAATATGTTGGTAGATTGGTTTGTAATAGCATGAGCTCCGTTGTGATAAAATCATGCTTCCAATGCTCTTCCACCTCAACCATAGTCAAATATTGCTCATTGTAGATAATGCTTATCTCCATTCGGTTTGTGTGACCATTTAGTCCAAAGTCTTGATCTAGTGGTAGCCATATACCTTCAATTTTCTTGTATCTCTGATAGCTAAATGTGAGACTGAGCATTTGCATTTCGATATGATAACGAAAGATCATTGAAGACTTTTTAATCCTGCATTCTATGTCATTATTTGTTTTACTATCCCAGCCTTGATCCATGAGATCTGACAAAGTCTCAACCAATGAATCCTTGCAAACAAATAAAGTTGGTGTCCTACGAATACTAGCACTCGAGAAAAAATCAACAAATATATGTAATGAGATAAACCAACTTAGGTGAACAATTTTCGAGCCTGTGCTTATCTTCATAGCATTTCGAATATCAATGAGTAGCTTGCATCTCAAGGATTCAAAAACAATACTGTCGGGAGTAGGCCACTCATCACTTTGAAAACCTTTGGACTTCATCCTCTTTATTACAGCTTTCCAACATCAGAGTGAATCACGTCCAATATTCCTGCAAGTGACTGTGCTGGCTCCCATTCACTTATGCATGATGGATATAAATCTGAAAGAAAAAAACAATGTTGAAGCATTTAAATCATAATCTGAAGAGCATCAATAAAGAAAATCCCCTATGATTGTTGTAGAGTGCATATGTTTTGATATACTTATAATTACATTTTCGATGATCATGAGGATTGATATCATGTACTTTGATTTCTAAATGCATATATACATGTTGTACTAAAACTTCTAATATCGATTGACCTTCCGAGGTAGTCTTAAACTCCAAAATTTTTGTTTCCAATAAGATTTGTATGTCATTTTTGCTCTTTTCTTTTGTCGAAAATTGTCCTTTGATGATGGATGCAGCAATAGCCATGAATTCTTCGTATATTTTGTTGGCTTCCAGTTATCAGCTTCATCTTTCTCATTGTAAAGAATCATAGACTCGATTGTAGATATGGGTCTCTTCGCCATTGCTAGTTTCAGAGCTTGGGCGACAAAAACCTCTCTGATATGATTTCAATTTTTTGTATCACATTTAATCTAATGTGAATGCCAACATAGTCACAGTTAATGCGTATACCATATTTTATGTAACTGTATATATTGTATTCCTATAACTGTAACAAGTATAGTTAGAAAATTTCATTATACTAACCAGCATAGTCAAGTAAATTTAACTTGAGGTATTGACGTCGGACAAATTAGCACGTGTCGGGCAGGAAGAAGAAACCAGTGGGATAAGTCCATGCTGTCCGGACACAAAGTTCAACGTTTTCTATATTGCATTTTTATTTCTCAGTTAATTTGAACTATGTTACGTAGATTTCAAATCTGTGCATTTTGATTGGGCCTGGTGACGGTCAAAACTAAAGAAAAAAAATAAAAGTATCTTGTCTTTTTTTATTTTGGAACTCCTCTAATGAGAATTTCAAATAATAGTATTTGGAAGTTTCAAATGAAGAGCCTCTTTGTGGAGTGAGAATTTTGGAACATCGTGAGTGACATAGAGCAAAGAATGAATTCAATCACAACTAGATCAAAGGAATTTTGATTGACATGTACAAAAGGTGTGGCCAATGATCAGTTTGTTAGTGAAGTGTCATATACTACAACATATTAGTGATGGATAGATGGCTAAAGGCACATGAGATTCATTCAAGGCATGATCTAAGAGACAAACCTCTCATAATTACTAATGTTCTTGTGGAACAAGCTGAAAAAAATCATAATGGAGGAAGGTGAGAGAATGGAGGCTTACCTTATTAGCATTAAGTAGGTAAGGGAACAATTGATAGAAATTGTTGAACCTAGGATAGATGTGAAATTCATTCATACTGCAATGAATGGAGATGTAGAAAAGTACTAATTGCTTGTAATTGGTATCAGGCAAGGGAGATATTACCTCATTATGAGGATTTACATGGCATTATCTTGAAAGAAGAGTAATGAAGAGATGTGATTGGGACAAGGATGTACCAAGTGATGACCAAGAAACGTTGGTCAAGGGAAAGCAAAAATAAAAGAGGTTCGCAAGGAGAAAGATGAAAAAGATCATAATCAAGGCAAATCAACTAGTAAGAAGAAGAAAGGAAAGTGACTCTATTGAATAGAGCTTGGTCATTGGAAAATAGTATGCAAATAATACAAAATTCTATTGTGAGAGGCATTGGTGCTTTGAAAATGAAATGGAAAAAATGGCAATTGGAGAATTATCAATGAGAATAATGACACATTGTCACAGTGTCTGACTAGTGGATTCACACCAACAACAAAATACCTGCTCATACCTTATCATACCAAGTAAGATATATTAAATGCTTCTTGTTGTTTAATGCTTTATCATTGGCATTGTCAATGGAAATAGGTCTTAGAATTGCAGCTAAACAAATTTCAATCTTATTTTGCAGTGAACTGGATATTAAACCTGATCTCTATTAAGAGATTTTTAGATAATACTATTAAAGGTTTTTGTGTCAAGATGAACTCGGCGAGCAATACGCATAAGGATGTAGATATATACCTTTCATATTTAAGTAAATATATTCCTACATATGTTCCCCATTCCGTGGATTGGGGGAAATCAGTATTCTAATGTATTTGTTTCATTCTAATTCATTCTGTTTCATAATTGATTTCTTGTGTGCTGAATTTTTTTGCAGTCACCCCAGCAAAATGATTCATTCAGCTGTGGGTGGTACACATTATACAATGCAAAAAATTATTTTTTGAGTGGTTCAACTTGACATTTCTAAGGTAATAGATTCTGTTTATTCTTATTTTTGGAATCATGATTAGTTTTCTATTTTGTTGATGTTTTTAGCCATTACTAATACATGAATGTTCTATCTTGCAGTTTACACTTCCTGATTACACATCAAGCCAAGTGTACAGATTTAAACAACAAATTATGTTGAGCATATTGGCTAGGGCAAGGCTTCAGCCTCCCGTTCTTGGTGATGGTGCAAAGGATGATGTAGTTATACTAAATTGAAATTAGAACAAATACAGCTAGCATAGAACAGAAATAGATTGCACATGTATAGAATTCATAGATATATAGACATTGATATATCAAATGCTGCTCCATTTTATGAATTTGGGAACACACAATACATGTACTGATGCCCAACTTGGGCTTTCATTTATTGAATGAAAGAGTGTATACACAAATTTTTACGAAATTTTATTTGAAGTTCTTGTTCTCCCACAATGGTGATTGTTGATGACATTTTAAGTTATTTTATTCTATTTTGAAATGGCAATAAACATAAAGTACTTACGAGTCTTTCGTTGATGATAAATCTGAAATATGTTGGTAGATTGGTTTGTAATAGCATGAGCTCTGTTCTGATAAAATTAAGCTTCCAATGCACTTCCACCTCAACCATAGTCAAATATTCCTCATTGTAGATAATGCTTATCTCCATTCGGTTTGTTTGACCATTTAGTTCAAAGTCTTGATCTAGTGGTAGCCATGTACCTTCAATTTTCTTGTATCTCTGGTAGCTAAGTGTGAGACTGAGCATTTGCTTTTGGATATAATAACGAAAGGTCATTGAGGACTTTTTAATCCTGTATTCTATGTCATTATTTGGTTTACTATCCTAGCCTTGATCCATGAAATCTGACAAAGTCTCATCTGATAAATCCTTGCAAACAAATAAAGTTGGTGTCCTATGAACAGTAGCACTCGAGAAAAAATCAACAAATATATCTAATGAGATAAACCAACTTATGTAGACAATTTTCGAGCCTGTGCTTATCTTCATAGTATTTCTAATATCAATGAGTAGCTTGCATCTCAAGGATTCATAAACAATACTGTCAGGAGCAGGCCACTCATCGCTTTGAAAACTAGCCAATGAAATTGCTTCAAGCTTGCCAAAATCTCCATCTGTTTGTCACGTATATAAAGATTCATAAAAATAGATACCACAATCTGCAAGTTCCTTTGGACTTCTTCCTCTGCATTGCAACTTTCCAACATCAAAGTATATCACGTCTAATATTTCTGCAAGTGATTGTGTGGGCACCCATTCACTTATGCATGATGGATATAAGTCTGAAAGAAAAAAACAATGTTGAAGCATTTAAATCATAATTTGAAGAGCATTGATAAAGAAAATCACCTATGATTGTTGTAATGTGCATATGTTTTGATATACTTATAATTACATTTTTTATGATCATGAGGATTGATATCATGTACTTTGATTTCTAAATGCATACATACATGTACTAAAACTTATGATATCGATTGACCTCCCGAGGTAGTCTTAAACTCCAAAATTTTGGCTTTCCAATAAGATTTGTAAGTCATTTTTGCCTTTTTCTTTTGTCGAAAATTGCCCTTTGATGACGGATGCAGCAATACCCATGAATTCTTCGTATATTTTGTTGGCTTCCAGTTATCAGCTTCATCTTTCTCATTGTAAAGAATCACATACTCGATTGTAGATCTGGGTCTCCTTGCCATTGCTATTTTCAAAGATTGGGCGACAAAAATTTCTTTGATTTGATACTTAATTTCAATTTTTTGTATCACATTTAATCTAATGTGAATGCCAACATAGTCACAGTTACTACGTATACCATATTTTATGTAATTGTACATACAGTTTTTCTATAACTGTAACTAGTATAGTTAGAAAATTTCATTATGCTAACTAGCATAGTCAAGTAAATTTAACTTGAGGTATTGATGTCGGACATATTAACACATGTCGGGCAAGAAGAAGAAACCAACGGGACACGTCCATGCTACCCGGACACAAATTTCAAAGTTTTATATATTGCATTTTTATTTCTCAGTTAATTTGAACTACGTTACATAGATTTCAAATCTGTGCATTTTGATTGGGCCTGGTGACGGTCGAAACTAAAGAGAAAAAATAAAAGTATCTTTACAAAGGGTCTTTTTGATATTGAGAACTTCTCTAATGTTCCTAAGAAAAATAAGAAGATAGCTGAGCAATTCTCTATCTGAGGTGGTTTACTATTTTGGAATGGGAAAGTTTCTGTACCAGCAAATGAGTTCAAGAAAAAGATTCTTTATGAGTGTGATGAAGTTTCCTGTGCAGTTCATCCGGGTATACACAGGACTTTAGACTTGGTCAAAAGAGAGTTTTATTGGCCAAAACTCAAGCCATTTGTCGAGTCTTATGTGGTTAAATGTAGACCTTGTCAGTTAGCCAAAGATGAATGCTTAAAGACTAGAGGGTTGTTACATCCCCTACTGGGAAAGTATATTTATGGATTTTGTGGTTAGACTTCGAAGGACCCAACGGACTACCAAGTGATACAGTTAGTGATAGAGATCCTAAATTTACAGGTCACTTTTGTTCAGTTGTTTTCTAGAAGCTTGCAATATCACTTAGTTTTAGTTCTTCTGATCATCCTGAATCAAATGGCCAAACTGAGAGAACTAATCAGACTATGGAGGATATGTTGATAACATATGTGTATCATAGGCAATCTCAATGGGAAGATTATGTTTCTTTGATTGAGTTTTATTATAACAGCAGGGAACATTCTGCTACTGGTTATAGTCCGTTTATGCTGATGTACGGTTTTCAACCTAGATCTCTCGTAAATGTGGAGACGAAGTCTGTTAAGATCCAAAACGTTGCAAATTTCTTGCATGATATGCATGAATATTGCAAGTGGCCCGTGATTGTCTCCGGAGTGCTCATAATAGAGTTAAGCACTATGCCAATCTTAAGTGGTCTCCCAGAGATTTTAAAGTTGATGATTGGGTACATCTTAAAATACCTAAGGATTATAAGACTGCATATGAGGAAGCATTTTAAATTGGCTATCTAATATTGTGGACCATTTCGGATTGTAAAGAAAATTGGTTCTTTAGCTTACGGATTACTAGATCTTACCCATTCAGAACTAGAGATAAACAATCGAGAAATCGTTCTATCTCTGAGTGCTTGATTAGGTGGAAGGGACAAGGACTGAGGATGATGATTCATGGGAGTGGGTCGAAAGCATAAGGCATTAAGAAACTCGACACAAGTCCTTTGGACAGCTTTCTTATCAATATCAGAGTATTTTTCTTTTCTTGAAATAGCAATTATACTATCAAGCTTCTTCCATACATCAACTTTTAGTACTCTGGTTTTGTGGTCTTTCTCGAAGTCTTGAGTGGCAGCACTAATATCTGTCCAGACTGAGTGTTGAATATTAGAAGCCTTACCAATATGATTTGCTGGCTGGGTCTGGATGATCCAAATGGATTAGCCTAAAATTGCTTTCTAGATGCCACCACTATGGGATCATACGCTTTTGCGACTCGAACAACATCATGGAAAGTTTGAAGCACATTACGCTTACACTCATTCAAATATTCTGCAGGCAGGCCTAGGATAAACTTTCACAATGTCAGTTTTGCATCGAATGAAGAACTTTATTCCATAAATCCATAAAATCTTGCAGGTACGAGCCCAAACTCTGAGTACCCATTTTGCAGTTAACAAATTTTTGGTAGTAATCTGAGTCGTCTACAACCACAAACGACTTTTTGAACACTTCCATAAACTCACCCCATGTGGTAGGTTTAGGTTGAAGATCACGCCACCATGATGAAGCTTTCCCACGAAAGAACAAAATAATACTCTCAATCATTTTTTCTTCAAGAATTCCATGTAGATTAAAGTAACCGGTCCACTTGGATAACCAGTCATCTACAACCTCGGGTTCTTTCTCTTTCTTCTCTCCTGAAAATGGTTCAGGCTAAAATCCCAAATTCGGTGCAGATAAAGTTTTGACTTGATTTAATAGTACTTCCATTTGTTGATCCCTAACAATGTTCCTGTTGTTTATTTCATTGAGTGGCTTAACGACTAGCAAATCTGCAAATAGGTAGGCATAGGCACCTGACAATCAAGAGCTACATTTGCATCACCATCTACCATATTGATTTCCTAACATGCAAAATTAGCTTAATTAAGCGAGATCCAAATCATCAACTGAAAAGTGAAATAATCAGGACCCTTATAACTGGCTGATATCTCACAACAAGGTCTTTCACTCATTTAAGCAAATTTCGTCAAATCAATATCAGACCGATTTAAACAACGACGACTTTCTGGACCAAAAAATTTTAAAAATTTATAAAAAACTGGGATTTTCGAAGAACTGCTCGAAATGGACCCCCTGTGAAAATCGATTAAGAAGATCGATTTCTCAAATTCATAGGCACTGTCACAAATCGAGATTGTTTTGAAAGATCCTCCATGCATCAGACTTAACATGCATTGTCTTTTCCGAAAAAAAAGAAATTTTTTTCGTAAATAGCCTATCCACTAGGAAATCTGCTTTTTAATCAATAATTTCCAAAAATAGCTCCATGCAAGAAATCTGCTGATCAATCTATTGATTACGCATGTAACATGCATCCAAGCATGCATACAGGTCAATCTATATGTTTCCATCAATAGACAAGCATCACACTGAGTTATAAGCATGCATGCATCTGAACATTTCCAAAATTTTGCAAAATTTAGTTCAAAAATCGCCAAACTTCAGACGACCATAACTTTCTCTACAGCACACCAAATTGTTTGTTGTAAAGCATAGTATATAGGGAGATGGGTCTACAAGGCACTTGCCACATCACCCTACCACCTAGGCTTCACACATGCGAGCAGTAAATGGCCAAAATTCAGGTAGGAGGGCACACTTTTG
The DNA here is from genome assembly GCA_029204225.1 of Diphasiastrum complanatum. NCBI lineage: Eukaryota > Viridiplantae > Streptophyta > Lycopodiopsida > Lycopodiales > Lycopodiaceae > Diphasiastrum > Diphasiastrum complanatum. The sequence continues at coordinate 45,323,478 of CM055105.1, forward strand.
GTAGGTGATATCTTCAAAAATTTAACTTCATCCCAATCTGCAGCCAATCAGAGGGTACAAGCACTCTACTAAGCTTCATTAGAGAGGCATTGAAGCTTCAAATAGATCCAGCAAGAAATCATAAGCTCGGATCATGCAAAAAATGTACTTTTGGCCTCCTTCAACAAGCAAAACATAAACATGGTGTCTAATGCTGGCTCAAATCAGAGGCAATCCATCATATCTTAGAGCTTGTAATGAGAATCAACAGGTTCATACCCCCATTTGATAGGTATTCTTGCCTAAAAATCCTCAAAAATAAACTAATTTTTTATGTTTTGAGCCCCCTAATGGTGTCCAATCCTAACCAAATTTCATAAAAGCCTTAGGAAAATTTCATTACACCTTTGAAAAATGTGCATGCAAAATATTGGATTTGAATTTTAAGAACTACCACAAAATTAGTCCAAAAAACATCATAAAACCATGATTTTTGACTAAATTTAACCAATTTTGACCAAAATTTGTGGGTCAAATTCTCAAATAAGTGCAATCTAATCCTAAAACCTGTAAATCCATCATATGCAAGCACTACAAATTCTGATTTTAGTCAAATATAGATTCTATAGCCCATCTCTAGTCCAAAAACTCCAATTTTTGGTCCAAAATCACTATCTAATCATCCTTTTGACTATTCAAACATCATGCAATCATTAAATCCTATCATTAATGACTGTAAAACAACAAGTACAAATTGGAAAACATACTACATCAATACCTATGATCAATTCCAAGCAAAAAACCACAATTCTAGGTGAAAAATTCACTAAAACCATAAAAAAGCCTACAATTTCCATGAAAATTCATGGAGCAAAAATTGCAATTATGATCTTTAGGCTGAAAGTACACCAAGGATATGAGAATCCACCTACTTGGAGATGAATTCCACCACCTGGAAGAACAAGCAAAGAGATACACCAAAAAAGCTGCACAAATCCAAGATCTTCAAGCCCCACCTCCTGATTGATGTGATCCAAGTTTTGATACCACTATAACGATCGCCAAGTGAAGATCTTCAAGAATCCTATCACATGCAAACCAAAAGGGCACCTGTGGTGCATAAACCACCCAACCAACATGAAGAGGCTAGTCAATACCCTAACCCTTTACTCCCAAGCCACAATGAATGAATACAAGAGAGGAGGGGAAAACCTAGCTCAAGAAACTTAATTTTCAATAGGGAGATGGGCGAGTTTTCATGGTAAATATTCTCTCTCCAAAGAGAGAATATTCCCCTTAGGATACCCATGCAGCTCGTATGATTATTAATTACTTGTATCAACCACGTCCAGAATGACATAGCATAACTAATAACCACATTCAATTGGAGTGACTGGCTATTCACGTCAAGAATTATTCCGATTCCCTTATATATAACATGGACGTAACATTCCTCCTATCAAGTGGGAAGGGTCGGCTTTCCATTGTTTTCCATGCGTCGATCAGAGGAAGGGTCAGGGTTTAGGGGTGCTCTAGGAGAGTGGTTATGTGAGCCCAGGGTTATGCACTCCTATCAGTTTCTATTCAGCTATGGTTGGGAGGAGACTGAGCAGCCAACTCCTATGTCTGGATGAGCTCATGCTTTGTACAGGTTTATGGACAGTAATCATGCTATGTACATGTTTAGTAACAGTGTAAATCTGAAATTTCATAGAGTTTTTGTAAATAGCCATTCCCTGTGATGAAGTTTTGAAGTTATGGTGAAATAGAATCTGACACCTCTTCCCTCAAACACTCCCCAAAGCCCACTCTCTTCGAGGATCAACCTCATCTTCCAACTCCAATTGGCATGGTTCATCCCTCAGGCTTCGCCATGATCTTTGGATCGATTGCCCCTAATGTTTTTCACAACATATCTCAAATATTTCTTCTTTTCCTTTTAAAATCTTGAAGGACGAAGCAAGAATATTCTTGTTTATTTTTAAAGAGTACAATGAATACAACACACATTCAATCTTCTTCGTACAAATCTATTACACTTCTTTGTACATCGATTTGGTTGCTACTATGGTGATGTGGGCCGATAACGAATGATAAACTAGCAACTCAAGTACATTAAGATTAAACAGCTGTCATAGATATTCTGATAAAGTACACTAATAAGCAGCAAGCAATTGAGTATTTAATCAAGGACACACAACACATCAGAGCTGTAATGATGCAAAGATTCCTAAACAGGTATGTAACACTTTAACCACCGGCTGTCATATCACATGTATCAACTTTAACCCATGTATTGTGACAGTTACATTTAACCACACACTGCTACCCCGATCCTTAGAATCAACATCATCACATGACTTTGAATTGCTTCCATGATTTTCAAAAAACACACGCCGCTCGTATGCAAGACAAACATGTATGCATATAGAGTTATAAAAATTACTGCACAGTTCAACAATCTAATACCTTTGTCCTGGAAAACGGATTGATTTTCCTCCTTCCCCCGCCATCTGTACCTGGTGATATTGTAACTTGAACACAGTTTTGCCGGCTTCATAGTTGATACCAAAGGCTGTATGCGCTATAACATCAGCCGTCAGATTCTGGTACTCTTTTAGAACCTCAATCTCAATTCCATTCGGATCATTGGCTTTTACAATCCTGCGCTCCCAATCATTGCACATCTTTGTAGCCAGCTCTGCAATCTTTCCTACCATACCCTGGATAAATAGAGCTCTCTTAGAAATTTTCATAGCTATCGAACTTTAATATCAGAAATAGAACACGGCAGTTGGAGATAGGACGTTGAGTTGTGAGACAATTGTTGATTATACCTTGAGCTTATCAACGTGGAATCCAGAATTTAGGATCCGCCGTCTCTGGTGCGCCCACTTTTGCCGTTGGACATGGACAAGCCATCTCCAAACAGATCCCTGATAGCAGGGGTACCTGTCACATTGGGAAAATGACCAAGTTTATTGCCCAAGATCTCCTTTATCAGCTCAGGATTGGTCGTAGTCAATCTCACTTCAGACCCAAATGTGTAGATGACCTACCGTAGATTTTGGACCATTTTGTATAGTGAGGGAGGATGCGAGGTACTATCTCATTAGATGATGATTTTACTGGCTTGGAGCCTGCCTCAGCCAGGAGTCGGACCAGTTCAGGCTCATTTCCAACCATTGGAAAGAAGGGTGGTCCCTCCTTGCGCTCGGAGGCACCTGTAAACCTGCAATGGGCGCCACCATAGATCTCTTAGCAGCCTCGCCAACTTGAAGATGCATGCCACTCCAGTTACAGCTAACAGCCATTGCAGAAAAATTGTGCTGAACCGGAGTGATATAGATAGTGATCTCAAAATATAGCCTCTGCAGGTACTGATGTTCAGCACCTGATGCCTGCAAGCTGTTACATGCAATGAAGGAAAAGGGTTGTCCAGCTGATGTTGTTACGTGTACAGCTCTCATCAATGGATTGTGCAAGGAGAAAGAGTAACGTCAAGCGTCGGTGGTTCAACCGGGAAGTAGTATATAGGTTGTCCCCACCCATAGTCTGCCTTGTGAAAAGGTAGTCTGGACCAGGATGATATGTAATGTGTTGCTGAGGATACGATTGAAAGCCCTGCTGTAGGAGATCGCCTAGGACTCGTTTTCTCAAAGTAATCCATTTTTGACCTCATGTACTTATGTACTTGTCGTTGATCATCGCTTTGGCTTCTTCAATTCATGTAACTGCGTAGGATAGTCCGAGATCGGTAAGTTCTCTTGCCGAAGCGATAGAGCAAGCGGTCATGACCGCGTTGCCATGATAACCTTCAGGAAGAGGTGGACAGAGGCGTGATCTACCATCTACTGCAAACAGGAGTTTGGTCGTTTCAGAGGATTCTACACCCAGAGCTTTTGTTCGGATGCGCCAGATGAAAGCACTCATGACCTCGAAACTCGTGCATGTATTCAGAAGACCTTCACCTAGTACATGCTTCTTCATTAATGCTATATTTTTTGAGTCTGTGTATTCAAAACATATAACCTTCTGGGCATATTCCATATTCGTATCAAGCTCGAATTGTGCCAGTACGTCCGAGATAGTGGCATCAGCTTCTGCTTCGACAAAAACAGCCCCTTCACCACTGCTGATAACGTGACACTTCCCGTCCGAGCTAAACACAAGCCTTCCAGCTAATGGGTAATAATGCAACAAAACCTGTGCTAATGCTTTCTGTAAAACTATCACTGGATCAGCAGTTCTGTTTATTTTGTTAGGCTGGTAGAAAAATAGTACATTCACATACAAGGGAATCTGATCTAGATTGGAAAGCCAGTAGATGCAATCTCTTGCAGTTGGAGGCAGGGACGGTGCAACGAGCTTTGCCTCTTTGCACTTCACTGCACAAAAGCTGCCGCTGCTGCTTTCAGCCTGTCGTGAAGGCATGATTTCCCAGAATGATCCTCCACAATTGATAATTGTCTATAATCTGAAACAGAACGATGCAATTGAACTTTGTTTTCCTTCTTCTGGATCTGAATTAAAGTTAAATACTAATTTATATCAGTGCTACGGAATTCCCTCACGGTTATGTGCACCAAGCTCGGTGCATATTTTATCATAGCAGTGAGGAGTGATATCGGACACATGGCATCATCGGGTTGGCTAGGAGGAGGCAGATTCTGAGACATCTCTAATCTGCACCGTAGATCTTGAACTGTTATGTCTGTATTCGTGATCCAATGGTGGGCTACTGCTGTAGCCACCCTCGCCGCTCCAGCGGCTGGAGCGGCCACAGCCAGTAGCCCACCTTTGTATCATGAATACCTAGTCCATATCTGTTGGCTTTTGAAAAATCATATGACTATCAAAGATTGCCGGTTATCATAGTAGCTATCCTTGTTAAAGAATAGTGCATTAAATGAAACTATTTTTTATATGTAAAATTATATTCATCATAATAAAAATATTAAAAAAATTTCAAACATCGTTGGCATCTAAATATTTTTCTTGGGCATTAACTTAGCTCGCTCCAACAATAGTCTTCATGGCAGCATGTGTTATAAGGTTAGAAAGTAGCCATGTATCGGTAGGTTAACAAAATTAAAATTTTATCGATTTATCAGAAGTTAGCATCCTGCATTATATCTCTGATGTTGGTTTTTTAGAAAATTTGCCAGTTCGATTCCTAGACTATGCCAGCACTGGTTTATATAATCCTAAAGCAATGGTACAAATTTTGTGCATTTAGAGCATACACTCGTCTTAAAAAAATCAATAAAAAATACACTTGAAGAATGTGTAAACTGCATTTATTATAGATACATAGTATAAATGTACTTACACATTTGCAGCCTATGCTTATTATACATAATAATTGCTCAAGGTAGTGCTCTGAAAACCTCTATATATTCATAAGCCAATAGTTTAGAATCTTACACATATTTGAGTAAACATACAATTTCCTACAAAATCAAAATTTTATTTGTTCTTAGATGTCAACATCCTGCATTATATCTATGATGTTGATTTTTTATTTAAAATTCCCGGTTCCATTCCTAGACTATGTCGGGTTTTCCCGATCACTGGCCCAAGGATGCCTCACAGGCTCACAACAAGGAAGCCCTTAGGATGAGGAGGTCTTCCCCTATAGTAATCTAATGTAATGAACAAAGTTGAATATGGAAGAAAGGGTTGTGTGTGTGCACACCCAAACTAGAAAAAAATCTGTAAGCCAAACTACAAGAGAATCCTCACACCAAGGTTATTGTCATTACGTTCATCGAGGAGTCGTCAAAAATCCTCCTCACTTTGCGCATCCATGTTCAAATTGTGGCGTCCTCTAGAGTGAGCAAGTTCCATTGGTCTAGGTCCGCTGACCCGGGCACGATGCGAACTGAAGATGTGTCAAAGTGTTGTTCTTGATGCCGGTGGTCTTGTTAAAACAGGGGCCTTCCGTACTCCTCACGACACTCTAGGATGATGGGTGGTAGGTACCCCATACTTTCATCATGGAGAGTATGTGGGGGATGTGAAAGATTCAACTAGTTTCATCACATTCTGCAATATTTCCATATTTGGCATATTGAGGCCAAAACTTGTTTGACTTAGAGATTGACTTTTCAAAGTTCATTAGTCTAAAATTCATTTGAATAGACACTTTTTGAAAGTGTGGGAAAGATAGAATGCAAGTTTGAGTAGATTCAATTTCAATAAGTTGGATACATTGAATCTAGACCCAAAATTGGTAGGGTTAGCATTTTGGTGGGAAAGCCAAGTGGCCAAATAGGGTTTGGACCTGCTATAAAAGGATGTAACTCTAATGGACCTTCATCAAGTCAAAAGCCAAGGAGAACATCAAGAGAAAGACAAGTACCTTCAAGGCTCACATATGATCAAAAGGGTAAGCAAGTAGTTTCTGGAAATTATGCTGCTTTCCTAACCTCTTTGGATGAGCCTACAAGTATAGATCAAGCAAGGAAAGAAGAGGAGTGGATCCAACCAATGAATCTTGAGTATTGATCTCTTATGAAGAGTGAAACATCTTTTGGAAGATCTTCTTGTGTACATGGAGCTATGCAAGTAGATGGATGTTTTCTTGCTGTAAAATCAAGTAATGGATCTGGAAAACAAATTTTGTTCAATGACTTTGATGATCAAGTTGAATATCAAGAGGTTGATCTCAAAGCGCTTCAACTAGTCAAAAGGGAAGTTGGCAATTTGGAGCTAGTCAAGAGCATCAAAGGAGAGGTAATTGGCAAAGGTGTTATGGATCTATTTTTGCAGCATATTGAAGACTCAAGTAAGGTCAAAGGAGCAGCAAGGAAGTGTTGTTCAAGTTTACTTTACTTTTTCTATCTCATGTTTGAGCATTTTCATGTGGATGTGTGCAAATTGTCAAGATATGGTAAAACTAGCTACATTGGTGAGCATTGTTTTGATGTTGGATTTGTACTAGCATTCTTGGCTGATTTTGCTGATGGAAATGAAGCTATTGGAGGTTCATTATGTCACTCATCCATGGCTAAGTTCTCAAGTGTTGAGCTACTTGGTGCCAATACTTGGAGATTGTCAATTTTTGGTGAATTCATGGTCATTTTCTTGTGTCAAGTAGATCTTGAAGATGGACTAGTGAAAACTACTTGGTTTATGGAGTCATGTGGTGCTGGATTTGCATCATTAATGTACTCACCTACTCATGGATTTCCAAGGTTTGATGGTTTCTTGTGGCAAGATGAAGATGGAGGCTCATTCATGGAGTATCATGGTGGATACAAGGCAACAAAGGACAAAGGAGGAGGAGACATGCAAGCAAAAGTTGATCACTCACATTTATTGTTTGTTTGTTGTATTTTTCCAGAGAGTTCAGAGTTGGAAGCATGGTGGAATCATCTCACTTACATTCTATTTGATTCTTCATGTTCTAGTCACATTTTTACATGTAAAATTGATGTAAGAAATAGTGAAGCATCCCAAGTGGACACTATTCTCTATATTAATTATGGTTGTTTCTATTTTGAGCATTACATGATCATTGAAAGAAGGTCTATTCTTAGGAAGAAGATCATTCTTATGATGGATCAAAGTTCTATTGTCAAAAACTATGCTAGGAGCAAGCATATTGAGATACAATATCATTTTGTGAGGGAGCGAGTCATTGCAAAGGAGGTGGAGCTTCAACATGTGTCTTCAAGGGAATGTGTAGCTGATATCTTCACCAAAGCATTGGGAAAAGACTTGTTCATGAAGCATAGGACTTCACTTGGAGTATTATCAAAGTCTATGCTAAAACTAGTTGAAGAGGGAGTGTGAAAGATTCAACTAGTTTCATCACATTTTGCAATATTTTCATATTTGGCATATTGAGGCCAAAACTTGTTTTAGACTTAGAGATTGACTTTTCAAAGTTCATTAGTCTAAAATTCATTTGAATAAACACTTTTTGAAAGTGTGGAAAAGATAGAATGCGAGGTAGATTCAATTTGAATAAGTTATGTACATTGAATCTAGACCCAAAATTGGTAGGGTTAGCATTTTGGTGGGAAAGCCAAGTAGCCAAATAGGGTTTGGACCTGCTATAAAAGGATGTAACTCGTGGAGAGAGTTATCTTCTCTCTTCTCTATCTCATTTCATGCTTATACATGGTTCTCTTGGGTTCTACTATCCATTGGTGCATTATCTTGGTGATTGCTTGCAATTCTATGTGTAGAATGATCTATATTTATTATTTTTGGATCCACACATGTGAAATACAGTAGCTTGCTGGTTTTGTACGGAGAGCAACGGTACATAATCATTTCATTCAAGTTTGATCAAGTTCTATTAGTGTTTGCATCTCAAATTGTGTGTAGATGCTGATTTTTCTACATTGGTGAAATTGGTAGTGTATTTCTCTTTCTAACCAAAGATCATTCAAGTAGATTGGATCTTAAGGATCTGAAATCTTTCATAGGGGACTCACCCAATGGAATCCCCATTGGAATAGTTTCCTTGAAATTGTAATTAGAGGGAATATTCGTATGAGATTTAACATGTGCAATAGTGTTTGTCCTCAACGATGTTTTTATCTTTGTTGGCTAGCTATGGCCCCGTTCCTTTTAGGAAACTTCTTTTGAGTTTCCCTCCAATATGTTCATATTTTAAGACTATTATGTCTCTAGAAAATGCTAGTTTCAAAATCACATATCTGCAATCTTTAGTAAAGGTCTTCCAACTTCTAAATATTGCCATTAATTACAACTACGTGGCTTGATGACAAATTAATAATTAAACCAAAGTAGATTTTAAAGGTTCAACATTAGATTGTAATTTTTGTTGAAAGTGGATAAAAGACAAATTGGGTGTTGATATTATCTAGGTCTTCTTTTGAGATCCAATAATTATTCTACAATATTCTCTTTATCATCTTGTAGTTTTTGACAAAGGTAATAAATTCATTGTTTGTCACAATGGCATATGGACTTTTATGGTTCTCGGCTACATGGTCTCAAAAGAAATCAAGTTCATATACAAATAAGTAGCTTAGACTCATTGCCTTGAATTTTCTAACGTTTGTTTTCAATAATTCATAGACCATTTATTTTTTAAATACTACTTTGTTAGAATGTATTGAGCTTAGGCATTTATCATCCAAAAATAGTGGATCTTAATTGATTTTTTTCATTTTTTATAAGGCCATAATAAATCATAAGGTCATCTACTACACATTTTCAAATTATTTGGAAGGATAAGTGAAAAAAATGCACATCATCAAATATATATTTTTTAATTCCATCAATCGACTTTCTCTCTCTCTCTCTCTCTCTCTCTCTCTCTCTCTCTCTCTCTCTCTCTCTCTCTCTCTCTCTCTCATATGGATGCTTCTATACTTTAAGACACCTCCCTACGTTGAACCATGCCAAAAACAACAAAACTTTTAATTTAAAGGTCCTAACCCATACTATACTATTCAAATTGTTCCCACCAGTTTTGATAAATAAGTTCTAATATGGTTTTAAGCTTAGCTTAAATGAATGGACAGGATTTGTTGCCAACTTATCAGGGCAAAACTTCCACTTTCCATGAAATTTCCTCACAAATCAGTATATATCGCCCATTTTTTACTGATGTTTCTTCACAACACGGTTCAGCAGGTTGATAATTGCAGAACGTGTGCCCTATCAAGCTTGCCTTCTCCGGTTTCTACTTCATGGTAAGTGGTTTTTTTCATCTCTTGTTGATGCAATTTATGGAGTTCGAGGTAGCTTGAGGTAGAACCACATCCATCCATCATTAAATGACATCTAGAGTCTATGTGACATTTGTCACTTCTCATGCATGAAACTCTACCAACTTTTTGCAAGTGTCCTAGTTCTAACTAGAAATGTACAAATCATCATGCATGTGTCCATTACGTTTTGTGCATGCCTTTCATGTCACTATGGATCACTTACAATTAATGTATGTGAATTGCCACGAGATTCTACAAGCACAATTTTGCTAATTCTATGTCTACAAACTATATGCAAGTTGTACTCATCATTCTAGATATGACATATCCATGTAGCTCGAGTTCTATCTAGGCCAAACTTGGCATTTTGCATTTATGAACAACATACTTGCATGGTACAATATTTGTAGCAAGCCAAAAGTCAAGATGAATTGTTTTTCCATTTTAACACTCCTCCTAAAAACAATCTATATTGATTTGAATATGGATCTTGGTATAACTCCAAGATTGGCTCTATGCTTGATGAAGGAACTTTTGCTCAAAGGTCTGGTGAGCATATCAGCAATACAAGATGATGTGTCGATGTGCTCCGAGTTGATTTCCCCTCCAATGAGCTTCTCTCTCACGAAGTGATGTGCAACTTTGATATGCTTGCTCCTTGCATGGAATATCGGATTGTTGGCAAGGGCTTGAGCTGAAATGTTGTCACACATATTCATAGGTAGGTCCTCTTCCATGATTATCTTTAGCTCCACTAGTAACCTCTTGATCCAAAGCACTTCCTTTGTGGTTGTAGTGAGTGCCTTGTACTCAGCTTCACATGATGAGAGTGATACAATATCTTGCTTTTTGGAAAGCCAAGATATCAAGTTTCCTCCAAGATATATGACATAAGCACCTGTAGATTTTCAATCTGCTCTATCACTTGCAAAATCCGAGTCAGAATAACCAATAATAGAAAGATCTTCTCTTTTATACAATAAACCAAAATCAAAAGTTGAAGATATATATCTAAGCACTCTCTTGGCCATTTTCCAATGATAAATTGTAGGATTTTGCATAGCTTGGCTCAACTTATGAACACTAAAGCTTATGTCAGGTCTAGTTATTGTGAGCCCAAAAATTAAGGAGCTTATAAGACTTCTAAAAAGTGTGATGTCCACGAAGGATCCTTCATCACCTTTGTTAGAGTCCTTTACATTTTGTTCCATAGGAGTTTCTATACTCTTACAATTTAACATGTTGAACTTTTATAACATTGAAAGAGCATACTTGGATTGACATACAAAAGTTTTATCTCTAGTTGAAGAACTTACCAATCGAAAAAACAAGCAACATAAATTATGATTCTAATTGATACCATTTTTGCAACTGGAGCAAGTCTCCTCGTAATCAAGTCCATAAACTTGAGCGAAACCTTTAGCACAAAGCCTAGACTTGTACTTGTTGATTGTGCCATCTTGATTATACTTGACTCAAAAAACCCGCTTGCAACCAATGGTGCGCTTGTTGGATGGAAGATCCACAAGCTTCCATGTCTTCTTGGCCATCAGAGCATCATATTCCTCCTTCATGGCAAGTTACCATTTCTTCGAGTTGAGTGTATCATATACATCCTTTGGCTCCTCATGTGAAATAAAAATAAGCACAATTAGTGGAGTTGATTTCCACTTGCTTGCCTCTATCTTCATAAGTAAGCCTCCTAGGCTCGGATCTTTCTCTTTGAGATCTCCTTAGTGAAAAGATTCAAGGTGACTCCTCCTCAATTCTCGGCCCCATCTCTCCATGATAGTCTTCAAGGGTGATGATTGGAATATCTTTGTGAGAATCTTTGAACTTGACATCTCCAAGAATGTATTTTTGATCCTCATGGAATATAACATCCCTACTCTCAATTGTAGTTGAGATAGAGGGAACATAGATTCTGTAAGCTTTCTTGTTGGATGCATATCCAACCATGATCCCTTTAATAGAATCAGGATCATCTCTTTTCCTTGTTTCCAAGGGCACATGAACAAAGCAAGCACAACCAAAAACTCTAAGGTGATCTACCTTAGGTTTCTTCTTAAACAAGACTTCAAAAGGTGATTTTTCAGCAAGTGCATTGTGAGGTAATCTATTGCACAAATAGTTTGCACAATTTATAGCTTCACCCCAATATTCAATAGGCAAAGAAGCTTCAACTCGAATTGCTTTAGTACATTCATATAAAGAACTGTTTTTCCTCTCAACAACTCCATTTTGAGATGGAGAATAAGCATAAGAAAACTCTCTCTTTATTCCTTCACCTTCATAGTATTCATGAAACTTGTTGGAGATGTATTCACCTCCTCCATCACATCTTAAAGCTTTAACCTTGAAAGAAAATTGTTTCTCAACATAAGCTTTGAAGATTAGGAAGTGATCAAATACCATAGCTTTTGAAGAAAGTAGATACAACCAAGTATATCTAGTAAAGTCATCAATAAAGGTGACAAAACATGTTGCACCACCAATACTTTCAGAAGAGGAAAAATGTACATCCGAGTGTATAAGTTCCAAAGGATGAGTAGTCTTGATAAAAGACTTCTGATATGGCTTTCTATGTGATTTTGCAATAGCACAAGCCTCACAAGGCTTGAAATCTTTGGAGAGAGATTTTGGAAGACCAATAGCCTTCACTTTCTTGACCATATAAGACATAGATTTAAAGTTAGGATAGTTAGAATTAAAGTTAGAATCATTGTGTTACTGTACTGTGGGTCCTATTAGTGGATAAGAATCAGTTGGCCTTTCCACGAGGCAAGTCGATGGGACACGCGTCCTGCCAATGACAACCTGGGTCATGCATGGGTTGCCTGAGTGAACAACTATATGTACAGTGTAATTTCATTTTGAAAAATACAGTTGCTATGTGAGCTTGCTGAGGAGAGTGATTTTCTGTCTGTGTTACTGTGTAGCATGATCTGTGTTCATGTGCAAAGCAAATTCTAAGTTGGTATCAGAGCCGTACAAGGAGTGTACACAGTATAGTGTCGCCGTTGAAGAGAGCTTCAGGAGAACTGTCTTCTAAGAGTTCGGGGTTCTACGGCAGGTTGAAGACAGAAAGAGAAGCACTGGTGCACGGTTTCTAATTTATAGAGGCTTGCTAAGCTCAGCAGAGGGATTATTAGCCTGTGCATAGCATCAGACAGAGAAACATTTGGTGAAAAATTGACAATTTCAAAGCCAGCTGAAAATTGAAACCGGACTTGGGGTTACGATTTTTATACATAAATGGTGATTTCTAAGCTGTTTGTGCACCGTTTTGGATGCCGTAAGGACATGAAGGAAGCTAATCACACTGTCAATCAGCCATGGAGAGATTATGAGGTTTATGTTAGAGATTTGTCTCCAGACAGTTAACCTAGCAGATTTGTAGTAAAAAGGTGAAAAAGCCACTTTGTCAAGTTGAGCTAAAATCACCGTTTCTCCACGGAATTTTCTTACTGAACACTCTACAGTCATGGATTCAGTAGGGCGACCCTGCTCTAGGCCTCAGATCGTGCTCAAAATGATCCACAGGAGAGATTAATCTGATAATTATTAGAGAAGGGAGGCGTGGCCGCAGGCAGGGAGGTCGCGGGCTATTCGTGCGCCCAACGCGATAAACAACTTAGTGTACCGAAGACCATAGCGTCTGAAGGGGTATGGTTAGATGCCCAGATGTACTTTGAACCTTTAGATGAGGTGTCAAATGAATCAACGGTCCAGAATCTGTGATGGGAGAGAAATTTGAACCACAAGATTTGGTTCAGCCATTGGATGAGCTTTGGACAGAGCCCTGAAGAATTGAAGTGCATTCTGGCCTTCAACTTCATTAAAAAATTTCATACTGAAAGTTGAGTTGAGTCCCTTCACAAGTGAAGAGTGAAATTTCTTCAAAGTGAAGAAACAGTTCAAAAGCTAGAAAAGTCCCTATTTTTGGGTCCTTTGCCCGTTTTGACCCAAACGAAAGGCTATAACCTCCAAACGAAGGGCACCCGGACTATACCTGCAAGTACGATACAGCAAAACAGAATGGGTGTAGCAGAGAAAGTGTTCGGTGTACACCAGAAGTAGTTTCACCATTCCACTGGGCACGTTGTTGGGAGTTGACGACTGAGTGCATTTCGGAAGGTGACACCGATTTGGCTTTCAAATTGGTGGAAAAGTGGCGAGTGGCCTAGTAAGAAAAAAAGTGCAGGTCATTATTTTCAACTTTTGACATCATTGTTGGCCTCGACATACTATTCTTAGCCTAAGGTAGAAGTTTTAAACAGTTTTGCGATGGCAAACATGGGAGAGTCCATTTTGAGTAAAAGTAGCAAATTGGATGGGATTTCCAACTATGCAGTGTGGAAATTCAAAATGAAAAACATACTGATGGAGAAAGATGTGTGGGAAGTCGTCACAGGTGATGAGAGAAGGCCGCCAAATGAAGCAGACATCAAAATGTTTGACAAAAAGATGAGGAAAGCTTTGACCTTCATTAACTTGTCAGTGAAGGATCACATCATTACCCACATTTGTGATGCTATTACACCCAGACAGGCATGGAATGTGCTAAAGGAGCATTTCGAGATGTTAAATCCGTCAAGAATGATGTTTTTGAAGTCAAAGTTGAATAGTGTCCACATGGAACAAGGAGAGCACATTCAGACGAGAAATGGTGAAAGCTAGATGTCAAAATACTGACGATCAGGCACTTGCGACACGCCAAAAACAAGGCAAGGGCAAGGGCAAGAAGAAGTCTAAGCAGCAATTTGGCAAGTCTCAGGAGGATGAGGGATCTTCCAGCAAAACTAAGAAGAAAGGCAAGTGCTTCCATTGTGGTAAAAAGGGCCATTGGAAGAGTGAATGTCGCAAATTCCTGGCGGAACAAGACAAGGGGAAACCAAAACAAGCAGGTAACCTTGTCGATGAAGGTGAGATTGAAGACTCTAGCATCTTCATATCTGCATTGTCATCTAATCAAGATGATCAAGCATGGTATATTGACTCAGGAGCCACAAGACACATGACAGGTAACAAGAATTGGTTCAGTAGTTTGAAGGTGTTGGATAATGGAACATCTGTTTCACAAGCAAATGGTGAGGTGTGCACCTTCGACTTATAGTGAAGCGAAGGATGATGACATTTGGATCAAGGCCATGGGAGAGGAGATGGAGTCAATTGCTAAGCATAGCACATGGGACTTAGTAGAACCACCAATTGGAAAGAAACCCATTGGTTGCAAATGGGTATACAGAACTAAGTACCATGCAGATGGAAGCATAGCAAAGCACAAAGCAAGATTGGTGATCAAAGGGTACGCACAAAATAAAGACATTGACTATGAGGAGACCTTTGCGCCGGTTTGTAAGTGGAATACTCTACGTCTACTTATTGCTTTAGCTTCACATTTTGGTTGGCCTTTGCATCAGATGGATGTGAAATCTGCTTTTCTAAATGGTGAGTTAGAAGAAGAAGTGTTCATGGATCAACCTGAAGGCTTTGTAATGAAAGGACAGGAAAATAAAGTATGTCGCTTGAAGAGAGCGCTTTATGGTCTTAAACAAGCACCACGTGCGTGGTATAGTAGGATTGATGCCTACTTTTGTTCAAAGGGTATGGTGAGAACACATTCTGATCCAAATCTATATGTCTTATGCTTTGATGGTATGGTTGCTTTGATTGCTCTTTATGTTGATGACTTGAATATTATTGGAAATAATCAAGAGATGATAGATGTGATCAAGAAAGACCTCATGGAGCAATTTGAGATGACGGATCTCAGCCTGATGCATTACTGCCTTGGAGTAGAAGTGTGGTAAAAAGGACATGAAGTGGGTTTAACACAGGTGAAGTATGTCAAAGAGTTGTTGCACAGGTTTAGGTTGTAGGATTGAAAACCAGTAAACACTCCTATTGAACCAGGTAAAAGGCCTTCTAAGCTTGATGAATCACAGTCATTTGATGCTAAGCTATATAGATAGTTAGTAGGGAGCTTGATTTACCTTACCATAACTAGACCAGATATATGCTATGTTGTTGGCATTGTAAGTCAATTTATGGCAGCACCTACGGAAACGCATTGGAAAGCAGCTAAACGCATTTTGCGTTATGTGAAAGGCACTTTAGAGTATGGCTTGATTTACATGAAGCATGATGGTTTACCTGAGTTGTGTGGCTATGTGGATGCGGACTGGGGAGGTGACTATGATGATCGTAGATCCACCACATGATATATATTCTAGTTTTGTGGTAATTGCTTTTCCTGGTCTAGTAAGAAGCAAAGCACAATTGCTCTTTCCACCATAGAAGCAAAGTATAAGGCAATGTGTAGTGCTGCACAAGAAGCTATATGGTTGAGACAAATCTTAGAAGAAATTGGCATGAAGCAGAAAAATCCCACGACTTTACATAGCGACATTCAGAGTGGCATTTAGCTAGCAAAGAATCCAGTGTTCCATGCAAGAACCAAACACATTGAGATTCAATATCACTTCATACATGAGAGGCTGCTGAGTTGTGAAATTCATGTTGTTCATTGTAGCACAGAAGAACAACTAGTTGATATTTTCACTAAGCCACTTATTGGAGAAAAGTTTGATAAGTTTAGATCAAAGCTTTCTATACTTAAAGTTTGTTGACTTTAAAGCTATGTATTTGACTGTATAAAAAGTGACTCTACTTTAAGAGAAAGAGTTAGAATTAAAGTTAGAATCACTGTGCTACTGTACTGTGGGTCCTATCAGTGGATAAGGATCAGTTGGCCTTGCCACGAGGCAAGCCGACGGGACACACGTCCCGCCAATGGCAACCTGGGTCATGCATGGGTTGCTTGAGTGAACAACTATATGTACAGTGTAATTTCATTTTGAAAAATACAGTTCCTATGTGAGCTTGCTGAGGAGAGTGATTTTTTGTCCATGTTACTGTGTAGCATGATCTGTGTTCCTGTGCAAAGCAAATTCTAAGTAGGATGACCCAACCTTCTATGCCACAACTCCTCCTTAGATAACAAAGCAACTTCACAAAGGTTTCAATTCTCATAAGAATTCAACTTAAAAATTCCACCACATCTGGATCCATCAGCTAGGATCTCATCATTTTTCTTGATAAAGCAAGTATTGGAGTTGAACTTTACATCAAAATCATTATCAAGCAACTTTCCCACACTAATTAAGTTCTTTGTAAGCTTTGGAATGAAAAGAACATTAGAAAGTGCAAGAACTTTTGAAGAAGAAAGTTTCAAAGGAATGTTGCCAATTCCTTCTATAGAGCATTCATGATCATTAGCAGTGTAAATAGATCTCTTAAGTCCTTTGTAAGGTAGAATTGAGTCAAATGACTCCTTTGAACTGCACATATGTGAAGAAGCTCCACTATCTATGTACCAAGCTCCATCTTTCTTGAAAGGTGATGAAGAAAAATTGGACACCATGAGTGATGTTAAATTCACATGTGTGGATTGTCCACAACATGTACTTGTGATCTCCTAAGGTGTGTAGATGCACCAAGATCAAGACTAGATTGAGATTCAAGATCAATCTTAGATCCTATGGAAAAAACACACTACTACATGCATTCAATCACTTCCAACTCTCACTCACACGTGTGGGAAGTATTCAAAAAATAATCTAAGTAAAAACAAGCTGCTCTCCTCGGGTAGAGAGAAAAAAACATCATGAGCTCTCGGGTAGAGAGAGAAAGCTAGAAATCCAATAACTCACAAAATCCATAAAATCACCAAATCAATTAGATACAAAATGAGGAGAACAATGATACTAGTAGATCCACGAGCTACCACTATGCTTAACTATGATTGGACCATACTTTGTCACATCTTGATCCTATTGGACCATTCATCCATGCATCTCTTAATTCTATTGGACTATATTTAAGCACACCTCAATTTTCTATTGGACCTCACAAGGTTCCACCTCTAAATCCTATTGGACCTCTTGGAATTCATCAAACAAAAGCTTTACACTTGTCTAAACTCTAATTGGCACGTGTTTAGCCTCTTACTCTATTTTGGCTCAATAGTGGCATTACAAGTGGAAATGCATAATTTGCCATCTATGCCAAATTTATTGCTATCAACGTCCTACACCTATATGCTTGATGTAAAAAACATAAGACCCCTGTATCTAACATAGATAATCTTTTTTAATTCTTCAAAAGTGATCCTAAAAAGTTATCTATGAAGATTTGAGCATTGATCTTGATATAACTCCAAGATTAGATCTATGCTTGATGAAAGCACTTTTGCTC
This sequence comes from Diphasiastrum complanatum, assembly GCA_029204225.1. Lineage (NCBI taxonomy): Eukaryota > Viridiplantae > Streptophyta > Lycopodiopsida > Lycopodiales > Lycopodiaceae > Diphasiastrum > Diphasiastrum complanatum. The sequence goes on from CM055105.1 coordinate 45,341,414, forward strand.
AAAGGCTTGGTGAGTAGATCGGCAATACAAGAGGACGAGTTGACATGCTCCAAATAGATTTCTCTTTTCTCTCACAAAATGGTGTGCCACTTCTATGTGCTTGCTTCTTGCATGAAATATGGGATTATTGGCAAGAGCTTGGGCCGAGATGTTATTACACTTGATCATTGGTAGATCATCCTCCTTGATGCACTTTAGCTCCATTAATAACCTCTTGATCCAAAGCACTTCTTTGGTAGTTGTAGTGAGTGCTTTGTACTCGGCCTCACATGAAGAGAGAGATATAGTATCTTGCTTTTTGGAAAGCCAAGATATTAGATTGCCTCCAAGAAAGATAGTGTATGCACTAATAGACTTTCGACCCATCTTGTCACTTGCAAAGTCCGAATCTGAGTAGCCGATAATGGATAGATCTCCATAAATTGACTCAATTTGTGCACACAAAAACTTAGATCGGGCCTATAATGGTAAGCCAAATCAAGGAGCCTACAAGACTCCTAAAAATGTGATGTTTTCAAAGGATCTTTCATCACCTTTATTAGGATCTTTTACAATTTGCTTCATTGGAGTATCTATGCTCATAGAATTTTCCATATGAAATTTTTTCAACATAGAGTGAGCATATCTAGATTGGCATATAAAGACATGATTTTCATAAAAATCAATTTCTAGGCCTAGGATGTAATGCATCTCTCCTAGATCTTGCATTTCAAACTCACATCCAAGTGCTAGCTTGGTTTCATCAACTAGCTTGATACAACTTCCACAAAGAATAATGTCATTAACATAAATTAGAAGAATGACAATATTATTATCAACAAACTTTAGATACAAGGAAGGATCATAGTCACTAAGAGTAAATCCTAGTGAGATAAGAAAATAATTAAGTCTTGAATACCATGATCTTGGTGCTTGCTTGAGTCCATAAAGACTTTTGAAGAGCAAACACACTTTGGACTCATCCTTGATGAATCCTTGAGGTTGTTCCATATAGATCTCCTCCTCAAGATAACCATTTAGAAAATCATTGGATACATCTAATTGGAACACCTTCCACTTGAAAAAACAAGCAAGAGAAATAAGAATTCTTATTGTCACCATCTTTGCAACGGGTGCAAAGGTCTCCTCATAATCAAGACCATGGATTTGAGCAAATCCTTCGGCACATAATCTTGCTTTATGCTTGTTGATGGTGCCATCATGATTGAACTTGATCCGAAATACCCACTTGCAACCAATCACATGCTTGTTGGATGGAGGATCCACAAGCTCCCAAGTATTGTTGGTGATCAATGCATCATACTCTTGCTTCATGACATCATACCACTCCTTGGTATTGAGTGCCTCTTGTACATTCTTTGGCTCTTCATGAGAGACATAGTGGAATCAAGATCCACTTGTTTGTCTCTGTCAACATATGAGAGCCTCTTAGGCTCGGATCTATCTCTCATGGATCTTCTTGGTGAGAAAATCTGAGGAGAGTCTTCTTCAAATCTCGACCCCATCACATCATGATTGTCTTCAAAATCAATAATCGATGATGCATCCATAGATTTCTTGATCTTGGCCTCTTCAAAAGATGAGTGTTGATCTTCATGAAAGACAACATATCTACTTTCAATAACTTGAGAAGTAGAGAGTATAAAGACTCTATAGGCCTTCTTGGTGGATGAGTATCCAACCATGATCCCTTTACATGTGCTAGGATCTTGCTTCTTCCTTGTTTCCAAGGGAATATGGACAAAGCATAAGCATCCAACAACTCTAAGGTGATCAACCTTAGGCTTCTTCAAAAATAAGATTTCATATGGTGACTTTCCTCCAAGAGCTATATGTGGGAGCCTATTGCAAAGATAATTTTCACAATAAATGGCTTCTCCCCAAAAATCTTTGGGCAAAGATGCCTCAATTCTCATAGATTTTGCACATTGACATAGAGATCTATTCTTTCTCTCGGCCACTCCATTTTGAGATGGAGAGTAGGCACAAGAGAACTCTCTTTTAATGCCTTCAAGCTCACAAAAATCTTGAAATTTATTGGAGATATATTCACCACCTCCATCACTTCTAAGAGCTTTAATCTTGAATGAGAATTGCTTCTCTACATAAGCTTTGAAAATAAGGAAATGATCAAACACCATAGATTTAGAAGCAAGAAGATATATCCAAGTGAATCTTGTGTAATCATCAATGAAAGTAACAAAACAAGTGGCTCCTCTCTTGCTTGTAGTTGATGAGAAATGCACATCCGAGTGGATTAACTCCAAAGGATGCTTGCTTTTGATAGAAGATCTTGTAAATGGCTTTTTGTGAGATTTAGCAATAGCACAAGCCTCACAAGGCTTGATCTTCTTGGAGAGTGACTTTGGCAAGCCAATAGCTTTGGCTTATTTGATCATAGAGAGCATGGATTTGTAGTTGGGATGTCCCAACCTCCTATGTCATAATTCCTCCATAGAGAGCTTGTTCACAAGAGCAACATTACAAGCATTCACATACTCATTTGGATCTAGTTTATAGATGCCACCAAATCTAGATCCTAATGCAAGTATCTCATCATTCTTCTTGATAGTGCAAGTATCAACATTGAATTTTACATCAAGGCCATTATCAAGCAATTGGCCAACACTAATAAGATTCTTGGTAAGCTTAGGTACATAAAGGACTTTAGAGAGAGAAAGAACTTTAGAGGATGCAAGCTTCAAGGGAATGTTCCCTATGCCTTCAATAGGACATTCAAAATCATTTGTAGTGTATATTGATTTCTTGACTCCATCATAAGGTGCAATAGAAGAGAAAGAGTCCTTGGAGCTACACATATGTGAAGAGGCTCCACTATCAATATACCATAGGCCGTCCTTCTTGAAAGGAGTGGATGAGAAGCTAGAGACCATAAGAGATCCCTCTCCATCACTTGCAATAGTGTCTTCCTTCTCATTGGTGATGTTGGCTTGCTTGAGTTGATTCTTCTTCTTGAAGCAATTGGTGGCATAATGGCCTCTCTTGCCACAATAAAAGTACTTGATCTTCTTCTTCTTGAGCTTGGATGATGAAGCATCAGAGGAATTATCTTACTCCTCATCTTTGTCTTTGTATTTGGCTTTGTCCTTGCTTGAGGATTGTTGATATTAGTTTTTGCTCCTCCCTTTGTGCTTGTCCTTGGAAAAGAGGGCTTTGCCATCATTATGAGTGAGAGAAAGCTTGTCCATCCTCAAGAGCTTATACTCTTGTCTTGATTCTTCAGAATGAGCACACTTTGGAGAGCCTCCAAACTTGGTAGCTCCTCATTAATGGCATAGGATTGGACAAGGTTATCAAATTCACTTCTCAAGCCATTGAGAATGACTTGAACTAGCTCATTTTGATTGATAGAATCACCAATAGAAGCAAGTTTTCTATGAATATCTTTTACTCTCAAAACATAACTAGATGCACTCTCATCACTCTTTTGGCTACTTTGAAAGATTTGATTTCTAAGAGTGAGAAGCCTAGAGGTAATTTTAGCCTCATATATAGTCTTGAGACAATCCCAAGCTTCTTTGGCTGTTGTACAAGTACCTATCTCCCTCAATATCTCATTAGAGACATTCATCTTAATGTAGTGGAGAGCCATCCTAGCTCTCTTTTTGTATTTTTGAACCTCTTGAAGAACTTGTGGTTCTTCTTCAAGGTCAAGAACTATGTCCATCACGTCTTGAAGGATCAAGATGGACTCCATCCTCATTTTCCAAATTGAATAGTTTGAAGTGGTCAATCTTTCACTTGGTTCCAACAAGGATGAACCCATTGAAGACATTTGAAGTGAAGAAAACTCAAATGATGAACAATAAATGTTGCTACACACTCTCAATAGGATCCAATAATAGAGTACTATCTCCTCCTATGAAAGATCTTGCAACTACTTGTGAATTGATTCTCACTAGCTACACAAATCTCTCTAAAACAAGATCTATTTCACATCAAATGATGGAGTATAGGCAAAGTTAGGATCAAACACTCTTAGCACGTGTGAAGTACTCTAAGAAACCAAATTTGACTCAAATACAATGATATTGCATGAAACAAAATGGCTAAGATCTCAAAACAGTGCCTAGATCACATATAGATGAGATTGGCAAGCATACAACTGTGATTTTGGATCATCCAAGCAATCTCTTGACCAAACCAAATGTGTCCACCCAGGTCTAGGTGCCCTACCTAACCCTCTTCAAAATCTTATAACTTCTGATTGGCTCAACCAAATGGAATGAAACTGATTGCATAAAAAACCAGACAAAAATAGCTTCAAAACAAGGTATCAAGCAAGATAAATGGATCAAGCATGAGAGAGAACTTCCAAACTGAAATTGGATGTTCCTCACACGTGTCTGAGCATCTGATTTCATACAGTACCAGGTCAGACCCAATCAATGTCCTTTTGATCTCTTTTCATCCAAGATTGAACAAGATAGCTAGGAAAATGGGCCTTGACAACTTCTAGCTCAAGATTGATGAAAAATTTTTCACTTAGATGGATCAAAATGCATGGTAACCTTAGGTAGGCTCTGATACCATGTTAAATTCACATGTGTGGATTGTCCACAACATGTACTTGTGATCTCCTAAGGTGTGTAGATGTACCAAGATCAAGACTAGATTGAGATTCAAGATCAATCTTAGATCCTATGGCAAAAACACACTACTACATGCATTCAATCACTTCCAACTCTCACTCACACGTGTGGGAAGTATTCAAAAAATAATCTAAGTAAAAACAAGCTGCTCTCCTCGGGTAGAGAGAAAAAAACATCATGAGCTCTCGGGTAGAGAGAGAAAGCTAGAAATCCAATAACTCACAAAATCCATAAAATCACCAAATCAATTAGATACAAAATGAGGAGAACAATGATACTAGTAGATCCACGAGCTACCACTATGCTTAACTATGATTGGACCATACTTTGTCACATCTTGATCCTATTGGACCATTCATCCATGCATCTCTTAATTCTATTGGACTATATTTAAGCACACCTCAATTTTCTATTGGACCTCACAAGGTTCCACCTCTAAATCCTATTGGACCTTTTGGAATTCATCAAACAAAAGCTTTACACTTGTCTACACTCTAATTGGCACGTGTTTAGCCTCTTACTCTATTTTGGCTCAATAGTGGCATTACAAGTGGAAATGCCTAATTTGCCATCTATGCCAAATTTATTGCTATCAACATCCTACACCTAGATGCATGATGTAAAAAACATAACCCCCTATATCTAACATAGATAATCTTTTTCAATTCTTCACAAGTGATCCTTCTCCATCACTTGCAACAGAATCTTCTTCTTGGAGATATTAGCTTGCTTGAGTTGATTTTTTTTCTTAAAGCAATTAGAGGCATAGTGCCCCTTCTTGCCATAGAAGAAACACTTCACTTTCTTCTTCTTGGTCTTTGAAGTAGAAGGATGAGATGTATCATTCTCTTCACCATCTTTGTCTCGATATTTGGCTTTGTCTTTGTTGGATGCTTGAGAGAACCGGTTCTTACTCCTTCCTTTATGCTTGTCTTTGACAAAGAGGGCTTTGTCACTTACACCATGCTCAATTTTGTTCATCTTGGAAAGTTTATAGCTTTGCCTAGATTCTTCAGAAATAAGAATTCCTTGTAGAGTTTCTAGATTAGGCATTTCCTCCTTAATGGCAAAAGACTAAAGAATATTATCATAGTCATCTTTCAAGCCATTTAAAATGAGTTGAACTAGCTCATCTTGGTTAATAGTAACACCAACACAAGAAAGCTCTCTATGTAAATCTTTAACTCTTAGAACATAGTTTGATGCACTGTCTTCACTTCTTTGGAAACTTTGAAAAATCTGATTCCTAAGAATGAGTATTCTAGAAGTATTCTTTGCTTCATAGATGGACTTAAGTGCATCCCGAACTTCTTCGACTGTAGTGCAAGATCCTATCTCTCTCAGGATTTCATTAGATACATTCATCTTAATGTAATGTAGAAGATGACAAATCCGCAATGCTATTCTTGTTAGGATTTTGTGTCTATAATTGATCTAGGTTGATCTTAATCTTAAGTAGATTGATAGATCAAGTAATCTGACAACCAATCCCTCTTGAGGATCAGATTAGGATCCACTCTTGGTCTTTTTTGTACTTTTTGCACATCGTCCACATACACAGCCACAATGATGATCTTCCCATACACATTGGAATCAACCATCAATGGCTTGAATCATTGTACCATTGTCGAGCTGACTGTTTTAGACCGTAGATACTTCTATGCATTCTGCATGCATAATTGAGATGTGAATTCGAGACATAACCTGTTGTTGATCCATGTAGTCCTCCTCGTCTAACTCACCATGCAAGAAGGTTGTCTTCTCATCCACAATGTGGATCCTGAGGTCACAAGCAACTGCATATGCAAATAACAAACATAGGGACGAATGTTTCATGACAGGAGAGAAGGTTTTAGAGTAGTCAATACCATATCTCTGAGAAAATTCCTTCGCTACCAATCTTGTCTTGTATTTTGAGACATTCCCATTGGGTCCATACTTGAGCTTGGACCCATTTGTCCTTCTCTGGACATTCAATTGCTTCCTCGAAAGTTTGTGGTTTGCCATTGAATCCATAGAACTCTTCTGATGTAGAAGTGGAGCTGTCTGGCATGTATTTTGCTGGCGCTCTTCGTGGTGTTGTCGACCTTCTAGGAGATCCTTTCAGGATAGCAATGCCTTTGTCTTTGTCTCTGCTAGGTTCGGAACCATCTTGGTTTACAGGTACTGTAGTAGTAGGCTGCTTCTCGAACCTTTCATCTTCTGATTCATCACTCAAATGTGAAGCAACTCAAAAAACTTCATTTTCGTGTTCGTCTTCTACTCCCTATGTCACTGGTGACAAATCATAGTACTGTCTTTCCAAAACTTCATAGCTGACAGGATCGTCATTGGCCATGGTCCTGCTCTCATCAAATTTGACATCTCTCACTGTCTTCAAAGTATTCGTGTCTAGCATGTAGACTCTGCAGTATGACAAATTGTTGTCACAACCTACTAGAAATTCTTGTTCAGCTTTCTCATCAAGCCTCTTTCGAAGCTTATCAAGAATATGTGATAAGCTACACAACCAAAGATTCTGATGTGAGACAGGTTGGGCTTTCTACCCCACCATAATTCGTGTGGTGTCATGTGAAGGACACCAAACTTCCCTGTCCTGTTTTGGATGTATGCAGTTGTAGCTACTGCTTCAGCCCACAGTACTCTTGGAGCTTTTGAGTAGGCCATCATGCATCTGACAGCTTTCATTAGGGTCCTATTCTTCCTCTCTGCAACACCGTTGTGCTGCGGTGTGTAGGCTGCAGTCCTCCTGTGAATGATGCCATGATCATTGCAGAAGCCAGTGAAGCGATTCGAGATGTATTCGCCACCTGGATTTGTCCTAATCTGCTTCACTTTGTTGCCTATGCATCTCTCAACCTAGTTCACATACTCTGTGAATCTATCAAGTGTTTCAGATTTATTCAGAATAAAGTACACTCTGGCAAATTTACTATAATCATCAATGGAAGTTATGTAATATTTTGAGCCTCCTACTGAGATCACATTGAAAGGCCCACAGATGTCAGAATGCACCAACTCCAGAATCTCGGTCGTTCTGTAGGAGTCTTTGAAAAATGCAGTGAGTGATATTTTACCCTTCAAACATGCATCACAGGTGGTCGAACCGGTTGCATTCGAGATGCTGACCCCTGTTATTGCTCCATGATGGCTTGCTTGGTAGAGTGCCATTGAGTTCATGTGGCATAGTCTCCTGTGCCATAGAGGTTCTGGCGAGTCATCATGAGTCTGATGCACATGATCTCTAGACAAGCGTACCTTCAGGTGATATAGACTACATTTCCTTCTACCTTGAGCGATCACGGTACTGCAACTGGCGTCAACCACATTGCATGCTTCGTCAAAAAACATCACACGCATCCGTACGTCAGCTATTCTTGCCACAAAAAGCAATTCTTGCTGCAGTGTAGACACGAACAGAACGTCTTCGAGTCATCTGTCTCTGCCATTGGTGTTGAGCCATAGTGAACCAATATTGTTCACTTGATGTTTGGATCCATCTCCAAGAACTATGAATCTTGAAGGATCGGCACTTTGGAAATCAGACATAATTTGTCTTGATGTCACAAAGTGTGAGGTATCTCCTGAGTTAGGATCACCTCTTGTGTGTCAGGCGTTGACGCTGCACACACGTCTGCACAAATGTAGACGGTCGAACAATTTTTGTCTGATCTCTCTTCGCCCATTTTCAAGATCTCGGCATCCTCGACATGGGAAGAACTGTTGTTGTTTTCTTGTATGTTCTGTGCTGATTTGTCCCTCGGGTTCAGGCGACAATCCATGGCTGCATGATCCTTCTTGTGGCAGTGGATACAATCAATTTTTGGATTGAGCCAACATGTATCAACTGTGTGCCCATCTCATCTGCATCTCATGCAAGTCTTCTTTTCCCCACCTTGTTGTTTCGACCTCCTTTTGCTCTTCCAGTTGTCTTTGCTTGTCCCCTCTACTTGTTGATCACGATCCTGCCTTTGATTCGACTCCCTCTTAGGCTTGAGTTGTTTCTTGGACTTTTCTTTGTTGTCGTAGAAGGTCTGGTCAGAACCATCCTTGTGATCAAGGTGCATCAGCTGATCTTCCAGCATCATTATTTGACTTCTTGATTTTGTCTGAAATCTTGTGAGTAGTGTATCCAACATCTCCTTAGATTTGGAGAGTAGACAGACATTGTTGATCTACATTTTTTATTAACACAACATCCAACAAAATTTAAACCAAGGTGCGAAATTAAATGAACAAGTGGATCAGACACGAATAGCAGCAGACTAATTTACATTCAAGATCATATAATCATACAGATTAATAATGTGCATAACAGCTACAAAATCATCTATTGATCTTCTCATTTTTTGTGCGTTGTATGACATACCCGCACAATGCGTTGGCATGAGAGAAGCAATGCTCTCCCACAAGTAGTGTCTCGCTTACTAGTGGACTTGTGGATCTACAAATCCTATGCAGAATTGTCTTGCATGCAGGTGGACTCGTATTTTGTATTTTCATCTCTTGCTTACTAGCATTAGACTTCTTCTTGTGTATATGTGTATCATGTATCAACCGGAAAGTATATAGTCACGTCGCGTAACTTCTAGATTAGAGTGATTAAACATCTACAACTAATCACGAATTACAAAAATGGCAGATTAGCCACGACTTAGAGTGCATCTGCTGACGTCATGCTATCAGATTAGATATCTGTACTTCTGGGTACTTGCATAATCTTCTTGACCTTTTTGGAGCATGAGGGTAGAAAAGGTGTTGCGACGATTCTCGTGTCGTTACTTTCGAGTCGTCTGACTTTCTCCCGCTATAACACAAAAAATTCTCTCACGAATTTTTCGTGTTCGTGTCTTTTCGTCAGGGTGTTCATGAACATTTTCGCTTTGTGTCTTTTGACTTTCACGTTCGCAAATAGTGAGGGCTGAAAGCTAGCAAAGCTTTGGTAATAGAAACATTTTGTTTCTTCATTTTTAATCCATAAATGCAAATGTATAGTCTATTGAATGCACATCTATTGAATGCAAATGTATCTATTGATGAATTCAATGCAATGTATCTATTTTAGCACATGATTTGCATGCTAGAATGCACAATGGAAAGTAATGGAAACCACAATACAATGCATCAATTGGAACTCTTTGTGTCCACATGCTTTGTGCATGATCATTCCAATGTATGGACCAAAGATTGTCCTATTTCAATCATAAGAATAATGGTAGTGTTTTGCTCTTCAAGTAAAGATTGTAAAATCTACATGTTTTCCACCAAAGAAGTTTTCAATGGTGGAAGAGTGATCTTTCAAGAGTGGAAGATTTGTAAACTTGAAGAAGAACCTTTGGATCAACATCTTATTCAATTCATTGATGGTTTGGAGTCAAGTCAAGTGGAGGAGCAAGCTCAAGACCGGAGGACTCCAAGAAGAACCTTGAGTATCAAGATGGAGCCATCGAAGCTCAATCATATGGATCAAGCAAGGAATGGTTGTATCAATTACAAGAGCTAGAATTGATCTACCATCAAAAAACAAGCAAGAACAATGATTATGATCAAATTTGGGTTTACACATGTGAATGAAAGCCAATTGTACCGACATAGGCCTGAGCATAAAGTTCTAACAATGATTACCACATTAGATTACAAAAAATGCAAGACAAATGAGAGAAATTTTTGTTTGGTGCAAAACTAGCTCTATTTTCTCCTTGATTCCCAAGACAAAATGGTCTCCATGATGGAGCATTTACATGATGGAGGGAGAACGACCTAATATGGCAACTTTCACACATGTGGGAATGTTGCATGTACTTGCATGCATGCCACTTTTAGTGCCTCATCATCATTCATTGATTTTGCACCACCTAGACACCTAGAAATTGCCAAATGTTAATTTTTGACTATATTACATGGTTTTCTACATGCATGTCACCAAAACTTTTGCATGAGTCAATGCATGTGTACTTTTCACAGGTGAGAACAGCCTCCACATGTGTGGGATGACCTTATGTACATAATTTTGGCCTACATCAAGCTATTTTTTGCATAATTCTCACAATTATACTATAAAATGACAAGCTAATGTGACATGCTTTTGACTCCATAAGCATATTGTGGAGAACAAATTGGCAACACTTTGTTCACACGAAAAATATAGTGCACCTACATTCTTGTCTATCCCCTTAGCTTTCTTTTTAGTTCATCATGGAGGCTGAATTCAATAGTATGCTACCTTAGTCCATATCATGCAATGTTGACAATTATACTAGTTAACAGTTTTTCATTGCATCACACGATCTCTAGCTTGCGAGTTTCTTATTGGCCTTTCATCCTTATGTTGATTTATATCCCTCCTAAGTCTAAATATGCTTTCTTTCCAATGACTTATTATAGGCTAGAAGTTAAATTGTGATTTTCAAGATGACACATTTTTTAGATGTTGCGTGAACATGAGGTGGATATGGTCGAGTTGCTCAAATTTCATGTTTAGGTTATGAAACATGAATATTGATAGCTTCTTATAACATTGTGGATAGAATGGACACAAAATTTTTAGATTGAACAAGTTTCTAGCAAATTGAGCAGACAAAACTTGGATTGGCTAGGAGTCAATAGGATTTACAATGATTTGCATGCCATGCTTTGGTTTGAGAACTCCCAATTGGCTAGGTGCATGCACATATGTAGTAGATGGTACAAAGCTGAACCTTTGGAGAAGCTTACAGAGTACCACCTTTGTTTCCATGAGGGCAAAGCCTTGGCCAATGCAGTTGCGAGGACCTATAGAAAAAGGTATGAATGCCAAGGGATGAGTAGATGCAGTGGCAATGCTATTTGAAAACCGCTCTGGATTGAAGTCATTTGCATCGTTGCCCCACTGTTGCTTGTTGTGCAGCATCACAACCACCAGCAGAGCTAGCACAGTGCCTTTTGGGATGACTAGATTTCCGAGCTTTATGTCTCGGTCTGTACATCTAAAAAGCACAGGAGCTACTGGATACAAGCGCAGAACTTCATTTAGCACCATACCCACCTGCACAAACAAAGGATAGGTATCAGATATGATGAAACATTGTGGAACTCTAATATTGGTGTTGTGTGTGTGTGTGTACATGTGTGTGCACACATGAGAGAAAGAGAGAGAGAGAAAGAGAGAGAGAGAGAGACCACGCGTTCAGGGAAGGGGTGCCTTACTAATTTGAGTTTATTAAGCTTGTCACTGTTGAGGTGTTTGTTGCCGCAGACGTTGATCACTTCTGCTCGTAATCTCTCTTGCCATTCGGGATGAAGGGCAAGCAACATTGTTGTCCAAGAAAGCCAGGACGCAGTTGTCTCATGCCCAGCGGAAAAAAATGTTTTGCATTCATCCACTATATCTTGAATGCTCATTTTCATATTATTTTGACTACCTTGCATTTGATCTTTGTATGTAGATATCATAATGCCGAGAAGGTCGTTGTGCTGCATTTCATTTTGAGATTCTGAGTGTAGACGTTTTTTAACAATTTGGTGCAGGTTGTTCTCTATCACCTTTCTGATTTTCCACCGATACAAATTCTTTGTTGTTGGTAAAAGACTGCAAAAGATGGCAAAATTTCGTCCTCACTCATTCACTCATTCACATACGCCTTCACATACACGCACGCACGCACACAGTATGCAATAGATTGGCAACTCAAATGCATATATTGATATTATATATTGATAAGCAACACCTGAGGATGAAGAAGGCACGTGTTTTATGTTTTATATTTCTAATTACTGATGACAGGAAACAAGTCATACAAGAATCTCATTCACTATGGGAAATAGACAGAGTAAATAAACACACAGGTTCTGCTCATAGAATGAAGAACTGAGATATATTCAACCTGAAATGAAGTAAGCCAGGGAAACAATATGAAAGAACAACAGATCAGCCCAATGTTGTCTCAAACAGATAAGATGGCTAAAAGCAAAAGACACACACACAATGTAAAGCTATTCTAATATATGCTAATGCAGTCCTTATCCCTATTTGATATTGTGGCTGCCTATGCAGTCCCTAATTTGGGGTGATGTCCTCTATTTTAGCTTACTAACTTTACCTAACTACTGCTGGCACTGTGCCACAAAATTAGCTTCTAAATATGCAGCGCGTGCTTGAGAATTCTCAACACTCCCTCTTCAAGCAATGACAATTCACTCAGAATTTTCTTGAATTCCCATAGATATTCGGTGCTTTTCAAACTTTTCTCAGGACAGAGCCTTTGTGAGTGTACCAGCGATCATTTCTGCAGTGGGCAAATATTTGAGTTGAATTAATCCCTCTTTGATCTGCTCTCGAACATAGTGATAGTTTACAAGAATATGTACTGTTCTAGATCGAAAACTTGGGCTCTGGGCGATCTTCATGGTGCTTTGATTGTCAACCCAAATAGGAATATGGTCCTCCCTCTTACGTCTGACATCTTCAATCAGCCTAGAGAACCTTACCAATGACCTCACTCCAAAAGACAGGGCTAGGTACTCTGCTTCAGCTGAGGAAACTACAACTGAACTTTGTTTCTTGCTGACCCAACCAATTGCTCCTCCACAAAACATGAAGCAACAACCTGTGGTAGACTTGTACTCATTGTTTGTTCTAAAACTAGCATCCACGAACAAATTCAGGTTCTTGGTTCCTTGTGATGAATAGGTAATGCCATAAGAAGTGGTGTCTCACAAGTACCTCAGAATTGTTTTGCACAGTCAAACTTCATGTAAACACTTGGATCAACACTTGATGTCTGAAAGCCAAGGTCATGCACTGTTGAATCAAATTATGAATTCCAAGCTTTGGCTGACTGTTTCAGCCCATAGATTGCCTTTTTGAGCCTGCACACCTTTCTACGATCTCGTGGGCATATGAACCCTGGTGGCTGCTTCATGTATATTTCCTCTTTCAGCTTCCCATTTAGAAAGGCCGTATCAATGTCCATATGCTCTATCTCGAAGTCCTCCATTGTTTCCAAGGCTATGACAGTCCTAAAACTGTCCATGTGTACCACAGGAGAGAAAGTCTCGTCAAAGTCTACTCCCTTTACTTGGGTGAAGCCTTTTGCAACCAATCTTGCTTTATGTCTTTCTAGTTCTCCTTTTGAGCTGAATTTCTTCTTGAACACCCATTTACAATCTACAACATTTTTATTGGGTGGTAGGTCCACGAGCTCCCAAACTTCATTTTCCTTCTGAGATTTCAGCTCCACTTTTACTGCCTCTTCCCATTTGTGAGCCTCAGGACCAGCAAGTGCTTCCTCAATAGTTTTTGGCTCATCATCAGAGGCAAGGCAACAGCATTCTGTGTGATTTGTCTCCAGGCTCTCCATGTTCTTTACCTCAAGGTTCTCCAACAATTTTAAGGTGGGCTTCCAAATTCTCGGTGGAAGGATCTTTTCTTCTTGCTGAACTAGAACATGTTCTCTGTGTGGCTCTAGTTCTCCCTGTTCTTCGTGACTTGATTCAGCTGCATCATTCTCGATTGTTCCTTTTTCTTCAAACTGAGGAACCAATTCTATAGGCAAAGGGTCATCTATTAGTTGTTGATCACTTATAAATTCAGCATTTTCTCCTTTTCCTGGGAAGAACATCTCATCAAATTTCACATCTGAGCTGATGTATATTTTTCCTTTGTTGGGCTCCCAACATTTGTAGGCTTTGCGATCCATGGCATAACCCACAAACCAGCACTTCCTGCTTTTATCATCAAACTTTTTTCTGATTTCCTTTGGGATCTATACATAGCAAATGCACCCGAAGATATGAAGCCCAGATAGGTCGGGGTTTCTTCCGCTCCATACTTCATGTGGAGTAGAGTTTGGAACTGCGGCTGTGGGCAATTTATTTAGACTGTTGTGGCAACTGCCTCTTCCCAAAATTCCTTGCTAAGGTTTCCTCCACTCAGTAAGCTGCTTGCTGCTTCACAAAATGTTCTATTTTTCCTCTCAGCAACCCCGTTTTGCTATGGAGTGTATCATGTAGTTAGCTGTCTCTATGCCTTCTTGAATGCATAATTCTTCGAACAAGTTGCTCATGTATTCTCCTCCCTCGTCTGTCCTCAGCTTCTTGATCTTGTAGCCAGTCTGATTTTCAGCTTGTGCCTTGAATGTCTTGAAGGCATCCAATGCTTGACTCTTCCTTTGAAGAAAGAAGAGTGATGTTCTTTTGCTCATGTCGTTAATGAAAGTTATGAAATAATTTGCTCTAGTGTGGCCTATTACTTCCATAGGCCCACATATATCTGAGGCACAAGCTCCAACAAGGTGTTGGCTCTCGTTCTTTGTTGTAGCAGCTCCATAGTTTTGAAATTCACATGGCCAAGTCTTTTGTGCCATAAAAGCTCTTGACTCTCCTCGGCAAGTAAGGCTTGAGAGCCTATCGGTATTTCAAGCTCGTAAAGGTTTCTAATGTGTTTGCCTTGGGCTACTTTTTCTCCAATCACTCTTATACCCTTCTTGTAGAAGGTAACTTTCTGCCCATCAAAAATAGAGATCAGTCCAGAAGCAGCTATATGTGTGTGAGACTAATAGTAAGTTTTTCCTTAGACTGGGAACAAATAAGGATCCGGCTATTTCCTTTGTTCTCACATCCATTACAGGTAGATGGAATGTTCCCATCGCATCAATTGGGGCTTTAGCATCAGTGCCCAATTGGACTCCGCTGATTCTTCCCTTTTCACAGTGGGTCAAGAGCTCCTTGTCATTCACCATCACAGAGGTGGATCCAGAGTCTATCGTGAACATAGTCTGAGTGACACTCTCTTAATTATCTTGGACCTTCCTTGGGCACTTGACACTCTCTCAATTAACTTAGACCTTCGGGTGGGCACCTGACACTCTCTCAATTAATTTAGACCTTCCCGTGGGCACCTCACACATTGACAATAGCCGTTAACCTGGACCTTGGGATGGGCACCGACATTTTAAATGTTGAGAATTCTCAAGCAATGACTCCTACAGTCACGCCGCATACTTAGAAGCTAATTTTGTGGCACAGTGCCAACAGTAGTTAGGTAAAGTTAGTAAGCTGAAATAGAGGACATCACCCCAAATTAGGGACTGCATAGGCAGCCACAGTAGCAAATAGGGATAAGGACTGCATTAGCATATATTAGAATAGCTTTACGTTGTGTGTGTGTCTTTTGCTTTTAGCCATCTTATCTATTTGAGACAGCTTTGAGCTGATCTGTTGTTCTTTCATATTGTTTCCCTGGCTTACTTCATTTCAAGTTGAATATATCTCAGTTCTTCATTCTATGAGCAGAACCTGTGTGTTTATTTACTCTGTCTATTTCCCACAGTGAATGAGATGCTTGCATGACTTGTTTCCTGTCATCAGTAATCAAAAATATAAAACATGGTATCAGAGCCAGCTTTTCTGAGGGCCTAGGCAAAAGATCAGAACTGAGAACAGGCTGTTGATCGTGATTGTGGGAGTTTATAACTTCTTGTGGGCACTGAGAAGACCTTGCAGTTCTAAACCTATTAATAGAAACCATGGTAGGAGTATCATCAAGCAGCTTTGTGAGCTTGAAACCTGAGCCCTTCAATGGAAAGGGATACGAAGGATGGAGCCAGATGATGGGCCTCTACTTGAGAGGCGAACTCGTGTATGAGATAATCGATGGCAGTGAAACGCAACCAATGGTGATAGACGGAAGGCATGAAGCACAACAGAAGGCTCTTCTTGAATGGAAACAAAAAGATAGTCGTGCACTTGCTTGCATAGCTATGTGCCTAACAAAGCCTGTATTGCAGAAGTTCACCAACGATCTGAACAAAGGAAGTGAGCACCTGTGGGATGCTATCAAACAGAGATTCGGAGTGAAGTCCGAGATGGAGGTTATGAGCCTCGAATTAGAGCTGGACAATTTCCGCCTTCAAGAGAGAGAGAATCTTCAAGACCACATCAGCAAAATCGAAGAACTGTTTGCAATGCTAGCAAGCATTGGAACAGAACGTGCATTGAATGATTCCCAGAAGAAGCTAAGATTTTATAGATCTCTACCCAAGTCATGGGAGAACACTATACACATGTTGATGGCTACTAAGAAAGGAGACTCATGGAATTGTGGAGACAGTGCTGGACCTACAGAAAATGAGCAAAGAATGTGAAGAAAGACCAATTCTTGAGCAAGCATACCTCACCAAAGGAAAGCAGAAATACACCAAAGAAAAGCGTTTCTTTCAGACTCAGGAAAATCCTTCTTATCAAGCAAAGGAACAGGGAAGTCATCAACATCAGCAAAATGCCCAAGAAATCCAACCAAACCAGTGTCGTTTCTACTTGAAGTTTGGGCACTATGAAAGATATTGTCGGAAGAAGAAGGCACAAGAAGCTCGAAAGGAAGCCAATGAGGTCGAGGCTTTCAATGAAGTCAAGGCTTCCTCCATTACTGAAAAAACCTATCTGAGTGAAGAAATTGCCAAGTAAATTGAGAGATTGTGAATGAATCAATGATAGTTTCTCACTTTATGGTGGCATTTAAAACACGTGCATAGTCTAGTGAAATGCATGTGCATAGGTCTATTGAAATGCATAAGAAACAAGTTAAGAACGAGTTAAGTATTTCATCAAGGGCACGTAGCACATAAGAGTTGTAATGACCAAGAAAAAGCCATGATGTCCCATCCAGATATTCACCTTCTTTATATTCATAATGGCCACCGTACTTTTCAACAAGAGACACACATTATGTTTAATTTATATGAAAGTAAGAGAAGTACCTATAAACAGGGATTATTATTTATAAACACACAGGCATAAGTTAGAAGAATTACCGTACATTTTAACAATCTAATACCTTTGTCCTGGTAAACGGATCGATTTTCTTGCTTCTTCCGCCATCTCTACCTGGTGGTATTGTAACTTGAACACTGTTTTAGCTGCTTCATAGTTGATACCAAAGGCTGTATGCGCTATAACATCAGCAGTCAGATTCAGGTACTCTTTTAGAACATCAATCTCAACACCTTTGGGATGATTGGCCTCTACAATCCTGCTTTCCCAATCATGGCACATCTTCGTAGCCAGCTCTGCAATCTTTTCTTCCATAGCCTGGAGGAATTATAATAAAGATATCTCATAAATTTTTAATGTAGCTGTCAACCGCATTTAAATTCTACAGAGAATCATTGGCACCGGAAATCAGAGCAGAAACAGAACACCGCGGTTGGAGTTAGGTTAAGTTGTGTGACAACTGTTGATTTTACCTTGAGCTTATCAACGTAAAAGCCAGAATTAAGGATCCGTCTCTGGTACGCCCACTTCTCACCGCTGGAGGTAACCAAGCCATCCCCAAACAAATCTCTCACAGCGGGGCTAGCTGGCACCTTAGGAAAATGCCCGAATTTATCACTCAAGATCTCCTTCATCAGCTCAGGATCTGTTATAGTCAATCTGACTTCAGACCCAAACGTGTAGATGAGCGTTTCTCCTGTAAAAAACTGTCAATCGTGAGGGAGTTGTAGCCCAAAAAATACACGGAGATATGTTTATATAATAATTGCAATACAAGGATAGTTGATGACGTCGTTACCATAAATTTTGGACCATCTTGTATAGTGAGGGAGGATGCGAGGCACTATCTCATTCGATGATGGTTTCATTGATTTGCAACCTGCCTCAGCCAGGAGTCGGACTATTTCAGGCTGATTTCCCACTATTGGAAAGGAAGGTGGACCCTGGACTCCTTGCGCTTGCAGGCACTTGGAAATCTGCAATGGGTACCACCATACATCTCTTAGGTGAGTTGCCACCCTGAAGATGAATGCCACTCCAGTTACAGCTAGCAGCCATTGAAGAAACATGGCACTAGAACCAGAGTGATGTAAGGATTTGCAAAAGATAACCTTTGCAGGTAATGATAATCAGCTCACTCGGCTTCACTGCAGACAATGTGCAAACTATCCCAAAGTGGAGCAAAGGATCTTACACATACTAACGCATGCTCGATCACGATGGATCTCGCAATTTCCTCAAGTTACACTTGATACTCAAGTAGTGGAGGCACAGATAATTTCGAGCAAATGCATCACTTTCATTATGATACAATTCTCTCTCTTAACCCATAAATAAAGGACCTGCTTCCAGGAGGTGAGGTTGAAGATGCCCAGGCCGGCAGGAATCTCCTACCTCGGATCACTCACCTCATGTGGATCCGATGGAAGGGTCTCGAAAGAAGAAGTCGTCTTTTTAATGACTTAGTATCAGTGTAGAAGGTTTTATTTGAATTGTTTCTTTCGTTTCTTTTCTCCCTTGTCCAATTATTCACCTCATGTGAAACTTTCAAAGGAAGGCCCTTTAAGCACTTAATATGAGTTTTGCAGTTTTTATTTTTTGGGTTATAGAGTAATCTACTTTGATGATTTGTCACTCTAGGTGATTTCAACCATTCAAATGGGTTTTTAGTTTTATTCTTTTACATAAAATCATTGTTTTTTCATGTTTTAATTATTTGAATGTACCCATATTGTGATATTTCAAATCACCAAATCACCTTATTACTTCAATTTTATTTTATATTTGTGACAAATATTTGGAGGAACTATATTATAATGGATTTCGCAATTGTCTTGAAGTTACACTTGCAAGTTGCTACTAAAGTTTCGAGGCAAAGATCATTTCCAAGCCAATGCATGAACGTCACTATGATAGAATTCTAGCTCTTAGCCCATAAATAAAGACGTAGGCCGGGGCCCTTTCACAAGGTGAAATTGAACGTGTCACAGTTGCCACAACCCCCAAGGTGGCACCCATGATGGCCTCAAACAATTCACCTCATGTGCATGGAAAGGTCTCAAGAGAAGGCCCTTCAATGACTTAATATTAGCTTCGAAGTTTTTATCCAATGTTCTCACTCATTTATGACAAATATTTATCATCCAAGGGTTGGCTCACTTGGTTAGCTTGGCAGCCAAAATTTATTTGGTACCAAGTTCAAGCTCCCCTTTGAAAACCAAGAAGCATTTTTGACAAACATTTGAATAGGTGAAAGGTTCTAGGGGCTTTGTGCCTCATATTGTTCACCTAAATTGGCAACCATGCATAGAAACTAATGGTGTAATGGGATCACAATTGAAAAATGACAAAGAGGGACACACACTTACTTAAAAAATTGGAAAGATCCTAAACCAAACAACATAATCTTGATTGATTGATGATTCTCTTGGGTATTAAAATGAAAATAATGAATAATTTTCCTTGTAATGGTAGAATAATGAAATATAATAGTAAAGTGCAAAATAGAATGGCATGAGTATGGATGCCTTCACATGAATTTTTGTATACTTAAAATACTAGATGTAAATAGGAATATGGTTTTTCATTGCATGAATACTAATTTGGATTTATAATGATGACAATTTCTTCAATTTCGGATCTTGGATTGAACATATTGTTTTCAGACAAAGACATACCACTATGTCAAGTTCATGTAAATGTTTTCCTCTTCTGCTTAACGATATCATATTTGAGGATGCTGACGTCGATGCTTTTTGGCTGTGTATTAGAGTTGTTACTCTTTGGAATATTTGGTTAGACAGAATTAGTAGGGAATTTGGGAATGGTGATCACATCATCTCCCCCTGCTTCTCCTTAAAGAGGGAGAGAAATTTTTTCTTTTGTAATCTTAGTTTTTATCTGTACTTTGTATAAAATCATTAACCTACGATTAACTCTTCAAGAGAGAAAAAAAACTGTTTCTCTCAAATATTTTGAGCTAATTTGTTAACCCATTACATAGAGTGGCAAAGTCGGTTTGCGTGATAAATGGGTTTCAACTTTCACCTACAGTATGCCAAAAAGTGAAGCATATGATAAGGCCAGTGAACCTAGCCATATGAAGATTTGAGCCACACGTAGTTGTGGAAGTGAACAACCATATGTTGGATCGATGTTGTCCTAAACTAGACGTCACCATAGATGGCTTGGTGATCGAGGAAGCCATGGTAGATGCAAATTCAACGGTGAACATAGTAAGCTTGGTGCTAGCAAATAAGCTAGGAATAAATTTGGAGCCTACCACATTGAAAACTTTAAATTGACAAACAACTCCATTATGTTGGATCGATGTTGTCCTAAAGTAGACGTCACCATAGATGGATTGGTGATCGAGGAAGCCATGGTAGATGCAAATTCAACGGTGAACATAGTAAGCTTGGTGCTAGCAAATAAGCTAGGAATAAATTTGGAGCCTACCACATTGAAAACTTTAAATCTAGATGCAATCTGTCCCTATCATAATAGCTTAAAAAATTGTGGAATCCTATGTTATGAGAATGTTGGGAGGATATAAGAGTTATTCCCTTCTACTATGAAGGATCATGGTTACAATTAAGAGATTGTAGAGTAGATATTCTCATAGGACTACTAATTTTTAGCAGGCAGAAGATGGTGGATGGATATCATAAAATCCCATAATCAGGGAGAGCTCCTATACGATCTCTTGAGTGGGAGGAAGTATCTATTAGTGATTCTGAATTTACCTCAAATGATGATAATTTGAAACATGAGAGTGTCATGGAAATAGATTTGCAGGGGGGTTTTGGTGCACTCTTATTTTCTGTCATGACTTATTTCAAGTAGTATACGCTCCCATGGGCTTACCATCAATCTTAAAAGCAAGCATTCAAATATACCACACCAAGAGTACTTCTAACACTATTTTTGAATGTTTAACACGAATCTCACCTTATTAACACTAGAATCTTAACATTAGCATCATTTTAACACTACTTGCAAGAGTAATCAACACTATGGAAGCATCAAAACCACATTAACAATACTCACTACCATGATTATCATGGGAGGTACCATGCATCTACACCTAGTCCAAGATCTCCACACATGATTTAAACACTACTCAAGAAGCATAAAGCAAGCAAAAGAGAACACAAGAACCAAAAGCATGAGAGAGAGAGCAAGGTTAGAAGCATGGATGTCCACACCACTGCATTTCGACATAATCTCCTCCTCTTGAGTGAACATGAAAATGAGTACAAATGGTGCCTTTCTATGGTTGAGGTAGGCCCTCACATCTTATTCCTATTGGTGGCTTATGTGGCGCACTTCTTTTAACTATTGGCTATCTTGAGTGGCAACCATGTGATATTCATGTGCTCCACATGTGACGCTGCCACCTAGGACTAAGCTTATTAATTAGACTTTGAAATTTTCTACTTTAGTTCTAACAAGATGGCCAAGTCATTTATTCCAACTTGATACGACCAAAAATATTTAAAAACATGTGCTCATCGGGGTGGGCTTACACAAGCAAGGGGCATCTACCCTCGCACTTATTTACAATTTTATTAGCCATGTTTGTGTGGTCACCAATAATTAAATAAAAAATTGTCGTGACTGGCTTCCAACGCATAGGCCCAACAGGATCCTCCACCTAGATTGGTGATAGTCCCACGACACCACTGACATGACCGATCTCGGTCAAGCTCATTTATGCCTTGCTATATGAATCCACAGAGACAGAAAACAGAAGTTGGTCTACATAACACAATAGAGATACATCTACAACATGTTAGTCAGATATAATCTCACGAATTGCAAGATAGCTCTCTCACCAATGGAACCAGGACTCAAATTGTCAAAGGACCAGTATCCCCAAACAATTCATGAGAAGCAACAGATGAATGAGTATCCTTACCATTCTATTATAGGATCTCTTACGTACGTCATGATCTGTACTAGGCCAGACATAACTTTCGCAGCCAGCTCTCTCAGTCAGTTTATGACTAATCCTACTATAATACATTGGAAGGCTCTTATTAGAGTCATGAGATATCTTCAATCTACTATGGACTTTTGCATTTGGTATGGAGTAGTCAGCAACGATAAAGTCAATTTCCTCAATGGTTACACAAATGCGAGTTGGGCAGGAGATGTAGACACTCATAAATCCACTTCCGCATTTACATTCTTCCTCAACAATGGTCCAGTTTCCTGGAATAGTTGCAAGCAATCTTTGATAGCTCTATCTTCCACGGAATTAGAGTATATCGCAGCCTCCCAAACTACAAAGGAAGCAATTTGATTGAGAAACTTACTCTCAGGTATCGGTCTGAATCAATATGCTTGAACAACATTATTTTGTGATAATCAAAGTGCCATCACTTTATTAGCCAACCCTAGATTTCATTCCAGGAGTAAGCACATTGAACTGAAGTATCATTTCGTCAGAAGCAAAGTTCTCAACACAACAAGATCAGATTGTAGTATTGTTGAACACAAGATATGATAGCAGATGTTTTTACTAAAGCATTAAGTTTGGAGTCACACAGAAGATTCTATGTAGAACTAAGTTTGAAGGTCAAGGCATTCAAGGATTCAAATTAAGGGAGAGTGTTGGATTATTCTCCTTCTTACCAATCGACTAATCAGTTTTAATCTTCATCCATTGTTTATCCAGTCGTGCAGATTTTCTCATGTTTTTATACAGTATGCAGAATTACAC
The DNA here is from genome assembly GCA_029204225.1 of Diphasiastrum complanatum. Classification (NCBI taxonomy): domain Eukaryota; kingdom Viridiplantae; phylum Streptophyta; class Lycopodiopsida; order Lycopodiales; family Lycopodiaceae; genus Diphasiastrum; species Diphasiastrum complanatum. The sequence continues at coordinate 45,364,502 of CM055105.1, forward strand.
GGAGTTTGAAATAGTGTCGTCTTTTTTGTTTGTCAGGAATCCCATTGAAAAATGCAGTGTCTTTTTTTGCATTTTTCGTTTGACAAAAATCTCGTGTAAAATCACAATTTTGCATTTTTTGCAAAAAACCCAACACTGTTGTCTGTGGCTATTTTATTTCATTTCTGCAGAGCTACAGTTTTGGTTCATTTATGCAGACAGAATGATTACGACCAATTTCACCACTTATCAACAATCAATGACAAGGAATCGATGGCTAGCTGATCACCAGCCAACTGGCAATCGCAATTCATGACCTAATTTTTTAGTATGAATAGTTGTTCATATTCATACAATTTTCAAGTTATGATCAAGCATTTGAATAGTTAGCTCTCTCTCAAGCCTGCAAGCTTTAACACTCCTGAGCATTATAGCTCACTTCTTAGAGTTGTTTTAGAGATTGCTATTGCGCTACTACTTATCAGCATTGCGCTTAGTTCAGACGTATTGGCATCTGACAGATGCCATAAAATCTAACAATGACAGCGGAAATCTAGTGAATGATCCTAGAAGAGCGTGGTTTCAACACCCTGAATTGGTTCTAGGAACTCCTAGTGAAAGTCTTGCTAATGATTCTGTTACTAGCCCCCATATGCAAGTAAGGACGATTTAGGAATCAAAGTCTATACCTAGAAACCAAGTGAAGATAGCAACCTCTCTCTGCAATCATACTTCTGAGAGCCTGGAAACTCTCATTGATTGGGGAGAAAGATTATGCGAACCATAAGCACACTGATGAGGAACAAGTATAGGGGTTGATAGGGGGAAGACCTTCAAGGACCCCACTCATCAAAAATATTACCAAAACCAGATCATTGTTAAAATGGAAAAACAATCCATATTGAGTTTTAGCTTGCAACAAATATTGTACCATGCAAGTATGGTGTTCATAAATGCAAAATGCCATGTTTGGCCTAGATAGAACTCGAGCTACATGGATATGTCATATCTAGAATGATGAGTACAACTTGCATATAGTTTGTAGACATAGAATTAGCAAAATTGTGCTTGTAGAAACTCGTGGCAATTCGCATGCATTAATTGTTAGTGATCCATAGTGACATGCAGAGCATGCACAAAGTGTAATGGACACATGCATGATGATTTGTACATTTCTAGTTAGAACTAGGACACTTGGAAAAAGTTGGTAGAGTTTCATGCATGAGAAGTGAAAAATGTCACATAGACACTAGATGTCACTTTAGATGTCATTTAATGATGGATGGATGTGGTTCTACCTTGAGCTACCTCAAACTCCATAAATATGTATAGCTCTCCTCATAATTTATGATGAAGAACCAAAGCTTTGTAGCTATCTCATGCCATTTTGGATCCAAACAATTTTGCTTGTTATCTCTCTATCTTTCTCTCTCTAACTTGTGTTGAGGCTAATGCTAACACACTGATATCTTGTACTTTTGCTCATTATTGATTCATTGCTATCATATTCTGATGCTTAGCATGCTAGATTGTGGTTAAGCCATAACTTTTGTACTAGATCTTGCTAATCAATCTAGAATCAGGTTATTGTGCTAATCATAAAGCTTAATTAGATCCATCATGCTTGTGGACATTCCCCACACAACTAGAAAACTCTGTGTTTATCCACGTAGAGTATCCACGCGAGACCCGACACTTTGTGGAACATCAACGCATGGATTATCCATGACAAAAAAAATCTGAGCATGCCTCCGGCCAGTCTACCGGTGTTTTTTTTTACAAACTATGCTTCATTATGAAGATTTGACTACTTTTTTTTGGTCGTGATGACTTCATCTCTTTCTTTGGTATGTGCTCCATTGGCTTGATCTCTTCTTTAACAGTAGATATCTCATTATAAAATGCAACAACTTTGTGATCCATAATAGTGACATCAGGAGAAAAGGCTCCTAATTTTGACCTTGCTTCTAAATTAGCCTTATCATTTTTAGGAGCACATATTATTGCCTTTGTAAGGATGAATTTAATTAAATCTTGTCTGAGTTTATACGCATCATTAAATGTGTACACACCAAGCGAGAACTGTAAATTATATTTAAACTCCAATGCAGCCTGCAAAACAAATATCATTTTTATTAATCAGTTTTTTGACATCTTACCAAAGTAAAGCTAGCAGTACAACAAATAAGTCTCAGTACTATACTTATTTGGATGCATAAGGAACCACGAATAGTTTTGCAGTTGGAATGCATTGTATAAAAATCCTCTTCAAAAGTTCCAATGCTTCATCGTTGTACATTAGATTTTGTTCCACACAAAGACCAATGACGATGAAAACTTCTTTTTTGAATCTTGACTAATGGCGTATTGCAGTAACACCAGCCCACCATCAATTATAACATCTGTTGCATATTCTCTTTTTTCCTTAAGAATGTTACAATCAAAATCTTGAAACCATAATATATAATCAATCTCTGGAATGGTTAGAGAAAAGTAACCATTGAGTCCATCAATTTTCTTACTAATAATTTTCTCGTATTCATTATAGTAATCGGATTCAAAAAATTATTGGGTAGGATCATAAGGAGTACGTACAAGAACATTCAATTTATTTACGGTATTCTCAAGCAATGGTGATACATCATGATCAGAAATTAGTGAAAATACAATATCGACAGTGTTTTTTGAAACATCTTCTAAAATGCATTAATGCATGGACAAGTGGCATCATATTATTCCTTGACCTCTGACATGTTAGTGACCATCATCATTAGGATTCTGACACGTGTCAGAAACTGAGTGAATAGTCAACTAATAGGCACATGCCATGTGTCCAAATATTGAATATGTGCGTATGCTTTTAATTCATGTCTCTCATTGTGCCAAAATGCGTAGTCAACCGATATGAGTATGTATTTATGTAAACCATTGTTTCAAAATATAGTTCAAAAAATTATTGTTAGAAAAAAAACTATAAATATCAGACACCTTCATCATTTTCACAACTCTGGTTTTTCCTTTTTATGTTCAAGAATTTTTCTGCATTAGTCGCTTTATGTGATTTAGTTGTTTTTCTTACCAGTTCTAGACCACCATTTTACTAGGTTTTCTATTCCACACCGTCATGGAGAACGCTAGGATTGAGCTTTCAAGACTTCTATGTGGTACAGAGTTTGAACATCAGATAGATAGGATCTTTCCCATCTTCTGTGCCACAATAGATACACTAGCTACGACTAGAGCTAATGCAGAAAGTGTGTCATTTGCCATGGATTATATGAATACAACACTTTTTGCGTATAGTATAAGAGTTTTTGATTCAGATATTGCATGGATTCCATACAACTTACTAACATACATATGGAAGGGTGATAGACCATTTGTAGCTAGACTCAATAGATTTTTGAATAATCTGTCTAGAAATCACTATAGAATTTTGACTGTTGAGGAGCAACGTAGGGACAATTTGTTGAACATAGGTTCAAAGATCATTTCAGGTGAGATGGTCTTTGTATTCTTGCTTTCTGAACATACAACTGTTCCAATGCCTGTTGACTCACAGGAGGCCATTCTATGCTATGAAATGAACGATGTTGAGGAGGAGCAACCAATAAATGAAGAAGAAGAAAGAGCACTCTCCTTGCAGCAATTCTTTGAGTCATCTCCATAAACTAGTGAGGCAAACGAGACAGTGCTGCAAATAAGGAGCCTCTCTCCAATCATCATTATATATTCTTTTGCCCATGCATATCAAAGTTCAACTAAAACTTTTTGGCCCTGTATAGCTCACTTCAAGGTATTTGGGCATTATCGCATATGTGCGTATAGTGACGTGGAGAGATTACAAACTGCAAGTTCTGCGCACAAGTTCGATATTGTGTTTTTGGAGTATTTTTCATGGAACATTCGTTTGGAATGAATATTCCTTTTTTGCATAGCTGTAAAGTAAATTGAATATTCTAATATTCGACAACACATTTATTTTGGTGACACGTGTTCAATTCCAAAAGTCTATAAATACCATTTCAACACCAAAATAACATTTCCAATAAAAAAAAATTTCTTCTACTGTTTTTTAGGTTGTACATATCGTCTATTGCACAATTCTTTATAGCCTTAATATTGCTATTGAAGACTGCGCACATATTCGATACATACAATTAATTAGTTGTTGTTTTTTTGTTAATATTACTTTAACACAATTTCTTTAGGTTCATGTAAATCTGATCTGGAGATCGTGCTCTCTTCATTTCTCGACGATTTTGGTATTATCGAAGCTAGGTAATACTTTATATCATTGTTTCATCTTTTTCTTCATGTTTTTGTTACAGCTAATCACAATAGACACGTGTTCTTTGAGCCTTACAAGATATTCAAAAGTTTTGTTACATTGCCTTTGCAAATGTTTGAGAACATGGCTTTTTTGCATTACACTGATATTGTCAAGCATGCTGATATTCATCTGAAAAATAGATTGGATCGATTATATACAAAACTTTATGAGAAATTTAAGTTTTCTGGTCACTGCCAAATTTGCCGCAAGAAGTGTAGATTAGTTGAATACAATCTACATTTATATTATATTGATTATTTTGATCCCAGATGAAGTGGATTCCTCAAGCTCCATGCAGACTTCACCTCCCTTTTCTTCGCAAGATCAGAAGATCAAGGATATAGTCAAGTTTCTTGAAGAAACTCACATAAAATATGACAATATTAAAGAATTTGACCCAAGTGATAATCGATCTGCATTTGTAGGAGAGACCAAATGTGCTATGTATGAATCAAATGAAATTCCTTCTCGGTCCTTTTTTGGTTTACCTAAATATTACATAGATAATGATAGTTATCTCACTGTACCTGACTTGTGCGATTTTTTTTATTATCATGAAGATGAAGTGTTATGTATTTTAGCCAAAACATTAGGTGAGTTTTCTGACATTCTTGATTTTGAGTATGATGACATTGTTCCTAGACTGGATGACGAGATCGATGATGATACACTTTGTCCAGAAGAGTGTTTGCAACAGTCTTTGTCCAAGACCCGTGAGCATCAAAAAAATATTCCCTCACAGGATGAGTTCATTGCTTTCTAGACCCAACTTGGTTCTGGGCCTCAAAAAATATACAAACCAAATGAGTTAAGCTCACAAAAGGGTCACAAAATAGACCACCCTGAATTGATTGAAGCAGATCTTGTTGAATGTGTGACTTATTTTACTTTTTGTGCATGCAAGATAATTTTGCTTACTGTCTATATTCATCATAAGAACTAACATTTTATTTTTCATATTTTCAGGAGGCTGTTCTTATTGACAAATTTGCCATTCGACGAGGTGGCTTTCAAACCTACTCAGGCAAATTTAACAAGGACAACGGCCTTGGAAATTATTTTCAAATTTTCAAAAAACATGAGATTTGTGTCGCCCATTCAAAGTTCAGTGCTCAAGGTGAAACAATTATCATGGTAGTAAAGGCATTGTCTCATTGCTTAGGTGGTCATAAGTTCATTAAAGCACATATGACCCGCCAGACGCTTGACATCTGTGTGATATGAGATTCATTGTAAAACCCAAGGTTAAGATTAGACCCCGAGCTCCAAAACCAAAAGGAAAAACCAATCACACCATTCGGAATGCACCACAGCCCTATGCTCCCCAACACTAGCATATAGGAGAGATGGCACCTGGTATGTAGCACCAATGAATATCGTACATGGGTATGGACCAATTAGAATCCAACAGACTAGCGACTTGGTAGAGCTAGTGAGGACATATGTAGTACTAGTTAACAAGGTTTGGGAGATCTATGGGATGACTTGGGAGAAACACGAATCCTGCACACTGTACCAAGTGACCTTTATCCGATAGAAAGTACCACCTTAGATAGGACGTAATAGGGATACCATGATGGACTGAAACCAAACAACTTTACTACACCAATGAGATTACCACGTAGTCACTAGACAAGGTGGTTAGCATCGCGTAAGTGTTGATCTCACTATTAGTGTCAAGAATCCATGCACTTAGCCGACCCGCTCTCCAATAGCCATAGGATGGGAGCTTGAGGTACCACACACCCTTGCTAGAAATAATGAAGAACTCATACCTCAAGATGGTAGAACTCCTAGTTGGACTATGGAAACTCTTACGATACCCACCACTCAACAAAGGTTGGTAGAGGAATAGAGTGTGCAACCCACCAGGTTCTATCAGCACTAGTTTCTAGAAGTAATGGGGACTTTTGCTATGATAACAATGAAATCTTTCTCGTGGATTGAGAAACTTTTTTGTGGACTTTTGACCACAGATGTGCCTAATGAGAAAGTAGATATGGTGGGAGACGATTTTGGACTTTCCCTAGGCAAAAGCATCTACTTGGTAGGTGACAATGAAATGCGTTGTCTAAAATTAGAGGAGAAGAAAACTCTCTATGAGCCTGATATACCGATAGAGACACCAGAGGTAATGATTGAAAAAGAACTTGCTAGTGCCATAGATGTGTTTTTAGAGGCCCTTGGTAAGGATGAGAATGGAAGGGAAGACCTTACATCAATAGGGCTAGACATGGACTTTGAAGAGAAGCACGTCATATTAGAAGACCTCTTGATCGAACCTTAGCTGGAGCCACAGCTAGCCGAAGGACCACAACTAGACCTAGGAGGATTCTCGTACATAGAACTAGATCTGGCTATGGAAATTTCATTACAAGAGGCTATTCTTTTTCCTAGAGGACCAAGTCTAGCCGCAGATAGCAGGAGTTTAGCAGGACATTCGCCTCCCCTACTCCCAAAAGTGGTTGACACTCAAGAACAATCATCACAAGAGCTCACGAAGATAACTTTCCTTGAAAATTAGGAGGATAGCACCACTAACCTACAAATAGCAATAGCGTTGTCACTACAAGAATGGAAAACACAGATACCCACACGAATGACCGCCCACCAGAGTAGAGATAGGTGTGCCCTCGACACAGTATAATAGTGAGAAGGGGATTCTTAATCTAGTTGAAAGTCATAGTGATGGATCTGAGTGGGAGACCATGTCAAAAAATGAAATTGAGAAAACTCTAGAAGAGGAGGACACAATATCTGAGTTGGAAGCCATGTCTGAAAGCAAAGATCAATCAAATTAAGATGAAGGACATGAGGAAGAAGTCATAAGGGAGAACCCATGCTTTGAGTCAACGATAGAGAGTAAGATCGAATTGAACTTAAATTCGACCGAGACCAAACATGACAAGGAGATTGTTATGGAAGAAATTTTAGATGAGAATGATGATCTGCCCATAGCTCACCCCAAGCACCGCCAGTCAGTCAAATCCATGGTGCGCCAAACGGCCCTCAGCTGCAGGGAACTCTCTTTTCTCAATTCCCTCAAGTTCCATTGGGACCATTCCTTGGTTTCCTTGTTTTTTGACCCCAACACCCATTTCCCTAGTCTAAAATACCAAGACTAGTTAACCATGGCACGGATCTACTACCGAGCAACAATGACGACGTCCCACCATGTGTCCTAGCATGTAGCACGCATGGAGTGGAAACACTCTCAATGGTTGCCCCGTAGCTCACATGTGTTTGGGCCACTCAAATATGATACCACTCTGGGCCCAGGCTATGGAGGGCTCCGGAAAGCTCATCCAAGAAATCAAGAAACACAATGAAGAGCTAGAGAGCTGAAAAAGCACTATTCAAATAAATTGCCATGGGATTGGCAACCAAGTAGCAGCGGAGGAGTGTGGAGGCAGGAATACAAGGCCTAAGGGACATTTCAATGGAGCCTGGGAGAATTTAGGGAAGGAGCACCTTGCATGGAAGGAGCCTATGTATGTGATAATTTTTTGTAATTAATGGCCCAAGTATGGCATCCTGCGTGTATAAGCACATCTTGAAGATCCCATCAGTAGTTAGTTATGTTAGGCCCCAATTCGGCATCCTGCATGTATAAGTCCAACTTGTGGTGCCATTAGTCACTAGGGGGCAAGGAAACAATTTTGGCAAGTCTCAAGGTTTAAACTTACACTTAAAAAAGTATGTAAAGGTCAAAGTCAAGCTTCCAAAAAGGAACTTGCATTGTATTTTGAGATTTGAAATGTCTTGTCCCATAAGCAAATGTGTAAAATGAACTCCACAACCTTCTACAACAAGAAGCCCATTGTAGGTAATTTCCATCCTTAATACAAGAGAGCTAAGTGCTGCTATTTTGGATCCACATATGTTTGCTATGGTATTTGATCATTTTTGGCTTAACTTTGTATTTGTTGCTATCTTTGCTAAGTTACTGCTATTTTGACTCCTAGTTAGCATGTGTGTTTTGCTTCTAAATGTATAGTTAACTAGTAATGGTTAGAGTGAGAGTAGGAGGGCGTGGAGTCCAAGCTAGAGGAGAGAGTGGAAAAGGATGGAAAAGAGAGAGTGTGTGTGTGGTTGTGTGTGTGTGAAAGGGAGAAAGAGAGAAGTAGAGTTAAATGCCATTTGTTTGCGTTTATGACTTATTGAAACCTTGCTTGTAATTAGTAAAAGTATGTTTTTTGCTCTTTTTGTTGTGTAAGCATCTCCAAGGCTCCTAGGATTGAGCCCTACTCCCCTTGCTACATACGACTGAGGAGAAGGTGGATGAACCCCTCTTCTTCTTGACAACAACAGATTCAATGGATACATTGATCTAGTAGTCATTGGATTGATATTGGATAATGAATTGGGGTGGGTTTTCCCTCCAGGTTTCGTAGGCCATTATACAGTAGTCTTGGTTGAGGGCATTGGTAAAAACCGATGCGTGAATCTCCATGGCCACCTAAGTCTAGTCTAGCAGCACGACATGAACAAGATTCGTCGCTACAATAAGTTGCATAGTTTGTAAGGCCGATGGACTGGAGCGAGGTGAAACGGTCCCTTAGACATTATGACAAGTAAAAACAAGACAAGAATTGAGAAAAGTAGGCAAAAAGAGTGTATAATAGTGAGTACGAGTGTGGGTTGTGTGCTCAAGTACGTTTTGATAATGGAGATGCAAAATGTTCTTGAATTTTTTTTGCAAGAGCTCCTCTAGAAAATGTGACAAATGAATCAAATTCTAGTCTTATAAGGAGGATTTAGGCCCCTCTTAAACACAGTATAGTTCCAGTTGCTCAGTTATGGATGAGATTTGACAGGGACATGGAGCACTGCAAAAGTAGGCCATAGAAGCTCCAACGAAGATTCCTTGAATGTTTAGAGGTTCTGGCAAGGGTTCAAAAGTGTTGGCGAGGATTAGACATTCATTAAAAGGAACCCTCGCAGACACCAAAAAGTAACCTTTGTAGAAAACCTTCACGAAAAGCAAATTTTCAGAGTTCTGACCTTCGCTTAAGTCAATTTAACCGTTCTAATTCCATTTTTGATAAAGGCAAAGGCTATTATTGTCATTATCATGCCCAACAAGGTGCTATAATTGTGAACCTTTGTAGCTTAGGAAGTAGCCTCCATGGAGGTTACCAGGGACAAATGGATGCATAAATCCCATTTAGGGAAGTCAGCGATAGTTAGTTTGCCATTTTGTATGCATTTTTTCCAACTTCAGTGTTTTTTACCCCTTTTATTTATTGTTTTTTTGGATTTTTCTCTATTGATAGGATGACTCTGAAAGAGGAAAATAAAAAATTTATGAAACTGAAATGAAAGTGTAAAACATGAAAATAAAAATAAGATCCACTCTTCATGCTCATGTAAACTGCGGTGGCCAATAGCTCCATAATCAGCTTCCATTAATTGACAATGGACAGATGTGGCCAGGGGCGTTCCCTTCAGGGTTGTTATTTCACAACTCCTTGTGTCCAAATCTCCTTAATCTGATAAGGTCTTTCACCTATGAATTTCAACTTGCCCTTGATCACCTGAGTTTTGTAAACAAGGACTAGATCACCATTATGTAAGTCCTTATGCAACCTGTGATTAGGCCATGACTTACATTGTGTTTTTTCTGCAATCAGCATGTGAACTGCTAGCAACTATGTTTCACATAGTTTGTGCAAAGCCTAATGTCGAAGGTGTAGTGATTTGCTATCAATCAACCTTTTCGAGATCACAATTCATAGTGATGGAATAAGAAATTCGACTAACATTACTATGTCTTGCCCATAAACCAATTAGAATAGTGTATTATTGGTACTGGCTTTATAGGTCATCTGAAATGTCCATAATGTTGCATGCAGCTTGTGTTCCCAATTAAAATGACTGGCTTCTACAGTCTTTGTTAGAATATTGCATAAAATCTACTTTGTCTGTCCATTGCTCGTTGGGATGTACCATCAAAGATTCCGCGATAGTTGCTAGATTAGCCTAACTGGTATTTACTACTTTTTGCATGACCTTTAAATAAGCTACATTGGCAGCCTTAACTTGATCCATCAAATGTCCTACCTCCACCTTCCAATAATCAACTCCTTCCATACCATGTTGGCATTCTACTATCCTTTTCTTCCAATGTTGTCTCTATCGTAGACATTTGTTATTGATAAAACTTTAAATTAATAAAAGCTTGTTGTAGCTTAGCATGTGCTAGACATAGTCCATTCTTTGAGTCCTTCACAATTTATCCGAACAAGCCCCTCTGCTATGATACCATCCAACTGAGCGTGCAATAGCCCCCTCACATATTCTCATTGATCCATATGCAATTCTTGTTGTAATTGAGTCACTCGATCAAAATAAACAGCGGTATGTACTATGGAATGGGCCACATGCCATTCTGCTCGGCAAAGCTTTCCAGAAATTTTAGGCGAGGCTCAGAGGGGCCGAGTTTAGAAAATTTTGGAAAGCTGAACCGTGCAGAATGGCCTATGCCCGGCCCATTTTATTGCGTAATGGATTCTTTGACTTTTCCACATGCCATTAATAAACCATAATCTGTGGACTAGTCAAAAACTGCCACGTAGCAGGCTGATGCGGACTTGATGCAAATTGACATTTTTTTTTTCAATTTTTTTTTAAAAAGCCCGTGACATTTTTTGCTGTTTAAAAAGGTCAAAAAATGGGCATAATCATCACAAAGAATCCATTACGTACTTTTAAATAATCACTTGCTCCTTTTTGACCTTTCAATTTATCCTCCAGCCGTCGCTTTTGTCCTTCTAATTCAATCACCCTTGCTTGGCATTCATGCAACTTAAGGCCTTGCTTGTCAAATTTTTGTATCTGCTTTGTTTATTACAAATATAAACAGTGCCAATATGTCGACTGCTCTTTCAAAAACTGATACTACTGCACAAACTGCATTCCACATGATAAACCCTATGAAAATTTATGGGCTACTTTAAAAAATTCATCAACTCCTCATCATCCAATACTCTCTTTTTGTTATCTGCAGCCACAGAAACTTTCAAATCATGTAAATTTCTATGATCTGGTGAATAAGTATCAGTCATCTCAGCTACAACTTCTGTACCTCTTTCAATCTACGCAATACCGAACATTGTCATAACATCCTTGTTCATTGAATTAACAGAGCTAGACTGAGCCTCCTCTTCCCCCATAATAAGTACAAAGAAATACAACTGCGAGTAGCGCTAGCACTTCCATCAATATTTTTAAACTTGTTGACCTCATCACTTGATGAGACTCCAAAACTATCACAAATCTTTGCAATATGCACCCCCCACCCAATCTATTTATGTTTACTCTGTAGGCTTTTTCAAAATTGAGCAAATGAAATTTTGTCCTAGAAACCTTAATCCCCGTTAAATTTTGCCAAGGACAAAGCACTACCTTACCTTCCATCATTATTTCTTTCTATCGTCAGCGTATTTCTATAGCATTACAACGTTCAAGGTGGTTTCAATTCTTCGATGGGCTCAGTTTGCAGGAGCGGCTGCTTCAAACCTGCATGCATTACCTGTTACTGGTTCTATATTAGTTAGTGATTTATATCAGCCAATTGGTTTTGAGTAATATAGCTTACTTTTCAGTTACTAATTTATGACTTCTTCAATATGAAATATATACTAAAATAAAAATATCTAGGCCTCTTTCACATGTGTTAGTTCCAAAACTATGTTCAAAAATTGCCAATTTAGGCCTCAAACTAGCTAAGAAATGTTGACAATTTTCACATAACTCACTGTATTCGCCCATCCATAGGGTCATAACCGACCCCCCCCCCCCAATGCACTGGAGATATAACATCACAAGCCTGATCAAGCCTCCTGTGATAACTAGTGTCCCATACCACTAGCCATCAGCCTTGGCTCTCCCTAACACACATCTCCTGGCCTGGAGATATATCCTGGCTAATGCACGTACTCTCCATCCACCAACTCCCAAGTAGACTGAGTGAATGGCAAAAGGGAAGCCCCACCACTATATAGACATAGCATAGTGGGTCCCATCAAGCACGGTCCTGCCGGCGACATGTGACCACCTAGGATGTTTGATGGGGCAAGGGAGATAGGAGAACGTGAATGGAGAAGAGAGCAGAAATATTGCGGAATAGCTCTCCCGTTATAAGCTGCTAAATGCAAAAACAGTCTAATAGACAGCTTATGCTAAAAATAATCATAGCTTTAAGTGTTCTAATTGCCCAACAAGATTTTAAAAATTAGTTCATATTCCCAAAAATAAGAGTACAGTCCATCGAAGAGATTAGAAATGGTTTGTGTGTGTGGTATTACTGAAGAATGGATTCAATATGAAGTTTAGTTCTGAAGTAGATGGAAGGAGCAGTATGATATTGCGAGTTCCTCAAGCATCAAAGACAGCCATCGTCTGATCAAAAATTGAGGAGTCGTAGACGTCCATGTTCTGATCAGAGTGAGTAAACAAGCGTGATCAAACAACGATGAAAGTGCATTCAATCACAACAAGCATTCAACTACGTTATACACAGATAGTTTTCAGCACCTTCACCTTTTCGCATTTTTCCAAAAAATGCAAAGAGAGAGAAAATTTCTGAAGGTCATCTACTTTCATGAGTTAAACTATTTTCAAGACATCTTCGTCTTATTAAGGGCACCTTCGGCTTCTTGCGAAAAATGTGAAGAGAGAGAAAAATCCCAAAGGTCGTCAAAAATAAATGAGGAACAATCTAGCGACGTCCTCGTCCACGTCAAATTTATTCACCGTATATACAATGTATAGCTGTCAGAAAAGCCATATACTTCCAAGTACAACGGCCTTCCTAATTAGGTGACAAGCATTCAATGTAATCAATACACGGATGGAATCTACAAATAGATCATCCATGCACAGATTGTTTGTCACTCCGTCCATGAGACGCATTATTTGAGTCTCCCAATTATGCCATCAATCTGGTTGTAATTGTTATTTGTATTGTGCTTCAGTGTAATATAGTAGTAGCACATTTTTATCTATGTACAACGTAGATGAATGCTTGTTGTGATTGAATGCACTTTCATCGTTGTTTGATCGCGCTTGTTTACTCACTCTGATCAGAACACGGACGTCTATGACTCCTCAATTTTTGATCAAACGATGGCTGTCTTTGACGCCTGAGGAACTCGCGATATCATACCGCTCTTCCATTTATCTCATAACTATACTTCATCAAATTTGAGGACCTTCAAAATGACACCAAAATCATGTTATTTGGACATATAGGCAAAAATAAAATTGGCTATTTTAGGCTAGTAGTGCCCTAAAATTAGGTCTTAAGTTCTAGAGAGAGGAGAGAGAGTCATCTCTCTCACCTATATTAGGCTGAAATTTGTGGAGAATAGGTTGGAAAAACTTATTGTATTGTTACTACATCACACTCGCAAACAGATCGCATTCACCCATACTGACCGCATCACCACTCCAACTTGCGCATTCACCCATACTGCCTCCATTACACCGCAGCGGACCGCTTTGCATTGCAGCTAGCCAAACTTCCACCTCCATCCACCATAACACCACAACTGACCACCCTCTCACCACCTTACAACTGCACTTAAACCCTTCCACTGCAAACAGCCACCCTCTAATCGCATTCGCATAGAATTGCACTCACACTAGCAATCACCCGCACTACACCGCACTACAGCCAGTGCGACCACCTTATAGCCGTAGCCAACGCATTGATCCGAATCCCTTGAATCGTAATAAGCGCAATTAATTGTCTCCCAGCTCTCGTAATCACCGCAATCCACCGCAACCCACCGTAATCCTCCACAATCACCGCACACAAACAACAACCCACCACATTCCCACTACATTCAGTCGTATCATTTGTCACAGACCGCATACATCCGTTTCAAACGCATCCAACCGCCACAGAACGCACTCAATCCGTATTTACCCGCAACAACTGTTTACAATCGTCATCACCCAAACAAACCGCAAGCAATCACCCTACACCGCAAACAAAAGCACCCTAGCTATCGAAGTAACCACATCTGACCACAATCAAGCATACCGCAACCCACCGTCACCAATCTGCATACTAACTGCAGTCACCCTTCAAGCGCCACAAATTGCATTCCCACCGCCTTCTAACTCCCGCAAATAACCGCACCCGATCGTAAACCACAAACCGCCTCCACCGTAAACCATAGGGGCCGCAAAAAACTTTAAAAAAAATTCCAAAAACACCAGTACCCAATGGACCACCAAAAAGACCCTGAAATTCCAGACGATTATCCATACGAGGTCAAGTCCCCTATAGCTGAACAAATCAGACGTCATAGGTTCTACCGCATGTGGGCCCAACTGCAAGAGCCATCCACAAATCCATTCGAGGGACAAGGACCTGATACAGCCGAGTCCTCATGCGCACGACCCCAATTTTATGGTGATGACCCCTCACAGGCCAGAACCAACCTTAATGGTGCGTCTGCCACTCACGGAGCTCATCTTGAGAGACGTACACCCAAATTAGATCTACCTAAGTTTGACAGTAGTTTGGACCCTCAAATATTTTTGCAAGTCTTTGAGAATGCATGTGATGTGTATGGCGAAACATCTCCTGATGCTATGGTCCAACTGTTTTCGATGACCATGATCGCTAAATCACGTGATTGGCTTTTCAACCTTGATCGTGAAGATAAGACAGATTGGTCAGTTTTGAAAGAGTCCTTTATCAAGCGTTTTAAGACCTTTCGCTTGATCGAGAGTCCTTTTGTCAAATTGAGTAGCATCAAGATGACAAAAGATGAACGTGTACGAGACTATATCGAGCGTTTCAAATGCCTCAAAAGTCAATTACAAGAATAGCCCTCTGAACAGATGCTCATCATCTGGTTTTCAGTCGGCCTTCCGAGATGGATTAGACACGAGCCTAAATGCAATGATGAATATATGGGCCTCAAATTAGCTATGTCTAATGCCATCAAGGAGGAAGATGAAGGATCAAATGTTGATGAATCCAGGGAAAGAAGAGCACCACGTGCTCGTCTATGAGTCGAAGCCGATCGAGGATACCCAAGATCAGCTTTGGAAATCACAGCTGGAGTTGCTTAATAAGCAACACCAACTTCAAATGGAGAAACTCACCAATGAGTTTCAAACTACCCTGAAGTCTATCCAAAACAGTATGCCTGGTCAGCCAAACCCTGCAAAGGTACCTTATAGACGAAAACCAATATGGTGTCCACATTGTCAGCCTACACATCATGCTAATGCTTGTCCTTCATACCGACCTATCCAAGCACATACAGTCCAACCATATGAAGAACATCCGTCACAGTCTAGACATTCCCTGAATTATCATGAATACCCACCAAAAATTCCGGAATCATCAGCCATACAAGATGGCTATGCTGTTATACAAGGGCCATTGCACACCAGATGTTTCATCTATGGTGAAACTAGCCAGTTCATGGTTGATTGTCCAGTCAAGACCAAGTACCATGCTGAGTGTCTCGACTATATTAGAAAACACAGTTTCAAAGACTATCCAAAACAACCACCTAAGATCCTGCCTGTCCGACACGCCAGTTATGAATCATAATAGGATCCTCATGACAACCACATGAGAACCATATAAACCATCAGTTAATCCTGCTGCTCAATCGAGAAGTTTCTTACAAACTTCTGTAATACCGCACAATACACACAGTTTTTCTCCCCTTCCACAACCTCAAATCTATTTGTCTTTCCACAAGCTGATAAGATTTCCAATGTACCAATACACAATAAATCTAGGGTTCAAAAATCCACATACAGATTCGGTTCTGAATCTCTTATTCAGAGAGGTCCTCAGGATGTAGTGCCTCAACCATATCTGCATCTCAAGCTATATCTTACAACATCTGCTATCAATGATGGTAAATTTTAGTGTCACCCACCCTGCCTTGTTTTGACAAGGGCATGTCAGAGTTAGTCACATTACTCTACAAAAAAAATGAAATATTGCAACTATCAAGGTACATTATCAATGTTGATGAATGCAAGTTTTGTTCGACAAGTGCTATACAATTCTCACTCTCTATAACGTTTGTTTAATTCCTTGTTTCCAGACATAACTTTCGCAGTCAGCTCTCTCAGTCAATTTATGACTAATCCTAGTATAACACATTGGAAGACTCTTATCATAGTCATGAGATATCTTCAAGCTACTATGGACTTTTGCATTTGTTATGGAGCAGTCAGCAACGACAAACTCAATTTCCTCAGTGGTTAAGTTTGAAGGTCAAGGCATTCAAGGATTCAGATTAAGAGAGAGTGTTGGATTATTCTCCTTCTTACCAATCGAATCGGTTTAATCTTCATCCATTGTTTATCCAGTTCTGCGGATTTTTGCGTGTTTTTATACAGTCTGCAGAATTACATGGAGTTTAAAATAGTGTCGTCTTTTTCGCCTGTCAGGAATCATATTGAAAAATGCAGTGTCTTTTTTCACATTTTTCGTCTGACAGAAATCTCGTGTAAAACCACAATTTTGTAATTTTTGCAAAAAATCCGACAATGTCGTCTGTGGCTATTTTAGTTCATTTCTGCAGAGCTACAGTTTTGGTTCATTTATGTAGACAGAATGATTACGACTAATTTTACCACTTATCAGCAATCAATGACAAGGTACCGATGGATGCCAACTGGCAATCGCAATTCATGACCTAATTTCTTAGTATAAATAGCTATTCATATTCATACAGTTTTCAAGTTATGATCAAGCATTTGAATAGTTAGCTCTCTCTCTCTGAAGCCTGCAAGCTTTAACACTCCTGAGCATTCTAGCTCACTTCTTAGAGTTGTTTTAGATATTGCTATTGCGGTACTGCTTATTAGCATTGCGCTTAATTCAGACTTTCATTTTAGCCGCTCAGAGATAGCATAGAGTACGTGGCTTCGATCCGTAACTTATTGTACTCATTTACTTTTGTTACATTTTCATACTGAATCAATACTATCCTTTATTGCATTCAATTTTTGTCTTAGAATGTAAGCGTTTCTGTATTTTTTCATGACCAATTCGTGAACAATTCATGACTAATTATTTGTCTGATAATTTTTGATGCTTAACTGTTTGGCTACGTAATCACAGTACTGGCAATTTTAAAGTTAGTTAGTATAAGTTCAAACGTGATTTCTATCACTATTGTTTTTGTTTGAAATTGATAGGCATAGTCATGCATGAAAAGATGAAGATAGTTTATTCTGCCATGCACAAAAAGTTTTCTTTCTAGACACTCGAATTATTTTCATTCGTTTCTTTTCGAGTTTGTTTCTTTTTTGAGCTAGACCTATCTTTTGCACACCACTTTCTAACATTTCTGCATGGAGACTTGAAGGAAGAAGTCTACATGGACTAGCCACCAGGTTTTACCTATAAGTTGTTTGCTGACTATGCTTGCAAAATGCACAAAAGCATCTATGGACTGAAACAATCCGCCAGGCAGTGGTACAAGAAGAAGGATCACGCTTCCACCCTTTAATGGTAGATTACAACATCTATGTAAAGATCGTAGATAGTGAAGTAATCATTATTGGTGTCTATGTTGATGAGACACTAATTCTGTCAAAGAGCGACACACTGATTGCATAGGTGAAAGAGGATATTTCAAGGGACTTTGAAATATTAGACCTAGGAGAAGCAAAATGCTATTTGGGCTTGCAGAGATTGTATCTACACCAATCAAGATACATTCGAAAAATCATTGATGATTTTTAGATGGCTGATTGCAAGGGAGTAAATACTCCGATGATTCCTGGCACAATACTAACAAATGAAGATTGTCTCAAAGATGATGCAAAATGGGAAGCAATGCAGCATAAGCCTTATAGAAGGCTTATTAGTTCTTTGATGTAAGACAATACGCGGTCAGACATTGCTCACACAGTGTTCAGATTGAGCTAGTTCAACATAAATCCAGGACCTATACACTGGAAGCTATTGCCATGATGTGGGATTTTAGGTGAAGTCTTACAGTGATGCGAGCTGGGCATCAATCAAAGACGACTCCAAGATCATCTCAGGAGGCTGTACCATCACAATAGATGCAGCTATCATTTGGGTCAACAGGGAGCAGACAATAACCGCCCAATATTCTTGTGAGGTAGAGTATGTTGTTGCAACCAAGATGGCTAATGAGCTGACATGGCTCAAACAGTTCCTAGATGCACTAGGAGAGATCTCTAGCAAAGCACTGACATTGTACATGGACAACACTTTGAAGAAACTAAAAGTTTCTATGTTTCAAAGCCTTAGCATTTTTCCTTAGCTTTTCCCTTTGTTGTTTTTCGTGACTGTGCATTTTTAACTATGTTTTGCACAATCTGCATTTTTGAACTATTTTGTCGCACAGTTCACATTTTTGGGTCATGAAGAAAATTCATCCCTAGGCCTAAAACACTTGGAAAATAAATTTGGGAACTTTTCTCGACATTGTCGCATTTTTTGCATTTTTGTGAAAAAGGAGACTCTCTAAAATGTCTTAAAAATATTTTCAGGCCTACCTCCGCACTTTTCGGCCTTTTTTGCCTTTTTTGGAAAAGAGTGAAGGTGCCTTTGAAAAAGCGAAGGTGCCCTTCAAAAGATGACACTACATGTAGAACTCTACTCACCTCGATTACAAGCACACTATGAAGCTTGTCAATAGAAGGTAGGCTCTCTTGAATGGCAAAACTTTGGACCAAATTGGAGTAGTTGTAATTGCTATTTTTTTGTGTTTTATTGTAATATAGCAGCAACATGTTTTTCTATCTGTGTATAACGTAGACGAATGCTTGTTGTGGTTGAATGCACTTTATCGTTGTTTGATCGTGCTTGTTTACTCACTCTGATTAGAACACGGACATCTATGACTCCTCAATTTCTGATCAGATGATGGCTATATTTGACGCCTGAGGAACTCGTGATATCATACTTCTCTTTCAGCTATTTCAAAACTATACTTCATATTGAATCTGATTTCCAGTAATACCACACACACACAAACCATTTCTAATCTCTTTGGTGGACTATACTCTCATTTTTGTGAGTATGAACTAATTTTTAAGATCTTGTTGGGCAATTAGAACACTTAAAGCTGTGATTATACCTAGAATAAGCTTTCTATTAGACTGTTTTTGCATCTAGCAGCTGATTGTAACAGGAGCTGTTCCGCAATATTCATGCTCTTTCTCCGTTCATGCTCTTCACACTCCCTTGCCCCATTAATTCCATCTCTCCATAGTGAGAAGTTAGATTGTTTTTGGAGATCATTAACAATCTCAAGTTTGCTCTCTGTGTACATTGATCTTTTGTGATCCAAGTGAAACCACGACATTTTCTAGTTCAAACTCTATCTAAAGTCCATATAATAGGCTGTATCTCACATGTGTGGGTTCGGATTTGTGTTTAGTGGATTTTTCTAAGATCAATTTATGGTCTTAAAGTATAGAACTTTTACATGGTATCAGATCCAAGTACAAGGGCTTAACCATTGATCAAATGCAAATCCATTTTTAGCAAGTATTGGTGCTAAACAATAGTATTGAGAGGGCGAGTAGAATCTCAAATTTGGTGAGGAGATTGGATTCCAAACTTGGTAGGGATCAAAATCCATACTTTTCACACGTGTGGGCACCTCTAAACTGCATTTAATGCATAATATTCATTCGATTTATAAAAATACATTCTAGTGTTCTTGATGAAATTATTGGTGCTAATCCTAGGAAAAGCCATTAATTAGATTTGACTTTGGTTCATGAGATCTAACTAATCTAGGTTGAAATCAAGTCCTTTAAAAGTGATTTACAGGTCTTGAAAGTACATCAAGAAGTGTGAGGGAGATTTGGCCATGTCTTTGTCCAAAAATGGTAAAAAATTATTGGATTTGATAAGTCTTTGATAGATTCTCATCTAATCTTCATTTCATCTTTGTGAGGGAGTGTAATAACTGTTTCTACAAGTTTATTGATTGGGCTAGAAGTCAAATTTGAGGTAATCAAGACAAGTGAAACCTTTGTGAGTTTCTAGGTTCAAATCAAAGCCAATTTTTTTGAGCATTTTTCTGTAGAAACCTTCCAATTAGTTCTTGTGAATCAAGATCAATGGGATCTTGAGTCATTGTGAACAATCAAGTGGGCAAATTTTGGAAAAGATCTTAGGGAGGGCCAACAAGTACATCATTAGTACAAGTCATTAGGGGGATGTGAACCATTAGTGGATTCCTTCTTGGATCTAGGGAGAGGTCAAATTCTATAAGCTACTCAATATGGAAAGTGAGGATGGAGTCACCCTTAATGCTCGAAGACCTCTTTGATATTTTCCTACAAGAAGAGGATGAGCCTCTTGGAGGACAATAATTCGTTAGATATAAGAAGAAGGCAAGACTAGCACTTCATAGCATCAAAATGAATGTTAGTGATGACCTCTTGAAGGAGGTAGCCTCTTGCACATCGGCCAAGGAAGCTGAAGTGATGAAAGTGCACAAGAATATGTGCTTAGGATCAAGTCTCTCAACAAAGAATTAGTTTCTATTGGAGAGAAGATTCTAGATGGTGAGCTTGTACAAGTGATCCTCAATGGTATAGGAGATGAATTCTCCAATTTGGCTCAAAGTTATGCCATCCAAGACACCTTTCCATCAGTTGATAAGCTCCATAGTGTGCTAGTGGTGGAAGAGTGTAGGATACTCCATGCAAAATCTAGGATGAGTTTCTTATCATTGCAAGATGGAAATGAGAAGGCAAATTTCTCATTAAAAGGCAAGACAAAGACCAAGGGATCTAAGAAGGTTCAATTAAAGGAGTCCAAGGAGGAGGATCAAGCATCAATTTCAAAGGCAAAGGATAAGTCAAAGCAAAAATGCTTCTTTTGTGGAAAGAAGGGGCATTATGCATCCGAATGCTACAAGAGGCAAAGAGCACAAGAGAAGGAGGAAAAACAAGGAAACCTTGCACAAGAGGAGGGGGAGGATGAAGGACATCTATTCTATATGGCATCTACATCCTCACCAACAAGCAATGGCAATTCAAGAGACACTTGGTGGACTAATAGTGGGGCTAGCTCCAACATGACTTGTGAAAAGGACTTTTTCTCAACCATACACTCATTCAATGATGCTAAAAAGCTTTTCTTTACTACAAGTGATGAAGAGTGTAGGATAGATGGTGTTGGTACAATCTCTTTGTATCTAGAATCCTCAATAAGTATGGATCTAGAAAATGTTCTTTTTGTACCATCAATCACGAAGAATATGCTAAGTGTTGGTAAGCTTTTGGAAAGTGAATTGGATGTCCACTTTAAACATGGATTTTTTTCCATTTTGAAGAATGATCTTTGCATTGCAAAAGGATTTAAACATGGAAGATTGTTTAAATTGGAAGCTAATATTGCTTTTGAGAATGTGAACTTGTCAAAGGAGGACATCACTCAAGTGGAGATCTTGGCAAAGTGTGATCTTACTAGCATTGAGGAGGAGCATCAAAAGGAAGAAAATCTTGAGGATCAGCCTCAAAGCATATGAGAATTCCAAGGAGGTCCTCAATGACAAAGGACGAATCATAAAATTGCATGAAAATTGTCCATTCAAGTGTGGATCTTGCAAGGGTGGAGAGCATTGGAGAGTCTACTATTTTTAAATACTTTTTGGATAGTATTAGTAGACATAAAGTGGCTTGTTTCTTATCTTTAAGATTCATGGTGTTTAGTACTTTGTATGACAAGACAATGAAATTAGATACTTTCAAATCTACATTTGTTGTTTAAAAAGCAATTTCATTGGATAACTATTTTTGTAATACTTTAAATAGAATCATAAAAGTTGAAACATCATTTGCTTTGGAAATATTTGTGTCCACATGCTTTGTGCATGATCATTCCAATGTATGGACCAAAGATTATCCTATTTCAATCATAGGAATAATGGTAGTGTTTTGCTCTTGAAATAAAGATTGTAGAATCTACATGTTTTCCACCAAAGAAGCTGTCAATGGTGGAAGAGTTATCTTTCAAGAGTGGAAGATTTGTAAACTTGAAAAAGCATCTTTGGATCAACACCTTATTCAATTCATTGATGGTTTGGTGTCAAGTCAAGTGGAGGAGCAAGCTCAAGACCTGAGGACTCCAAGAAGAACCTTGAGTATCAAGATGGAGCAATCAAAGCTCAATCATATGGACCAAGCAAGGCAAGTTGTCTTTGGAAACATTATGTATGCAATTAATAGTTTAATTGATGTATCTTAAAGTGCACAAAATGCCTTGGAATCCATGGTTTGGCATGATGTATAGTTTTTGAATCGTGCTACATGTATATAGACACATTTATGGAACATCTTGTAAGGGATCCTTTAAGAGGTGGTGAAAGATCCTTCATGGAAATCATTCTCTACTGGAGTCTCAAAGGTTCCTTGTCTGTAGTTGGATTTTTTAGACACTTCTAAAATCATTCATTCATCTAGAAAGAGAGTTGTAATAGATCAAGCTAAATTTGAGGAGGAGTGTGAGAATTGCCAAAAATTGGCAAATCTAGCATGATCAAAGGCCCTCTAGAATCATGTAAAATGTACATAAGTGGGTCCCACATATATGGGGCCATGGCGCCACATGGGAAACCTACCCTACTATAGGTTAGATCAAGTCTAATGAGTTGGCCAAGTCAATTTGGTAGTGATTCCTAGATTTTAGGACCTATATCCTAGATTTAACGTGAAAATTGACCAACTAGCCACCTACTTGGCATGGCTCTAGGAAATAGGCTAGGGTTGCAAATTAGGGAAAGAAATCCAAGTTAACTTCCTTATTACATGCCGGAAATTCACCTAAATTTACAAAGGAAGTCATTTTTGCTATGTATTCCATCTGTCCATGGTGAAAAGTTAGATAATTTTTGGAGCTCATTCACAATCTCAAGTTTGCTATCCATTGATAAAATTTCATTTTTTAGGACATTAATAATTGTACTTAACAATCATAGAGAGTTATTGGTTGCTTAATCAATGGATCTATCAAGTTCTACACTTTAGATCTTGATCTAGATTCACTACACTTAGATTTAAGCATTGCAATGGATCAAAATTTCATAAACTAGTGAGAGCAGCCTCACACTTGTGGAGTACTGTCCATTGTACGGCTTGCACCTGAAACAACATGTACTTTGGTTCTTGATAGCAATCATTCATAAAAGTCACAATTCTATTGACTAGAAATCTCACAAAAGTGTAGAATGCAAAAGTCTCGAAAAGTCTACCTTGCTTAATGCCACTAGCTATGCACTTATCATTTTTCAAGATGGAACAAACTCCATTCTTGAAATGTACATCTAGTCCATTGTCCATTAATTGTCCTACACTAAACAAGTTTCTTGAAATGGTAGGAACATACAAAACATTATCTAGATCTATGCTTTTAGATGTGCCTAAGCAAAGAGGAATAGATCCTATACCATCTATCTTGCATTCTTGATCACTAGCAATGTATATTGACCTCTTAGAGTCATTACAAGAGAGAAGAGTAGAAAAATAATGCTTGTTAAAAGACATGTGGGAACTAGCCCCACTATCTATCCACCATGTGTCTTGACTTGAAGTTGGTGTAGATGCAACCATTAAGGATTTGTTGAATCCATCCTCATCTTCTTCCTCTTGAGCAATGTTCCCTTGATCTCCATTTGCTTGTTGATTCTTCTTCAAGTAACATCCTGAGGCAAAGTGACATTTCTTCCCACAAAAGAAACACTTGAGCTTTGCCTTGTTCTTCACTTTGCCTTTGAAAGTTGAACCTCCATTCTTCATCTCGGCCTCCTTGCCTTGATTCTTCTTGAATGGATGTTGTTTCTTCTTGCCTTTGAATGTAAGTTTGCCTTCTCCTCTCCTTCATTAAGTGACATGCCTTCCATTCTTGTCTTGAGGTGTAGGAGTCCACTCTCCTCTGCCACAAGAACACATTATGCAACTTTTCAAATGGAAGAGTGTCTTGAATAGCAAATGATTGGACCAAGTTGGTGAACTCATCACCTAGGCCATTCAATATGATTTGTACTAGCTCTTGATCTTGGATCTTTTCTCCTATAGCACTCAATTCCTTTTTAAGAGATTTGATCCTAAGGACATACTCTTGTCCACTCTCTCCACTTCCTTTCATGCTTTGAAAGAGTTGATTCCTTAGCATGAGGATTGGATTCATAGATACTCTTTAATGAATCCCAAACCTCAGATTTTGATGAGGCACAAGAAGACACCTCCTTCAAGAGGTCATTGCATACATTCAACTTTATGCAATGTAGAGCTAATCTTGCTCTCTTCTTGTATTTGGTTTGTTCTTGGGCAGCTTGAGGCTCTTCCTCAACTCCTAGAGCATTCAAAGAGGTCATGGAACACTAGGAGTGATTCCATCCTCACTTTCCAAATGGAATAATTTGTGGAAGTGAGTCTCTCACTTGATTCCAACAAATAACCACCCATGGATGACATTTTAGAATGAATGCTCTTCAAAATTCACAAAGATTTCTGAATTTTAACGATCTATGAAAGGCCTAAAGCTCACAAGATTTTCTATAGCCTTGTCTTTATCAAACTAGCACACAAGCTTGAATCATACACAATTAGATCTTGACAAAAATTCCTAGCTTTCACTATCACAAATTTTTTTGCTTTACACTTTTCTTAGAGGTGTCGCTTCAACTAAGGATCTGAACAAATCAGCCACTTAGATCTAATCTTAAACTTCAAAAATAAATGTTTCAATGTTCCAAAACTCTATTTGGTCATAGGCATTAGCTAGATTGAATCTAGATCAATACTATGCTTAAAAAAGAACTAAAAATGAACTAGATTGTGATTTTGGGACCAACAAACACAAAGTTACTTGAAATGAAAGTTGTTGTACGGTTTCACATGTGTGAAAAGTACATACACAGTCTCCAAGTTGATTTGATCCAAATGGAAACAAGCTATCAATCTAGATGAACTCGCCCTCACTAGTATTGGCCAAAAACAAATTTTGCCAATGATCTTTGAAAGTTTTATGAGTCAAATGATCACTCTCTTAGCTCTAATACCATGATAAAATTTCAGTTTTTAGGATATTTATGATTGTACTTAACAATCATAGAGAGTTATTGGTTGCTTAATCAATGGATCTATCAAGTTCTACACTTTAGATCTTGATCTAGATTCACTACACTTAGATTTAAGCAAGAGCAATGGATCAAAACTTCATAAACCAGTGACACTGGCCTCACACGTGTGGAGTACTGTCCATTGTATGGCCGCCTTCACCTGAAACAACAAGTACTTTGGTTCTTGATAGCAATCATTCATAAAAATCACAATTCTATTGACTAGAAATCTCACATTTGCATTTGTTATGGAGCAATTGGCAACGACAAACTCAATTTACTCAGTGGTTACACAGATGCAAGTTGGGCAAGAGATCTCATTAGCAAAATGATGATTTTTTTATGGATCAAGTACATCCACGAGTCTGGAACAGTCCAGCAGGACTTTACACGTGTGAAGAGTGCCACATCACTCAGATTTATCCATTTGATCCATCCTTGATCCTTATCCAAAGTTGACCTTCTAGAATATGGCTAAAATCCAAAGAGCTAGTCTCCTAGAATATAGGAATATTATCTACAAATAGGATCTAAGGAAAATATCTTCTAGAACTCTATACACACGTGTGAACATCCACTTGCCATGTGGGATCATTTACTCATGCACATGCAAGTAAAAGCTAATTTCTAGGTGACTAGTCAGCTTGACTAAAAACTAGTCATATCATGTTCACACTTATCTTGATTGATACAAAATCAAAATAGATATTTACAAGTATGAAAAGTACTTTCTTTCACACGTGGGAACAGGCTCCACATGTGTGAAATCAAATCATGAACATTGTACTCATGATAGATCTTTATTAACAATAAAAAATGACAAGTGAGAAGTGACAATTTTCAACATCCATGTACATTGATCTTTTCTACAGCTCACATGTGTGGGCTCGGATTTGTGTTTATGTTCAATGATTTGATTGTCAATGCTTGTTGTTTGTCAAATTGCCAATCTAGAATCAATTTTTGATGACTAGTTTTTTGATAGATTGCTAAGCAAATACACGATCACTCTTGTGGATCTTTCTAAGATCCATTTACGGTCCTAAAGTCAAGTACTTTCACAAATGTACCACTGTAGAAATGATGCCTAGTACATTATTTGAGATCACTATAGAAATGATGTCAACTCGAGTAGTGCTCGAGTTGGAAGAGTTCATAAATCTGAGTTATTGTGCCATAATGAAAAAAGAGCTTTCATTGCAAAGGATTGAAAGATCAAATACACGCAAAAGAAAAAGCAAAGATTGCAAAAGAATGGAGATACAATAGTAAAGGTAAATTCACAGCTTATTTTGGTCCATTTGATATTTAGTTGGTAACTTAATATGTTATCTATTGATGCATTGTATTGTGGTTTCCATTACTTTCCATTGTGATATCCATTACTTTCCATTGTGCATTCTAGCATGCAAATCATGTGCTAAAATAGATAAATTGCATTGAATTCATCAATAGATACATTTGCATTCAATAGATGTGCATTCAATAGACTATACATTTGCATTCATGAATTAAAAATATATGCATTCAACATTTTTGCAAGAGTGATGTAGTGGCAAAACATTAGATTGATTTCAAAAAGAGTACATTGATGAGAGAATCAATTCCCCCTTCATGCATTGCCTTCTACAAGGGCTTACATTCAACTTTAAAGTTCCACTCATCATCACTTCCTCCTCACTTCCTTCGTCTTGTAGGTTTACATTGGTGTCCACATCTTCAAACTCCCCTTTGCTCTCATTCACGTTCTCTTCCACAATTTCCTCCTCAATATTTTCCACATTTTCCTCCACATCACGAACGCTATACTTAATGTGCTATAATGTACCACTCTAGAAATCATGCCTAGTACATTACTTGAGACCATTGTCTAAATGATGCCAACTCGAGCAGTGCTCGAGTTGGAACAATTTGATAAATACTTCATGTTCTATAATGTACCAATGTAGAAGTGATAACTAGTATATTTCTTGAGACCAATGTAGAAAGGATGTCAACTTGAACAGTGTTCGAGTTGGAAGAGTTTCATAAATAGTTATTCTGCCATAATGTACCAATGTAGTAATTCACTTGAGAGCACGCTACTTTGATAAATATCTAATGTGAGAAAATATTCAACTATAGAATGTGCCATAATGTGCTATAATGTACCACTCTAGAAATCATGCCTAGAACATTACTTGAGACCATTGTCTAAATGATGCCAACTCGAGCACTGCTCGAGTTGGAACAATTTGATAAACACTTAATGATCTATAATGTACCTGTGTAGAAATGATGACTAGTACATTTCTTTAGACCATTGTAGAAAGGACATCAACTCGAATAGTA
This sequence comes from Diphasiastrum complanatum, assembly GCA_029204225.1. Taxonomy (NCBI): domain Eukaryota; kingdom Viridiplantae; phylum Streptophyta; class Lycopodiopsida; order Lycopodiales; family Lycopodiaceae; genus Diphasiastrum; species Diphasiastrum complanatum. Next base: position 45,392,261 of record CM055105.1, read on the forward strand.
TTTGAGTTGGAAGAATTTCATAAATAGCTATTGTGCCATAATCTACCATTGTAGTAATTTACATGAGACCACTCTAGTTATACCTAATGTGAGAAAATATTCAACTATAGAAATGATGCCAACTCCAGCAGTGCTCAAGTTTGGAGTAATTTGATCTAAAGTGTTTACAGATACAAAGTGATTGAAGTACATCTTTAGAAATTATATCAACTCGACCAGTGCATGAGTTGAAATCATTTGAACAATGCTTAATGTGCTATAATGTACCATTGTAGAAATGATGTCAACTCAATCAGTGGTCGAGTTGAAAAATTTGAATTCTTTTTAATGTGCTATAATGTACCACTTTAGAAATGACCCTTAGCGGTACACTATTTGAGACCACGATATAAATGATGCCAACTCGAGCAATACTCGAGTTGGAACAATTTGATAGGTACTTAATGTTCTATAATGTACCGATGTAGAAATGATGACTAGTACATTACTTGAGACCACTGTAGAAATGATGTCAACTCGAGCAGTGCTCGTGTTGGAAGAGTTTCATAAATACATATTGTGCCATAATGTACCACTAGAGCATTTTACTTGAGACCACTCTAGTTTCATAAATACCTAATGTGAGAAAATATACAACTGTAGATATGATGCCATCTCGAGCAGTGCTCGAGTTTGGAATAATTTAATCCAAAGTGTTTATAATAACAAGTGTCTGATATACCACTATAGAAATGATGTGAACTGGAGCAGTAGATGAGTTGAAATCATTTGAGTAATACTTAACGTGCTATAATGCACCATTGTAGAAATGATGTCAACTCAATCAGTGTGAGTAGAGTTGAGTATCAACTCCTGCCATCACTTGGCGATGTTTGCCAAATGTATAGAAGAGGAATATTATGATACCACTTCTATACCCCAGAACTCCATCATAACCAACTGCCTGGTGACAGTTTGATTAGGATTCAGCACTGTGGAGAACATAGTTATCTAGAGGTATACAATCTTGTAATTGATGGTATTGGCATCTGACAGACGCCACCTCCACTCGATATGTAGAAATAACACAATCTCTTACACAAACCCCAATCTTTGAATCACCAAGACACTCATCTATGGCATCTAACAATGACATCGGAAATCTAGTGAATGATCCTAGAAGAGCATGGTTTCAACACCCTGAATTGATTCTAGGAACTCCCAATGAAAGTCTTGCTAATGATTCTATTACTAGCCCCCATATGCAGGTAAGGACGATTTAGGAATCAGAGTCTGTACCTAGAAACCAAGTGAAGATAACAACCTCTCCCTGCAAGTCAACTTATGGTAAGTCCTTAAGTTGTCCCCGTTAGCAAGGAGAGAAGTGAAGCATATGATAAAACCATTAACATTACGGACAATAAGCCTCCTAGTGTTGGACATATAAGTACAGGTACCTTAGATCAAGCCTGTCCAAAAGTAGATGTGACCATTGATGGGTTAGTTATTGTAGGAGCTATAGTAGATGTTGGATCCGCAATCAACATCCTTAGTTTAGAATTGGTTGATCGCTTGGGATTTGAACTTGAACCTGTCGCTTTAACAGCATTGAAGTTAGCCAATAACTCTATCATAAGACCAAATGGAGAGTTGAAGCATACTCTAATTACTGTAGCTGGAAAGACCACCTACATTGATTTTTACGTTAGGAAAATGCATCCCGGTAGTAGGGGATATTCTATCCTATTAGGACGTCCCTGGCTTTGACTAAGTAACTGTATAGTCGATATCCCAGCTGGAGTATTAGTTTTTGAAAGGGAAAAAGAATGAGTAGTGGCTGATGGATACCCAGAAGTACCTCAATCTGAGAGAGCACCAATTGCATCAATTGAATGGGAAGAACTCATTGATAGTGATACCAGTTCTGAAACATCGACAAATGAAGTTGTAGAATTGAAGGATGTACTAGGCTTAGAGTGGAATACCCCAGATGAACCACCTCCCAAGGTTAGAGAACCTAATATCTGTCTTATAAACCTTGGAACGGAGGATGAACCTAAGAAGATCAAAGTAGGTGCCCACCTAAGCCGAGAAGACAAGAAAACTTATGAGGATTTGTGTAAGAGATACCAGCATATATTTGCTTGGAATTACTCAGATCGGAATGGAATACCTCCAGATTTAGTGAAGCATACTATACCCTTGAAATCTGATGCTAAACCCATTAGGCAGAAACAACAGAGGTTGTCATTTCACATGAAAGGAGGAGTATTGAAGGAATTAGAACGATTGAAAGGAGCTGGGTTGATCTTTTCTGTGGACAATACTGAATGGTATTCACCAATAGTCCCACAACCAAAAACTAATTCTACACAGATTCGAGTCTGTGTTTACTATAAGCAACTGAGCAAGCACACAAGAAAGGACTATTATCTGCTACCTTTTATAGACCAAGTGCTAGAAGAATTGGTAGGGAGAAAAATCTACTCTTTCATGGACTGTTTTGCTGGATATAACCAAATAGTCATTGTTGAGAAAGATAACTAAAGACCACTTTCACTACCACCTTTGGAGCCTTTGCCTATCATGTTATGCCCTTCGGATTATCAAATGCTCTAGCTACATATCAAAGGCTTATGAATGAAAATTATGAAGATATCTTGGATAGAAAATTGAAAACCTTTATGGATGATTTATGTGGAGCATCTTCTGTTAAAGAACACTTGGCAATACTTGAAAAATATTTTTAAAAGTGTGTTACTACTTGTATAGCTCTGAATGCCAACAAGTGTATATTTGGAGTACCCTATGGTGTACTATTCGGACATGTCATTAGTTGCTATGGTCACTGATCCATAAAAGATCACGATGCTTTTAGCCATTATGACACCTCCACAGTTACCCAATTACAATCTTTCTTAGGAGGGACAGGTTACTATAGAAACTACGTGATGGCCTATGCCTCAACAACCTACCCTATGACAGGATTACTCAAAGAGGAACCTGAGTGGAATTGGAATGAGGAATGTGAACAATCCTTTCAAAACCTGAAAGAAGCTTTAGCAAAAGCCCCAATATTGAAACCACCGATGGATGATCATGAATTTTACATGTTCACTAGTACTACAGACACCTGTATTAACTGTTGTCTAGCTCAAATATGGGATAAAGTGTATCATCCAATCACCTTTATTGGTCAAAAACTGAATGCAACATAACTCAAGTATACAAAAGCTGAGAAGATCTGTCTGGGGATCTCGTATGTCGCTACTAAATTCAGGCACTATCTCTATATAGGAAAGTAGCAATTTTTACAAAGAGTGAAGTAGTGACACTAATGATGAACAAGTTGGAACCACCAGGAGGTTTAATGAAGTGGATCTTATCATTGCATGAATTTGATTATGAATTGCAAAGCAAACCACCACAATTACAAGGTCTAAATGACTGCATTTGCGAGTTGGAAAATATTACGGCAAATGATAGTGATTGGGAAAATGATCATTTGCGTGACCTATTGCGAATAGAAATTACTATGATCACAGAATGGTATGCTAATTTAGCTACCTATCTGTCTACTTTAAAAACACCAGACACAATGACTCCTCAAGAGAAGCGGAAGCTACATACACAAGCCTTAAATTTTGCATTGATAGATGGAATTCTATATCGAAGAGGAGTAGAAGGAATTTATAAAAGATGTGTGACTCCTGAAGGGACAAGTTTCATCCTAGAGGAATGTCACGATTCTGCATGTGATGGACACTTTGCTAGTCAACTAACAGGTCAAAAAGTCTTAAGTGCAGGATATTGGTGGCCAACATTATTCAAGGATGCACATGCTAGAGCTTGTGATATTTGCCAACATGTAGAGACCAGGGTAAATTGGACTATCATTCCTATCCAAGTTCAAATACCATTCAAAAAATAGGGGTTTAGGGTCCAATTCACCCAAATCTTAGAAACACTATATTATTGCAGCTACAAGTGGGCTGAAGCAAAGGCAGTGCCTAAAGGGAATGCCAAAGAAACATCACGATTCATGTTAGAACAAGTCATTGGTAGATTTGGAGCTCCTAGAGAACTAATTTCGGATCAAGGAACCCACTTTTTGAACAAAATCACTGAGAGTCTGATGAAACAATTACTGATTAAACATCGGAAGAGTACTCCCTATCATCCTCAAGCGAATGGACAAGCCGAAAGTACAAACAAGCAATTGATGTCTATCCTACGAAAAAGGGACTGGGATAAGAATTATATGCTGCTTTGTGGGCTTACAATGTAACCTACAAACTAGTACAAATCACACTCCTTTCTTCCTCGTATATGGACAAGAATGTGTCTTGCCTATTGAAATAGAACTACCATCCTTAAGACTATATACAATCTAGGCAAGAAAGAGTCCATCCAATAGCATATCGATGTCTTACAAGAGTTAGACGAGCAACGATTGACCTCCTTAGTGCATCAAGAGACCCATAAAAAAATCATGAAAACAATGCATGATATGATAAATCTCGAAACACAAGTTTAGCCAAAGCCAACTGGTCTTGTATTATGACACTAGGCACAAGCTAATGCCTCAATTTGGCATGTATTGGACTGGACCATATGTAATAAAAACTTGGTATGACAACAACATAGCTAAGTTAGTTGAAATAGGAGGTGGCATATTCAAGACTCGTCTAAACATTGACAAAATTAAGCCATATTATGTGTAAATAGAGTCGTACCATTTACTAGGTATTATACCAAATTTTTCTTTTCTTTTGTAGAACATCCAAATTGTCTACCAAAGTATGGACCTTAGAACTTGGGAACAAGAGTTGATTCAACCACTTTTTGAGACCATAAATTCCAACGTGTATAGTTTATATGGGATGACACCATCTTAGACTGTACAGTTGACTCCAAGCAACTTTGGGAGTGGGATAGCGATGATGAGCTTTCCTTTTTAAAATTTCTATATGAGCAAAAACTGATCCAAAAAATAAACGTGGATTGTGAATATGACGAAGGTTGTAGGTCTCACTACGAAATAGAGAGTCCATTCATGGACATAAATATTATCGACGAACACGTCCTAGATGAAATAGCCGCAACAGTATTCATGAGAAAAATTGTGTACATGTACTTTATTCCCGCAAAGAGAAGTGTGTCGAGACGATTGAGGCCATTGATAACTAAATTTTTTAGAGGACTAGACTAGAGTAAGCAGTTGACTTGGGGATATGTACCCCCAACGACACGATTGCATACTAACAATCACTAAAAAAAAAAAAAAGGACCAAAAAGAGGGTACATAATATTGATACAACACTTTGCTATGAATTTTGTTCTATACACTTTGCTAAGCATCGCTTTGGAGGAACTAAAGGCATCTTGAAGGTTGGAGAACTCTCAAGGAATCTGATGTAGTTATCCTTGTACATAAGCACGAAAATTATTGAAAAAAAAAACCATAAGAAAGCCCAAAAATATCTCCTTTCTGTATGAAATTAATGTGTACGGACTAATCATGAATACAGCTGCATATAAGAAAACGGGGGTAAAATTGTCAAGTGTCCAGTTAGATGAGAATTCAACAACAAATGCATAATCATCATATGTATATAAATGCTAAATTATAGATGATGGAACACCTTGCTGACACCAATACAGAAAAGACACAGAATAGTGATCAACCCAACCAACGCCATAAACAACTAACAAGATTCATATTAAAAGAAAGACAAAAGACTGATCTGGAAATCTAGAGCCTGAGAGATGAATTGAAGAGACAGAAAAACCTCCAAATTAGAGCTACTAATGAGCTGAGCAGTGCCAATAAGGAGGAGACTCTTGGAAACGGAAGTACATTGAGCTCAAGGAGACTAGTGACAGAAGACATATAAGCCATAGGGAGGAGTACAAAAGACAAGAAAAAATCATAGCCAACACTAAAGTAGAACTAGCTACAACCGAAACTACCACATCTACACTAGCTAGGCAGTTACATGAGTATCAGAGAAAAGAAATAGCAAAAGGGCCAGTCAGATCTCAAAGTTCTCGTGACCCTCTACCCGTTTATCCAGTGCACCAAAATAAGATTTTGTCAAACAGCCTGTTCTACAAGAATTTCAATGCCTATTGTTTGTATTTACCTCCCACGAAGTTTCCTTTAGACAATCAGGTCTTTGAGCTGCGACAGTCCACTAGTTCTCAGCTAAATTCACATGGCCACTCATTCCAGGTAGCTTTGAAAACTACAAGGACTCATGTGAAAGTTCATGTAGATTCTGTCATTGCCATTGCACCACAAAGATGACATCATTTATTAGCCGGTCACTATGCTTACAGCCTGCAGAAATGGTTACTACAACCTTGGGGTCCTAAGTCAAAACCCACCAAAATTCACCTTGCTAAATGGTGGTACAACTCCAATGAGACCATGGAACTAGGAGTTGACCTGGTACTATACTTGCGGGTACATGATAAGTCCTCCAAGGAATGCAAAACCCTAAATGAAATGTTCTATTTCAAGTTATTGGAACGCACCGACCCAGCCCTTGTAGATGTGCCTGAAGTAGACCCCAATTACACCAGGGAATTGAAAAACAGACGAAAAGAAATGTGCAAGAATGCACTACAAACATCCACCTCACTATTATGCATCACATACTAGACACATTATGCTGAACATTTGCAACAAGTCTCAGTTTTCCGTGCATATATTTCCATTGCATCTCTGCATTATTCTTAGTTGCATTGGGCATTTGCTAAATACTCCTATGGGCATGAATGATTGCATAGATGCATGATTAAAGGGGGGTTAAGAGAGAAAAATTGGGAATAGAAACAATACAGTAGTGGAGTGGGGAGTGACTCCATTACCCAATGGAGTTTTATATGTGTTGAGATAACAAACTTGAAACATCACTTCTGCTTTGAGGAATGAATAGTTGTTGAAAGATATTTACTCTTTGTACATATAGTTGGATCAGATAGAAGGATACAAAAAGCCACTTAGGCCTATGGAGCTTGAGATGAATGGGATCAATTTGAACAGAGACTATTGGCAGAACTGTAATCATCTTGGAAAAGATGAATGATCTTCAACGAATGTATACATTTGAATCAATACCACTCATCAACATCTTCCCCATCACCACTAACTTGACACCATCCTTCATAAGAAAATAAAAAAAAACGAGAGCAAAAAAGAAAAAAAAAAAAATTCACCAGTATTGATAGTCTTCAGAGTTAAGGCACTGAAGCCTCATTGTGTACACACAACACACTTACAATAGGCACAATATTGCCATACGCATCCATAATGTCAATTTCTTCTGAGAGATACATTTTGCATGCCAAAAAGGGTTCTGAAAGAAAATAATCTTCGGAGGGAGTGGGTGCATATTTCTCAAATTTTACTCTCATCTTGACCAGACCGGATCAACGCCAAATCCTAAATTTTTTGATTGAAATTTCTGATTTCCATTTCCACCGAACCACCAACTTGCTCGATCCAAGAGCTCAAAAAACAAAAAAGGACATGAACGCCAAAAAAATAAAAATTTCAAAAACAAAAGACAGCAATGGCAGGTTCATTATGACTGATGAACGTGTTGGAGGGTTTGCGGATCCCAAGGCAACCCTAACCCTAGTTAATAAGTGAGAGGGATTTGGCACCCTACGTGTGTATGTCCAACCCGATGATCACATAGTTATTTGATTAGTTACAAGTCAATAAAAGGACTTTAGGCCTTTTTGTGAGACTTTTTATGTCACAGGGCCTAAATGTCAAGTTAGTGAATAAAGTTGGGTTTCTCTCCAATTTGGATGGTTCCCACTCTTTTTTAAATTTGAATAATTAGGGAGGCAAAAATGGACCAATAGGATTTCAAAGGCCAAGGTCCTTCTCTCTACTCCCAGGTCGGTGAAGAATAATATCAAAACCTTCATCGAATTTTCAGATCATTCTATTTATAATAAAATACCATTTTTGAGTTCGGCGAACATTCTTCCCATCCAGATCTTAGAAAATCTTGATTTTTACCCTCACCAAACTACATAAACTATGTTATTGTGTGACACCTGTGTCATATTGTGAATCTGAGAGCTCGGTGAAGGTTAATTTCATAGAAATTGTCAAAAAAGTCTGATTAGAGAATTTTTTTTCAAAAATAGCACTACTGAAATTTCGCCGAGTCAATCTTTGCCTAGGGAACCTTCGCCAGTTATATTTTTAGGTTCGAATTTTCCAGATCAAGTCTCTGTCAAAATTTGGGTCAAATCTGATACAATCTTATTTTGATTCTGAGAAATTTTTCATTTTTGAGACGTATCGATTGATTGAATTTTGAAATCTTTTCATGATATAGAAATCTGATTCTTGCATGTTAGGAAAACCCTTGATTGTTAGGAAAACATTTTCCTAAATAGAAAAATGTATGTGATATCAAGTTAATTTAGGAAAAACATTTAATTTTCTAGATACCTTTTGAATTATGAATTAAAAAAGATTCTTATGTATTATAAAGGCGTGTCTTTGTCACTTGATGTAGCTCAAAATCGATGCAATATATCAATTGAGATATCAGTTTTGATGCATTATATCAATTGAGATACAACTTTGGCATGTAATGCACAAGGTTGTTCATAGAGTGATCGAATTCAAAGAATACCAAGTTGCTTTCAAGCTTCAAATCATTCAAAGTTGATGAATGTCACCCAAAATAGCTAGAATATAATGCCCAACAAGTGATTTGATGCTTATCATTAAGCAAAATTCACCAAATGATCAAAATTCACCAATTTCAATGTTAATAGCTTCAAATTGTTTGAGTACGATCCCTTATCAATGGAAGTATTTCCTATCACTTCAAATAGCTCAAATATGATATCTATTTCTCAAGATAGCCTGAATTTAATGCCTACACACAAGAATGCTCAATTTTGATCCTCACCTATAGACATGGCTCATTGAGTGATTGAATTTGACTAATATCGACTCAGTTGTACATTTAAATTGCTCATGTTCGATCCGTTGTTGATAGTGTTGACCCCTATGACACAAAATATCCCAAACTTTATTTCACTTGAGATCAATCAATTTTGGCCCTTATCGCTCAAGAGTATTCATTGAGTGATTAAATTAGATGAATTCTAAGCTTAGGACAACTACATAGCTCAAATTTCACGCATATGACTTAAAGATAGCTCAAACTTGATGCATAACATGTAATTTTGGACTTTATTAGTTGACATGGCTCATTGAGTGATCAAGTTCAATAATTTTTAAGTCTAGTACATTCAGATTGTTTGAATTTGATTGTTTTTTGATGGAGTTGACCCCTATCACATGAGATAGCTGTAATTCAATGTATATCACTCAAGATAGCTTGGTTTGGGACATTATCACTCAAAAATGTTCCTTAAGTGATGAAATTAGAGGAATCTTGTGTCCAAGACTAATAATTAGACTAGAACCAACTTGATGTCTACATGTCTCAATAACTTCAGTTCAATGCCTATACTACAAGTTAGTCTCTAACTACTTTACATGGCTCATCAAGTGATCGAGCTTAATCAATCTCAATTTTAAAGCACTTAGATTGCTTGAGTTATATCTCTCATTGATGAAATAGGTTCCGATCACTTGAGATAGCTCATATTAACATCTGCTAAAAATAGGCCAATTACCTCTTCAGATTCTATTTGAACATCTACCAATCAATACTCTAATTCAAACTATGACAGTGAATGATGAGTCACTTGAGACCACTCAATTTTGGTCCCTATTGCTCAAGAATGATGAAAGCAAAAGAGTTTTGAGCTTAGGATCACACAGCTCAAATTTCATCCACATAAGTCAAAATAGCTCAAATTTAATGCAATTTACATGGCTCAATTTCAGTCATTTTCGAGTCCAATGTGCTTAAGTTTCCTTAAATCTAATCTTTTCTTAACAATGTTGACCCCTATCACATGAGATAGCTAAAATTCAATGTATAACACTCAAGACGACTTGTTTTTGGACACGAACACCCAAAACAAAGTAGAGGGATCTTGAGTCCAAGACATCAAGCTAGCACAAATTGGATGTCTACCACTCGCAATAACTCGAGTTTGATACATATACTACAATTCAGGCTTTAAGTACTTAACATGGCTCATCAAGTGATCAAACTCAATTGATCTCAATTCCATAGCATTCAGATTGCTTGAGGTCTATCTCTCATTGCTGGAATTGGCTTCTATCACTTGAGGTAGGAAGTAGCAAGAGAAGATGAGAAAGAGGAGGCAATGAAGAGTTTGAAAAACATTAATAATGCAACAAAGTGGTACGTGAGTGAGAGGAGGTAGTGGATGGATTCTCAAGTGATGCAAATGAGACAAAGGGAGTGGAGGATGTAAAAAATGAAAGTGATAAAGGGCATAAAAATAGCTAAGGGGGGATGGGGCCAAATAGCCCAAATCAAGAAACATACATAGGTATGAGAGAGAGAGAGAGAGAGAGAGAGAGAGAGAGAGAGAGAGAGAGAGAGAGAGAGAGAGAGAGAGAGATGCAACTAGCATAAAGGGATATGTGTAGAAGAAGAAAGACGAGGGGTGGTTGATCATCAAGATTCATGTGAATGTGTGAAGGAGGTCATCATGAAGTAGAAAATTGGTGTGATAAGCAAGATCAAATGTAGCATTAGTGGGGAGTAGGAGATGGGTTCCAAATGATACTAGAAAAATGAGATTAGGAAGAAATATGATATTTCTAGAAACCACACACTTCTTTGAAGATGGAATGTATACCTTGTACCTTGCTTGCATTGCCATACCTGAGCATGATCCTCTTGATGATGGATCCTCCTTTATCCTTGTCTCCAAAGGTGTACGCACATAGGAAATGCATCCAAACACCCATTGAGTCCTTGAGGTTGGGCTTCTTCCCATATAAGACTTCAAATGGTGTTTTACCTTCAATAGAGCTACATGGAACTCTATTCATCAAATAGTGGTATAGGGACAAGAAAACTCCTTTCTGGTGAATCTCACATGTGTGGGAATGTCACAAAGTGTGATAATGACATCCTAGTACTTTGTGATTGCACATGATCAAGTGTAGATTGATAACCAAGATCAATCTCTCAAATCTAAGGCAAGGGAACATATCTACATGCATAAAACCATCATTCAAGTACATTCACATGTGTGGAGAGGTGTACAACAAAAAAAATAAGTGTGGGAAAGCCTTGCTCTCGGGTAGAGAGAGAAATCAATAAAAAAAACTCAAGTAGAGAGAGAGTTTGTGTAGAAAAAGCTAGAAATGCGAAATCTCACTTTACTTCCAAGATCTCAAGTACATAATGAAGCTATCTATCCTTCTAATAGGAAATTGTGGAGAAAGATGTCAAAATCTATTAGACACCTTTTTCACCTTCTCTAGATGTGATTGGATGAGTGAATTATGACTCCCCTAATTTGATTGGACCATCTCCATGGAAATCCCTCTTTTGACTGGTCTCTTGATTTCATGCCAACACTTTGACATGATTCACATATCCAATTTAATTAGAACACTTGTAGGATGCCTAACTATCTTGAGCCACATCATGAAATGGTTTTGGCCTGATCATCAAAGTAGATCTCTCCTCCAACATTGATAGAGCATATCTAGATTGACATATAAAAGCATAATCATGATGAAATTCAAAATCAAGGCTTGTAAAAAAAAGGCAAACTTTGGATTCCTACTCCTCCTCAAGATATCCATAAGAGATCAAATTAGTGAAATATCGAGCTTACAAGTTTAAGAAAGTATAATTTTGATGTTTGTTGCTCAAGATAGCTCAAACTCGATGCCTAGCACATGATTTCGATCCTAATCACTTGACATAGTTGATAAATTGTTCAAACTTGATCAATCTCAAATTCAAATTAGTTTGGGTGCTTGAGTTTCATCTGGCCTCATTGATGGAATTAGGCCTACACATGAAATAGCTCAAATTTCAAATTTATCACTAGAGATATCACAAACTTGATGTCTATGACTTGAGATAACTCTATCTTGATGTTGTCACTTGACATAGCTCAAATTTGGGTAGACATTAAATCCTTGTATATTTAAAGGTACTTAGCTACCTCAAAGTGCATGCTTATGATTCAAAGTTATCATGGATTTACAAATTTAAGATCCCTTCCTTTTCCTATCCATACAGCCACTGTTCCACTTTATAGCCACAGGCGTAACTTGTGATTTTCTCTTTAGCAGTTGACATAGTTGATGAAGGGATCAAAATTGGCCAACCTCAAACTTAGGACATACATAATTGATTATTTTTTATTCCTTATCAATGGAAGTGACCCCTACTATTATGTACCATAACGGTACGCCCTTCAGTGCCTCACAAGGGGCATGATGTAGGTCACGTTATCACATGTTGTGGTTCCACACGTCACCATCCTAGGAAGTCACGTGTCGTCGGCATAATCGTGCTTGATGGGACCCACTATGCTATGCCTATATAATGGTGGGGCTTCCCTTATGCCATTCACTCAGTCTACCCGGGAGGTGGTGGATGGAGAGCACGTGCATTAGCCAGGACATATCTCCAGGCTAAGAGATGTGTGCTAGGGAGAGCCAAGGGCGATGGCTGGTGGTATGGGATGCCAGTTATCATAGGAGGCTTGACTAGGCATGAAGATGTCAATAGCTCTAGTGCATGGTGGTGGGTCGATTGTGACCCTATGGATGGGTGGATACAATGTGTTGATACTGGTTTGGGGTGCATTATACTTCAAGGAAATCAGATATTTAAGGGAGTTGTAACACCTACCACCTAATATAGCTCAAAATTGTTGTCTATCCCCAACTCAATTCACGTTGGAGCATGTATGTCTAACCCTGTCATGTCCCTCAACATTACAAATCTATCTTTGTTTAGAGCCTTGGTCATCATGTCTGCCATCATGTGCTTGGTAGGACAATACTCCAAACTTACTTCATTTTTTTGTACCAGATTTCTAACAAAATGGTACTGCATCTTGATATGCTTACTTCTCTTGTGGAAGCCTCCATTCTTGCACAATAAAATACACCACCTCTTGAGCCAATATATTGCAACACATGGTTGATTGTTCTCTTCAAATACCTGATCATTCATTTGCATGCTCTCCAATGTTTGATCTCAGGGTTTTCACTAAACCTGCTTAACTGCCCCCCAACCGTTGTGGCCACATCAAGCCTGGTACATACCATCACATACATTATTGATCCTATCATGCACATGTAAAGGTGTAGGGTCGATGATCTTACGTAGTATAGCCCTCCCGCCTGTCAACAAGGGTTAGATCACTGGATAGGTACCTAACTATGCATAGATGCTACTTTTAGTTAGTTTCTTACTTTCTCCCTTTACTCTACTCACCACTAACACTATTCTCCTTTAACTCTACTCCTCTACACTAACATTCAACATGATTTGGGTGAAGGGAAGGGATAGAAAAAAAAGAGATTGAGAAGAGAAGAGAGAAAGAGAGAGAGAGAGAGAGTGAGGGTGAAGGTTAGCTCAAATGCACATTATACTTGCTAAAGGAGAAACATAAACTATTGAAACCAAAAAGCATGAACTTGAAAGCAATTGAAGACAACCAGAGCAATAGCAAGCAATGAATTGCAAATGAGGATGCTTCTCTTCCAAAATTGGTAGAGTTTCCTCCTTCTCATTAAGCATGAAAATAGTGTACAAATGGTGCTTTTTTATAAAATGGGGAAGGCCCTTGCCCCTCAATCCTATTGGCTAATATTCACAATGATCCTATCCATTCAACTTAGACCGAACTTGATCCAAGGGTCCAAAAAAAGTACATTAGAAATCACAAGATTCATGTGAGTCTCAATTTGGACCCAACTCTAAAAAGTAATCTCTAGGTTTAAAAATGACATTGGGCCTCTAGTTTTATTTTAATTCCAAGGCCCAAGTCATGTTTATTTTATTTATAACTTTATTTGCGTTACACGCAAGATGCCATGCCCTCACAACACATTTTATTGGATGATTTTATTTATTTACACTTTGTTGGGAATACCCCCAACAGGACCCACAGCCTGAAGAAGTGCCGGTCCCTCGGCACTCTGCCGGTTTAGTAGAGCGTTTTCTTCTCCCACCTTTGCTGGATGAGGTAGGTGGTGACGTCCTCCATAACGTTGAGGCGGTCCACTTTTTTCAGGTCCTTTGGCGTGTGAAGAGACTTGTGGACCCCCCGCAGCCAATCTCCATGTTTGGAATCGGCGTGTCCATGGATCACCCATAAGCGCAGCTCGAAAATATACATGAGCTATTGGCAGTTGATCTTCGACTTTGTCTGAAGGTAGCACCTTATTAACATCAAAGAATATGTAAGGGATAAAATTGTCCCATTTAGTTTCCATCCCCATTAGATGTTCTAAGTCCCGGGCATAAGTGGCTGCCTCGCAGACTGTGGGATCAGGACAATTGAGAGCTCTTCTGGCATCTACATCCGTAGTCCACCCATATTCTGATTGTATGACCGGCCAATTGAAATTCTGAAGTGTGATCTTGTCCAGAGGGATGCCACATTCCACCCATTAGGATCTTCGTGGACATGGCAGGAAGTGCGCGTTCACCTGTAATTGTTGTGGACTCGTCACGTAGGCCTTGATGACCACAGGGTCTCTTTCGAATAACTGCTTATGCCACTCTGGTTGTGGTTGGAGGGTGGGCAATGCTTACAGTTCATTTTCCTTTATGGTCTGAGCTGAGAACGATATCTGCCAGCCGCCTCTTGATGAGTCATGGGGATACTTTGATAAAAATTCATTGATTTTCTCCTCCACGGACTTCGGTCTTTGGAAGGCCTGGCTGGCAGATATCGTACGTGAACCTCTGGATGATGTTGTTTGGCTTTGGCTAGTGGTTGCGCCTTGGCCCTGAGGACTCTATTCTAGGTGAATCTATGTATAGGAAACTTAGGGCTATGCATGGCTATGTGCCCAAGTTGCTTTTGGCTCTATATATTAGGCCAAACGCGCCCTACACCTCATCGTGGGTTTGGATTCATTGCCAGGCTCTCACCCTATATTCATGCTTCTTGTTCCTTGGCTTGGGGATGAGGCTTCTTAAGTTTGATTGGATGCTTCTACTTGGTTGGGTTTCTCCATAGTGTGTTATCCATTGTGTTTGTAACTTGTAAGCAGGATCTAAGGAGCTTCCCTTATACTTTCCATCAGTTGACAGTTTCTGGAGGAATGTGGTAAGAAATAACTAGAGGTAAAATATTATGGAGGTCAGTGCAACAAATCTACCTATGACTGAAAGCTTTGACATAATATTATCTTCATAGAGAAATCAACTTTTTATATTAGGTTTTCTTTAAGAGATAACGTGATGAGTTGTATTATAGACAACCTTGACGAGCGTGATGGTGGATGAGGAGAGAAGGGCGAGTAGAGAAGTGGAATAGCGCGCAAAAGTATGGCCCTAAGAGCTCCAAAAGCCCCAAATCAAGACCCGATTCAAGGATAGCAAAGAGCTCCAAAAGCCCCAAAATCTCAATCTCTTTCTCTCTTTCTCTAGATGGCCAAAATGACAACTAATGAAAATCTCTAATTACCTGGCGTAGCACCCACCTCCTGCCCACTTGCAACTGGTGTGCTAGTGCTACACCTCATTTCGTCCATCCACCGACGTGGCCCGTGCCTGCCACCTCACGTAGGTGGTTTCAGCACTTTTCACTCCTTAGCCTCCAGGTACCCCGACTACGCCACTGGGGCGAGAGAGAGCGTGAGCCGGTGCTGGCAAACTCTTTTTAAGTTATCCTCAAAAAGGGCTCTAATTATAAAGATTCTCGATTATTTTAAGACTATTAGTCATAATAGGATTCCTGGAAAATTATGTCATGATATCTCACAACGGGCAAACAAAGTGAAGCTTGTGAAAAATTGTCAAATCTATCTTGGATATTTTTTGTGTTTCTAGTTTGTGAAAAAATATCACATGTGTGGAGCATGTTCCCACATGTAGAAAAAGTAAAAATAGTTTAGTCATGTTGAATTTAGGGGTATCATAAAGATTTTTTATCAAGCATCTTGGTGTAGGACCTTGATAGGGCCAAAATTGGCATAGAGGTCAAAATGGTCAAATCCACATGTACAGCCTCAATTTGGCCAAAGTAGATTGTGTTGCAAACTCAAGGTAGTTAGGCTTGTGACACATGTTAAGTTTAGGTTTGATGAGTGATGCACCCTATGTGGTGGCAAAAGCCAAAGGGTCCAATCATAAGTGAGAAAATTGGTAGAAGGGCCCAATCAAAATCAAAGAATGTGAAGTCACTCATCCAATAGGATGTTAGAGGTCTTAGAAAAAGGGGTCCAATAGATTCAAGCATGGATCTCAATGAGTTTCTATATGTACTTTCATTCCCTTCATTAACTAATATGAGTTTTTGAGTCAATTTGGAGATTCATCAATTTTGAGTGTATTTCTCTCTCTACCCTTCACCAAAAGTGGTGGTTTCTCTCTTACCTAAGGAGAGGAGCTTGTTGGGACTTGTTTTCAGTAGTACATGTTTCCACTATGTGAAACACCTTTGGTAATGAATGAATGCATATAGAATGGTCTCTTTGCCTTAGATTTTGTCTTTGGTCTTGGATTTCAATCATTAGAAGATCTATATTGCATGAGCCAAGCTAGGGAGATCAATTTCACACATTAGGGCATTCCCACACATGTGAATTTTCACATGGTATACAGCCTACCTAAGTGTATGATGCTTGTTTCATCCAAAATTTCAAATTTTTTTATGAAAATCAAGATCTAGAGAGAGTAGTTTGCATCTCTCATGCTGTCTCAAGCAAAATTGAATCAAAAGGATTCATCATCACAAGGATTGAATTATTTCTGAAATTGTATGGATTTCCTTGCTCAGACACATGTGAAGGACAACCCATTTAATTTTGGTAGTTCTCTTCCATGTTTGATCCAAATCTAGAGCTTGATAGTTAGTTTCAAAGCTATTTGATTCTAGTTTGTGTAGCAATTGATTTCATAGAGATTGGATCTCCCAATCAAAAGTTATAATCAACTGAATCAAGGTGGGTAGGGCACCCAACCTGGTTGGACACTTTTACTTTTGACTCTATCATGCTTAATTGATCAAAAATCTCAATTCTAGGCTTGCCAATCTCATTTTCTTAAGATCTAGTCATCATTTTGAGGTCATAGCCACTTTCTTTCATACAATTGGCTTGTATTTGAGTGATTTGTGGATTCTTGGAGTGTTTCGCACATTCCAAAGATACCTTGACCCAAACTTTGCCCATACTTCATCATTTGATGTGAGATTGAACCAGATCAAGAGAGACTAAAAAAGCTAGTGAGGTCTATCTCACACTTTGTTGCGAGATATAATAATCATCCTTGTAATTCAAAGTTGAAGTAGAGATGGTGTAATCCTAACATTCCTTTGGAGTCCGATTTTGACACGTTTTTGTATATGAAAGTTCATGATGCATGTTCTAAAGAGAGGAAAGGTTTAAATGAAATATTTTTGCATAAATTCCTTGAGGGAGTAAGTCTAGTTTTTATTGACCAAAATTGCGAGTAGATGAACGATAAAATGGCAAATCATTATCCATGTCCTGAGTGTTAGAATTTAGCAATTTTCACATGGTTTTTGATGAATATTAGACATCTATGTGGATCCACACCTGTGAGGACCTGTCCACACATGTGAAATGATACTTGTAATATTTGGATCCATTTTGATTAGCTTTCACTTGAGTCTAATATGACATCTCCTAAATTATAGGAGTTGTGAAAGATTTCAGATCCTTAAGATCCAATCTACTTGAATGATCTTTGGTTAGAAAGAGAAATACACTACCAATCTCACCAATGTAGAAAAATCAGCATCTACACACAATTTGAGATGCAAACACTAATAGAACTTGATCAAACTTGAATGAAATGATTATGTACTATTGTTATCCGTACAAAATCAGCAAGCTACTGTATTTCACACGTGTGGATCCAAAAATACCAAATATAGATCATTCTATACATAGAATTGCAAGCAATCATCAAGATAGTGCACCAATGGATAGTAGAACCCAAGAGAACCATGTATAAGCATGAAATGAGATAGAGAAGAGACAAGATGACTCTCTCCACGAGTTACATCCTTTTATAGTAGGTCCAAACCCTATTTGGCCACTTGGCTTTCCCACCAAAATGCTAACCCTACTAATTTGGATCTAGATTCAATGTACCCAACTTATTCAAATTGAATCTACTCAAACTCGCATTCTATCTTTCCCACACTTTCAAAAAGTGTTTATTCAAATGAAATTTAGACTAATGAACTTTGAAAATTCAACTTCTAAGTCTAAAACAAGTTTTGGCCTCAATATGCCAAATATGAAAATATTGCAAAATGTGATGAAACTAGTTGAATCTTTCACAGGAGTTAGGTCCTAGATTGTAGGAATCTAGAAGGTCAAGACAAACCACCAATGGATGATGTGGCAAACTTGATAGATCTTATCCAAAGTGGATATGGATAAGTACAATGAGCTATCCTACACGTGCTGGATGCAGCTTAGAGAGAGATTATGGTGAATTTGTACTTGATCCATGATGTATCCATTATTGAGCTAATGATGAAAAATCTTGGTTTGTGAAGCTATCATTGTGTTTTGACTCTCTTAAGCACTTTCTTTGTGGATGAATGCTTTGTAAATGATAAGTAAACTATTTCTTTGTTATCAGGCCGTATAGTAGTTGTACTTCACATGTGAAAAATAGCCTAACTTCTTAACCGTAGCTCCAATTGAGACGAACATGGTGCCATTAGAAAGAGCTCGACGAGAACTTCGCAACGACACCAAAACTTGGACTGTCTATAACCTTTGAACCGTAATGTGTTTTTTTTTTCTGTTTTTTTTCAAAATACAATTCTCCATTTACAAGCTTCTTTAGGATACGATCGCCATGGTGTCCAGCATATACCTCAAACATCTGAACAACCGAATAGATATCGGTTTGTTTTTTGTCTTGCTCGATCCCAATGCAGGTTCATCGTAGCAAATTTGATCACTTACATACAATTTCATGACTTGCATATATTCATTGAATGTTTTATGTGAACGAAAGATTATTATTGTGTATGTTAAAAATTCACAATTCTAGCTTGACTAGTTTTGGTCATATGACTTGTAAATAGTTAGATGGTCATGATGTGGCTTGTCACACGTGCCAAATAGCATAGGATTCCATTCATAAGGATGTTCTCAAGTAGACCTAAGTGTTAGAACCTTTGGAATGAGTCCAAATTATGCTTAGATACAAGGGAGAAAAAATAGGAGCTATTTTTGGTAGTTTTTGCATTGTTGAGGGATCTCCAAGATTCCAACCCTAACTTGGTAGGGATGAAAGATCCACCAAAATTAGCATTAGGGATAAGTTTAGGGCTACTCATACCTGCCCAAAACCGTGGTGGATCATGTATATATAGGTGATGATATCTCACCAAAATCAATCAAGCAATTTCATGTTTTTTCTCTCATAATGATGCAATTGCTCTCTATGTTCATAATTGTTTGAGTACTTGTGATTACTAATGATTATAGGATTTAATCTAGGTCTGGTGTACAGTACTCAGACTGTGGGAGGCCGTACTTTCACACGTGTGAAGCCTTCTTCAAGGATTTGGGCCATTTAGTGAGGTTCAAGCATAGATTTTTGATGGATTTTGATGGTTCAACTTGTGCTAATCTTATGAAATCATAATCTCTTGTTCCATCATCATTTCAAGTGTTTTAGGATCCTTATTTGCTGTAATTTTTACATGGTATCAGAGCCTAAAGACTGAAATGAGCTAAATCCTTGGTTTTCATTCAATTTGATCACAATTTTTGATCTAAATCTTGTGTAGATTGGATCTTAGCATCTAGTATTGATTCTAGAACTCAAAGTGAGGTAAATACATTGGAGATTGGTGTTGTGTGACTTCATTTGCAGGTGTTTAGGTGTCTAGAACCAGAGGCAAAGTTGAATTCAATTCACATTACCAAGATAGCAAGTTTTGCTTGCTCCAAGCATTGATTTCTAAGCGAGTTTTGGAGGTGATTTCATAGAGGAGGATTTCTAGAATTCAAGGAGAGGGAAGATCAGAGTTTTGGGGACTCTTCAAGGATGTTCTAAGGTGTAGTAGGCACCTCCTAAAGTGATTTAGGTTTAGTCCAACCATTGCTTGACTTATGCACCAAATTAGATCAATTTTTCATCAATTTTGATCATTTTTTGCTTGTGATTGGATAGTAGATTGTGTTGCATCCTCGTTAAGTTCCATTTAGATCTTTTACAAGTGATTTTGGAAGTATATTAGGTTGCTAAAATTCACTCTTGATCAAATCATTTGGAAGCTTTAATGTTCTTTATAGAAAGAGGGGCAATTCTACTAGTATTGTCTACTTCAATCAAGCAAGTGCATTGTTTCTAGTATTCTATGATTTGATTTTGTTAAAGATCATTCTTAGATCTTTATAGGAAGTCTATTACTGATCTTTTCAGGTCCCTAAGAAGTGGGATAAGGTAGACCTTCAATCAAATCAATAGAAGTAACCTTCATTTGTGTCAAGTCCTTGATTAGGAGACTAGATGGCATCTATAAATGCATATCTTTTGGATACTAATGAAAGGCTCAACAAAACTAACTATTCCATATGGAAAGTTAGAATGGAGTCCATCATGATCATGCAAGATCTGATGGAAATTGTAAATGGTAAGGAGGGTGAACCTATTCATCCTCAAGAAAAAGCCAAATACATCAAGAGGTGCAATGTTGCACTACATTGCATAAAAACGAATGTTGCAAATGAACTCTTAAGAGAGGTAGGAGATTGCACTTCAGCTCAAGATGCTTGGGAGACTTTGCAAAAGGTCTATGAATCCAAGAACCAAACTAGAATGTTAGCTTTGAAGAATCAAATCTATAGAAGCTATCAAAAGAAAGGAGAGAGTGCACATACTTTTGTCCTAAGAGTAAAGGAATTGAACAAAGAGCTAGCCTTTATAGGTGATCCTATCAAGGATGAAGAGCTTGTTCAATTCATATTGAATGGACTAAGCTTTGAATTTGACAATTTGGTTCAGGGATATGCAATTATGGGTAAGCTACCCATACTTGAAGAACTCCAAGGCACACTCATGGCCGAGGAATCAAGAAGGAGCCAAATGCAAGAGAGGATGGATAGGCTTTCCATCCAAGGTGGAGATGACCAAGCTCTCTTCACCAAAGGCAAAGGCAAGTCCAAAGGCAAAGTATCAACATTCAAGAAGTCTACAAAGCTTGAGGATCAAGAAGGACCCTCAAAGGCATCTCCATCAACCACCAAAGTCAAGAAGGACAAATCAAAGGTGAAGTGCTACTATTGTAGCAAGATGGGGCATTATGCCTCAGAATGCTTCAAGAGGAAGCAAGATCAAAGCCAAGCCAACATGAGAAAAGAGGAGGAGGAGGAGAGTTCACATGAGGACTCTCTCATGATGTCCATATTTTCTTCAACAAGCTTCAAAGGAGAAGATCCTTGGTGGATTGACTCGGGTGCTAGTTCACACATGACTAGTAAAAGGGAGTTTTTCTCTTCTCTCTTATCTTATGATGGACCTATAAAGTCTATCTATACGGCAAATGATGAAGCTTGTAAGATTGAAGGAGTTGGTAGCATTCTCCTTTGCTTAGGATCTTCGAAAAAGATCAACATAGAAGGTGTTTTGTACATTCCTACAATAACAAAGAATCTACTAAGTGTTGGCCAAATGGTAGACAATGGTTTCAATGTTGACTTTGCTTCAAATGAATGTTTCATCAAGAAGAAGGGTAAGATAGTGGCTAAGAGCACTAGACTTGGCAAACTTTATAAGTTGGATGCATTTGTGGATACTAATGTTGTCATGTTGGCCGAGAAGATCAAGATATCTACCTTTACTTTATGGTACAAAAGACTTGGACATGTCAACTCGGGTTCCATGGAGGCTATGATCAAGGAGGAGTATGCTTTAGGCCTACCAAGGTCTATTGGGAAGGAAGACAAGGTTTGTGAAGCTTGTGCCTTATCCAAGGCACATAAGAAGGTGTTTCCTAACTCCATCACAAAGTCATCTCATCCTCTTGAGCTCATACACTCGGATGTGCACATTGCTAGCACCAAATCTAATGGAGGTTCATCCATGTTTTTAACCTTCAATGATGACTACTCAAGATATTGTTGGGTGTTCTTACTTTCCTTCAAGTCTCAAGTATTTGGTACTTTTGTAAAGTTCAAGTTGTTTGTGGAAAAGCATCATAATCATAGCATCAAGATTCTTAGAAGTGACAGTGGTGGAGAATTCATCTCCAATGAGTTCAAGGCCTTTTGTGAGGAGGAAGGGATCAAGAAAGAGACTTCTTGTCCTTACACTCCTCAACAAAATGGAGTTGCTGAAAGAAGGAATAGAACATTATGTGAATGTTCTAAGGCTTTAAGATTAGATGCTTGTTTGCCCAAATCCTTTTGGGGTGAGTCTCTTGTATGTGCAAACTACTTGATGAATAGGGTGTCTTGCAAAGCAATTGAAGACAAAACTCCTTATGAGATGTTGTATGGAAAGAAACCCAATCTTAATCACTTGAAAGTTTTTGGGTGTATATGTTATGTGCATGTGCCATTGGAAACAAGAACCAAGGAGGATCCATCTTCCACAAGAGGGATCATGCTTGGATATGCAAGCTCAAGCAAGGGCTACAAAGTCTATCTCCCATCCTTGAACAAATTTGTTGTTTCAAGGGATGTCATCTTTGATGAACATCATATGCATATGCTTGAAGAAGGCTCAAGTGCTCCAACAATCAGGAAGAAGATGGCCGAGGAGCAAGATCTTGGTTTTGAGGAGGAGCTCATGGAGGAGCAAGCACCAAACCCACCTATCACACCAAGGAGATCTTCAAGGGCAAAAGTGGAGCCATCAAGGTTCACATATCAAGGCAAAGGATAGCAAGTTGAGGGTATCTCATCCACTTCTTATGCTTTATCTAGTTTTGAAGATCCATCTAATGTTGAAGATGCATTGAACTCCAAAGAATGGTATAAAGCTATGTTGGATGAGTATGATGCCTTGATTGAGAATAAAACTTGGTTGCTTGTTGAGAGACCTCAAAGGAATGTAATAGGATGCAAGTGGGTCTTCAAGCTTAAGTTGAATGCAAATGTGAGTGTTAACAAACATAAAGCAAGATTAGTTGCAAAAGGTTATGCTCAAGAGAGAGGGATAGACTATGAGGAAACTTTTGCACCCGTGGCCAAGATGGTCACAATAAGGCTAATCATTGCACTTGCATCACATTTTGGATGGATTCTATGTCAAATGGATGTCTCTAATGCTTTTTTGAATGGTTTTTTGGAAGAGGATATCTATATGGAGCAGCCACAAGGGTTCATCAAGCATGGAATGGAGAACAAAGTATGCCATCTCCAAAGAAGCATCTATGGCTTGAAGCAAGCCTCGAGATCTTGGAATTCAAGAATACATTGCTATCTTATTTCACTTTCTTTTGTTCAAAGTGAATATGATCCCACTCTTTACATTAAGTTTTATGATGTTGGTATTGTACTTTTACTCATTTATGTAGATGACATCATCATTAGTGGAAATAGTGTTGATGGTATTGAAAAAATCAAGATAGATCTATCCTTAGAGTTCAAGATGGTAGATCTAGGGTGTCTTCACTTCATCTTAGGCATAGAAGTACTTAGAGGGTCTGATTTTATCTTTATAAGTCAAGTAAACTATGCTCAAAGTCTTTTGAAGAAGTTTAAGATGGAAGTATGCAAAAGTGTTGACACACCAATGGAGCAAGATGTAAAAGTGCCAAATGAAGATGATGAAAGATCCTTCATGGACATCACTTTCTTTAGGAAAATTATAGGTTCCTTAATGTGGATCACTATAACTAGACCAGATCTTAGCTTTAGTGTATGTAGGTTGAGCCAATCCATGCAAAAGCCATTGAATATCCATTGGAAAAAGGCTAAGAGGATTCTAAGATACATCTCGGGTACATTGGATTTTGGGATTCTATATAGAGGAGATGTGATTAATCTTCATGCATTTAGTGATTCAGATTTTGCAAGGGACAAGAGGGATAGGAAATCAACAAGTTCCTATTCAACTTTCATAGGAGAAGGTGTGGTTTCATGGCTTTCAAAAAAGCAAGAAACTATATCTCTATCTTCAACCGAGGCCGAGTACAAAGCTTTGACAACCACTACAAAGGAGGTACTTTGGATCAAGAGATTATTGGTGGAGCTAAAGATCATGGATTCAGAGGAGGCACCAAACATCTACAATGACAATATATCAGCCCAACACCTTGCATCTAACCCAATCTTCCATGCAAGATCTAAGCACATTGAGATATGCCATCACTTTGTGAGAGAAATGGTGCAAGCCAAGGAGATTGCTTTGGAGCATGTTCCAAGAAATGAATGTGTAGTTGATCTACTTAAACACTTCAAAAGACACCTTTTATGAAGTTCAGATCATCACTTGGAGTGATTAGTAAAGCAATGATTGAACCAAGCTAGATAGTGAGGAGGAGTGTTAAAAATTCACAATTCTAGCTTGACTAGTTCTGGTCATATGACTTGTAAATAGTTAGATGGTCATGATGTGGCTTGTCACACGTGCCAAATAGCATAGGATTCAATTCATAAGGATGTTCTCAAGTAGACCTAAGTGTTAGAATATTTGGAATGAGTCCAAATTATGCTTAGATACAAGGGAGAAAAAATAGGAGCTATTTTTGGTAATTTTTGCATTGTTGAGGGATCTCCAAGATTCCAACCCTAACTTGGTAGGGATGAAAGATCCACCAAAATTAGCATTAGGGATAAGTTTAGGGCTACTCATACCTGCCCAAAACCGTGATGGATCATGTATATATAGGTGATGATATCTCATCAAAATCAATCAAGCAATTTCATGTTTTTTCTCTCATAATGATGCAATTGCTCTCTATGTTCATAATTGTTTGAGTACTTGTGATTACTAATGATTATAGGATTGAATCTAGGTCTGGTGTACAATACTCAGACTGTGAAGCCTTCTTCAAGGATTTGAGCCATTTAGTGAGGTTCAAGCATAGATTTGTGATGGATTTTGATGGTTCAACTTGTGCTGATCTTATGAAATCATAATCTATTGTTTCCCTCATCATTTCAAGTGTTTTAGGATCCTTATTTGCTGTAATTTTTACAGTGTACTCCTCAAAGTTCTCATACAAAGATGTAATTGTGTGTTGTCCTGACAAAGATCCAACATTACTACTGCCAAGGACACCGCGCAAACCGAAATAAAATGCTCTCATTTGTTTCAGTTGCTCAGGATTTAGCTTCACTCCTTTAACAAAGCATGGTCGACTCAATGAGATCCATACATCACGTGCACGCTCCATGATTTCCGGCAGACTGCTCTTTTTTTTTTTCTCTTCCGGCTCATGATTGAGTCTATCTGATTCAAGAATGTAACAAGATGCATTCTTAAATATACATACCTTGGCATGCACAGACCTAAAAGTGGCATAAAATATCCGAGGATGTATCCTATTTTGATTTAATGCAACCTTTGCCAATTCATTACATGCATAAAAAAAAGGTGGACCATCGATAGGCTCAAAAATACAATATGACAAAAAGCGATTTTTACACAATCCATCCAATCTGGATCCATGATTGAGATTCACCTCCTTTGGGTAAGTGTCTGTGTAGACCTGCTCATTCTCTTCTCTACCAACACACATGAATTCGTAATACATCTTTTCAAACATAATTGGGCCTTCAAAAATAATTTCTTCCTCATCACCTTTCTTGAATGAAATTGGCCTTAAAGTGATGTTGATTGATGCGGGTGGTGGACTATTGGGCTTGCTCAAATCAGCAAACAACTTCTCAGCAAATGAGTGATCCAAAGCTCGTTGGTTCGTGAAAAGTGAGGCATGCTGGATATTTTTGCTTTCTATACGATACATTGTATTTTTACCCCATATATACCTGATGTCATCAATTACAAAATTATCTAGATTGACATTTGCATCACCCTCAAAATCAAAGATTTGCTCTATCTCAACCGTACGCCCTTCATCGTCCGATACATTGCAATAAGAGCCAGATTGCATTCCTGATCGATCCACTCTCGACTCCAAAAGTCTTTTTCCTACGGTCTCAATAGCTTTTGCAGTGTCTCTTCCAATTTGATATAGAATATGCATATATAAAAACAAAAGGATATATATATATATATATATATATTATATATATATATATATAAGATACAATTATATATATGTGGTATATACATATATATATATAACACTTTAAGAAACGTGGCCTCAGAACCTCCCATTGTGGCAAGAGGTTCTGAATTTTTTTTTATTACATATGTATATATGCATATTATATATATATATATATATATAAGTTAAGAAACGTGGCCTCAGAACCTCCTGCTGCGGCAAGAGGTTCTGAATTTTTTTAATTATATATGTATTCTTTATATATGTATTAGATGCTTTAGAACCTCCCAGTTAAAAACTTTTAATCAAAGGTATCCGATAGTTCTAGTTTTTGTGGAAAGGAATCTATCTAAGGCAGAAACTGCATTTCAACAAAATAGCAACCGCACCCCCGCAAAGGGCCAGCATGCGGTTCATAATATTTCAAACCGTAAGGCGAGAACCTACAAAATCGCAATTTCAAGCTTGCGACGACCAACGGGTCACTGGATTGCAGATAATCACCATCGTAGTTCATGCGGTTCTAGCGGGAGGTTATGAATATTTGTCATAAAAAAAAATAACTTAGAACCTCCCGCCACAGTCCCTCTGCGGTCCTCTACGATCTCTAATGCGGTCCCTTTGCGGTCCTATGAGGTTCCTCTAAGGTCCTATCCGACCCTCTGAGGTCCCTAATGCGGTCCCTCTGTGGTCCTTTGTAGTCCTCCCGCCGCGGCGGGAGGTTCTCAATTTTTTGAGACAAAAAATGAAACGCTCCGAGTTTTTTTTAAACAAAAAATGAAACACTTAGAATCTCCCGCTGCAACGGGAGGACCGCAGAGGTCCACAAAGAGACCGCATTAGGGACCGTAGAGGACCGCATAGGACCTTACGGTTTGTTAATTATATAACAAAGATAACTATTGAGATGGGGAGGAAGTTTATCTATCTTTGTGAATAGATGTTCATTTGCTTATGGGATTTATGAACTGCCACGTGTCAACAAGGTGTTGAACTCATAAAAAAACAAATGTGATTGATTTTGGCTTTTTCGGAAAGCCATCTTATTGTCTTTAGCCACAATTATTGGAAATGGACAATTTCAGAATCTATATATACTCATGAGTTCTGTCATGCTTCTAGAAATACTTATGGGATAATTGTTGTCATTTTCTTGTGCTCTCCTCTCCTTGTTTTTTGAAAGATATATATAATTAAAAATTGCACACAAAACATAAAGACATTAATAACTTAAAAAAATAGAAAAGTGAAAATTAGTAGAATCAAATGATGAATAACACTAAATGTCTACAAAACAAAAATCATAAATCTATAAAACCCAAAAATAAATAAAAGAATAAACAAATTACAAGAATAAACACATTGAAAGAAATTAAAAAAATATACAAATAACATCACATAATCATAACATTAGTAGATTAAATATTCAAAATAGTGAATAAAATATAAAATATAAAATAACTTTAATAATACAAAAAAATTGAATATAATTCAAATAATCATAAAATAACTAGAAAAATATATCAATAAAAAAAATAATATAACCATTAACAAATCATCAAAAAAATTGAATATATCTATAAATTACTATTATTTTATATTTTATTTATTTATAGTTTTATTTTAATATTTTAGTAAATAATCAATAATACAACAAAATAAACTCTCAGAATAGATGTATCGATAATATAATTCAAAAATAAAATCACAAAAAGAACATAAACAAATACAATAAAATAAAAAAAATTAATGAGAATAAAAAAGTACAAAACATATTAAAAATTAATTAAAAAATAGTTAGTATTTTAAAAAATAATTAAAAATAAAATCTATAAAGCTAAGAAAAAAAACAAAAGCTTTAAAAGAATAATGAAAAACAATAATGCAAGTTACAAGAAAAAAAAAGCCTTTAAGGTCAAGGACTAAGGGCCTTGGGCTAAGGACTAATCGCCTATGGATATGGCATTGGGCTAAGGGCTAATTGTCGACAACCACGGGCTAAGGGCCAGCAGCTAAGAACTAACCTCCAACGACTAAGGGTCAAGGTCTAGGGACAAAGGGTCAAGGGCCAACAAGTAAGGGTCAAGGGTCATGGTTTAAGGACCATGGGCTAACTGGCTTAGGACTAAGAGTCGAGACCCAATGGCCAAGAACTAAGGGCCAAGAGGCAAGGGCTAAGGGCCAATTGCCGACTACCGAGGGCTAAGTGTCAACGACTAAGAACTTAGGGCTACCGGCTAAGGGTAAAGCTCTAAGGACTAAGGGCTAACTGGCTAAGAACTAAGGGCCAACTAGCTAAAGACTTACTCCGGCCAACTAGCTAAGGACCAAGGGTCGAGGGCCAACATCTAAGAGCTAAGACTAAGGGCCAACTGACTGAGGGGTAAGGGCTAAGGGCCTAGATATTAGGGCCAACAGCTAAGGGTCTGAGGATCAAGTGGCAAGGGGTAAGGGCCAAACTTTAAGGACCAATGGCGAAAGGCTAAGGAAGATCCACTAATATTTTGTAAAGATATTTAAATTACATAAAACTATTTCAAGATAATTTCAAACAATTTCAAAAACTGGGTATATTTATTCAGCTATTTACATTGTGTGTTATAAATTTACATCTATGTATGTATGTATGCTCCAACGTATGTTGACATGATCAATTCATAATCATATAATCCTTTGAGTTGATGAAGAGATGTGAGATCCATGTCTTGGATATTCCCAAAAACCAATCTTCCATTGCTCTTTCCTTCAATAGACTCCCTCTTAATGATTGCATCATAAGAAGTAGAAACCTCAAAAACATTAAAAGGCATGAAAAAAATGATTAGTACCTCCAACATAAGGATGATTGAAGTACTCTCTTTTTTCAAACAAGAACTTCTACTCAATGTTTTAGGTAATGAATCATATGATAATGATTCTTCCTCACTATCATTCACAATGACATCATTCAAAGTACATCCTACTTTGAACTCATACTTCTCTTCTTCTTGACTTGTGACTATCTTCCTCACCAAGTCTCTTGATAGAACCATTTGATCTACTCTCTTTATGAAGACATGTGACTCCACTTGCTGGAAAAATGACTTTCTTGGAATCATAACAAAATAATGTAGAAGAACCACCTCCTTCATGCATGCACCTAGCAACATCCTTTTCCATATGATCAAAGAAATCATTAACAACAATCTTTTACAAGGAAGAACCTTCACCTCCATTGATGAAGTTATCTCTTTCCTTACCTTTTGCATGCTTGCACTTTCCATGAAGAACCATTGAAACACTATCATTATCCTCAAGACTAGCCAAGTTAGCACAAATATGAACATCTACAAGAGGCATATTAGATCTTGACCTAGATCTAGCATAAGCTTTTTAGACTTTGCATAAGATCCACCAATCTTATTGATGCTAAAAGGGAACTTTGGAAAGTTGAGACCAATCCCATTTTCCATTCCATCCTTTTTGTTAGCCATAACAAAATCATCAAGCTTGAAAAGTCTACCTTGTCTATTGTCCCTAGCAACCAAGATTTCTTCCTTTGTAATGAAACAAGCATCACCACCAAACTTTACCATGTATCCTTTCTCTATCATTTGACCAACACTTAACAAATTCTTTTAAAGTGAAGGAATGTAAAGAACACCATCAAGTATTGCTTTCCTATTAGTAGAGAGACAAATAAGAATTGAACCAATACCTTCGATCACACACTCACCACCATTGGCCATGTGAATTGCTTTCTTGGCTCCATCATAAGTGACCAAAGAAGTAAAGAAGTCCTTGTGACTAGTCATGTGTGAACTAGATCCACTATCAATCCACCATGAATCTTTGTCACCTTCACTTGATATTGGACTTGAAGAACACATCAAAAGAGAATCACAACCACCTAGATCCTCATTATTAGTAGTAAAGCTGATTTGCTTGCTACCTTCATCTCTTTGCTTCTTCAAACATTCATTTGCAAAATGCCCTTTAATTCCAAAATAGAAGCATTTTAACTTAGACTTATATTTCTTTTTGCCAAAAGAAGAAGTCTCACCTTGATCTTGCCCTTTAGACCACTTGCCTTTGCCTTTGCCCTTGAACTTGCCTTTGATGAACATAGCATCCTCTTCATAATGAGATGTTGATGTAGATCCACCTCCTCTTGATTGAAGCCTATACTCCTCATTCACCAAGATCTCTTGCAAATACACAATAATTGGCAAAGTCTTTTGAATAGCAAAACTTTGGACAAGCTTAGCATGATCATCCAACAAGCCATTAAGTATAACTTGAACAAGTTCTACTTCCTTAATGCTCTCATCAATATATGCTAACTCATCATTGAATGCTTTAACCCTCAAAACAAAAGCATGAGTACTCTCTCCCTTCTTTTGCAAACTTTGAAAGATTTTCCTTCTAAGAGTAAGCACTCTTGATGTAGACTTGGATTCATAAATCTTCTTCAAAGCTTCCCAAGCCTCCAAAGATGATGTGCACTTACCAACTTCCTTGAGAAGCTCATTGGTAACATTCATCTTAATCATGTGTAGAGCTCTTTTAGCTCTCTTGTCATACCTCATTTGATCTTGAGGTGCTTGAGTCCTCTCCTCCACACCTGCAACAATCTCCATCAACTCATTCATCTCCAATAAGGACTCCAGCCTCACCTTCCAAGTAGAATAGTTGATTGAGGTAAGCCTATCATTGCTCTCCAACGTAAAGCCTCCACTTGTAGCCATATATATTCTTAGATCTGGAAAAGGTCCAAGCGATGATGATCCGACATTACGAAGTTAGAACAAATGGTAAGAACATTTATTGTAGATTTCGGTTTTCACTTGTATGCTTTTCTTCAACTAATATGTTTCGTAATGAAATTTCTGTTTTACAGATTGCGGAGGTAAAGTTATATTTGTTATTAAGTTGGATGAAGCAGAAATCGTGAAAGGGCGTAAACTTGAATGTGTCACGATCACCTTGATGAATCGTGAACTGCAACAGTTTGGCGGAAGTTATTGTAAAGAAT
Source organism: Diphasiastrum complanatum (assembly GCA_029204225.1). Lineage (NCBI taxonomy): Eukaryota > Viridiplantae > Streptophyta > Lycopodiopsida > Lycopodiales > Lycopodiaceae > Diphasiastrum > Diphasiastrum complanatum. The sequence goes on from CM055105.1 coordinate 45,423,582, forward strand.
TTAGCGGAACAAAAGTATTTTGAATTGCAACCAACGTCTTGCACCAAATAGGCACAATCTAGACAAAGCTTGGAGTCCTGTGTTGAACATTCCTCTCAAAAGAGTCCATTTTTGCACAATGCATGGTGAATTACAAATACTGGACAAATTATTATTTTTACATTGTTGTTACGCATGGAACATGCAGCCCAAATCAAGAGCAGATGTTAGCATTAGAAATCTAGAGATAATTTTATCCGATATGGGATTGCACGGGGGCCACGTGAGTCTTACCAAAGACGTTGCGATGAGTGGAAAAACGCAAGATGTTCCAGCAAAAGTTTCAATGGGTGGTGCGAAAGCGAGACACCTATTGTCAAATCATACTGCACATGAAAGCAGTGTTGAATGGGAGTACTGGAGGAAAATATGTCAATGCACAACAAATATTGGCTCAGATCCTCGCATGGCAAGTACACGTGCTAAGGTTTGGCAAGCATTTGATGCCTTGTCACAAACTATCAACAAAAAGATTGTGAGAGATGAAGATTTGGATAGATACGCAAGATAAGTCAAAACATTTACTGAATTGATGATCGATGCATGGGGAGAAACACACATAACTCACTATATGGTATGTGTGTCTCATATTTTTTACTTTCTTATTTATGTATTTATAAAGATTTAAACTAATACAAATTTTCTATGAACAACAACGACATGGAAACTTATCTTAGCTACAACATGGTTAAAGAAACTACCATTCCCATAGTATTGAAAATTTTAAATCACTGCATTCACATAAATGATACTAAAATTTTCAAATGACTGCATTCACATAAACAGTACTGAAATCGGATATCAAACTCAATCACAACAATTTGCATTCACATAACCTGAAATTCTGCAAGATACTTGACACCAAATCTTCAGTATATTATAAATAAAATCATGTACATGATATTTTTAATTGCGCTCTCTCCTTAGCCTTCTAGCTAGGTGGAGATCCTTCGGGAGTATTGTGACTCTCCTCTCGTGCACTGCACACAAAAATGAGTCCTCAAAGAGCTGCGTTAGGTACATTTTCATAGACTCTTGTATTGCGGACACCGCATCTGCCGTAACTTTGTTCTCCAAGGAAAATTCATCGACTATTTCTTTTACAAGCCTCACAAAAGAGGCCCTAGGGATAAAAAATTTTACAGACTTCTGATAGCTCCGTATATCCTGGAGCCACTTTGAGATCCTGCACTTTTTATGCGGTTGAGGAGGTGGTCGCTGCATCCTGCGGAGCTCCTTTCCAGCCATGGTACTGCACAAGGGGCCGGCCTACCCCTGCCATGCTCTACGGTCCTACTTGGGCCAGCTGCGGCAGAACTTGGAGGCGGTGGAGGTGGTGGAGGTGGTGGTGGTGGAGGTGGTAGAGGAGGTGGTGGAGGCGGTGGGGGCAAAGGCGGTGGAGGTGGAGGCAGTGGAGGCAATGTTGGCGGTGTGGGCAGTGGTGATGGCTGCTGAGCTGCAGGGTTCCGTCGCTTTGATGTAGAGCCAGGATTCTTTCTTTTTCGCTCGTGTGCTCCTCTCTCTGACCATCTATGGGTCGCCTTCTGCTTCATCCTTGTTGTGTGCGACATCTCGGTGCCCTCATCAGAACCACCCACCAGCAACGACATCATTGGACCCATCACTAGGCCATGACTTGGAGGTGACACGGTGGGTGTGGTGTCCCCTGATATGTCTAAATTTGATGTGTCCATGCCCATTGCTGGTGGAAATGGGTCGAAGAATGAATCATTCAGAACCGGCAACTCACCCGATGTCGCAAGCTCCTCATCTAGGAACTTCATTGTTTCCTCCCGTTCAGTTGTTGTCGGGGAAGGGCTTTTGTCTCGTGGTGCCTGCTGCTGCTGGTGGTCCTCCTGCTGCTGCTGGTCTTCTTGCTACTGCTGCTCAGTCTGGTCCTCCTGTGCAGCTGCTGTATGGGCCATGTCCTCCTCAGCTTCACGCTGAGTGGCCGGATCTTCCTGAGACGCTATAGGGCTGCGACTCCTACTCCTGCTTCTGCTATCCCGTCTCTCTCTCTCATCGAGGGTGGCTAGTGCATCCCTATGGAGCAATGCAGTCACTCAAGGATCTCTAGCCGTTTGTTTCGTCCGTGCCATTTCCTCCGACATTGGTTAGCCTTTGAAAATGTATCAGAGAACACGAAAGATGAAAAACGGAGATTAAAAAAAAAACTGACACTCTGACACTCAAGGGATGAAGTGGAGAAATGAGGACCCAAGCACCCTTATATATTAAAGGGTTCTATTTTTAGTAAGTGCTCCTATAAAAGTTTTGGCCTCTTTTCCAAATATAGTATGTTCTTGTCTAGGCTCATGAGTAAAAATCCTAATTGCCAGTTAGCGGAAACCTTCAAAGAAAACCAGTAAAAGTATTAAAATGCATATCACTAAACGATTTAAACCCTAACAAGTTTCAACCTTGGACATCCACAAATGTAGTAACAGGCATATAAAATGACAACGCAAAAGTAAAGTCAAAACGTAACCAAATATATTAGAATAGAGTCAAAACACAACCAACTAATTGTGTTTTCTATTTTCCATAAGATTAAATCCTTCATTTCCATTGGACTCCTAATGTCCCTATTTGTAAAAATGAAACACATTCTTTTTCGGCTCGTCTCTGTATCTGCAAAACCAGACACAAAGTTAATAATCCTATATTTATTCAACATTACTATTTAAAATTCAGGAATCTGATGGAAATTAGGGACTCACATTTTGTCCATTACGAGTGAAGACAAAATCTACTGGCACATCAACAAAAGTCAATCCAAGCATATGCCGAAGATCTTCTAGACTGCACTCCTTATTTATATGAATTTCTCGTATTTCATCATGGGGCAAATGTATGGATATCTCCACTTCTTGCTGATTCGTCTCCGCGTCCAGAGGGTCCCATCGGCCATGACCAAACTTATATCGCCTATAGATGAAACTTAAGGAGCATGTTTGACGTGAAATATGATACCTTATGGTCATTGTTTCACAAGAGAGCTTACACCTTATCAAATCTCCTTTATGCTCCATTTCCTTTGAATCCCATGTGACAAATATGTTATCCAACAGTGATGATTCTGTTGCTTTCCATGCCCACATCATGTTTGTTTTCCTAAAGGGGACCGTCTTAAATATGGCAACAAATACGGTGATCGGCACAGAGATGTTAGTGTAGACTCGTTTGGATCCGAATGTTGGCTTCATATTACCAGTAATCTCTTTGAGAAGTTGCCTCTTCGTTAATTCAATAGTCAGTTGGTCAACATATGGCCACTCGTGAGAATTGATCGCAGGCTCAGAAATTGGTGCTAATTTGCCTTGGCCAAAGTTTTTTTTTGGAACTTCGTACATGTGATCGTAAAAGAAAATGCCCATTTTGATCAGGGCAGAAGATGCCAACCCACCATATATTAGTTCTCCATATTTGGCATGTATGGCGGAGAATTTTCCAGTGAAGGACTTCACGTTTTGCCAGTCAAAGCTATTTGAAGGAACGACATCTGCACCAGACATTAATGCAACATTATTATCCATTACAATGACATAATAATAATTCAAACATAATAATTAACACAAGAATAAAAGAGGTGAGACCTACAATGTGACTGTATGGTTCTATCAGCAACAGCCACATCCAATAAAATATCTCGACGCATGTATACGTGTTGCACATTTGCAAGGTATTCGCCATTTTGGTCGATCTTGAATTTGTGGATCCTTCCTTTCCAATGGTAGTCTTGGTTGTTTCGCTTCCTCTTTGCAACCTTGTGAGTTCCTTTGCCCGATGGTTGCATGTAAACCCAGTCAAAAGTTGAAAATGTATTGGGCACCCAATGCTCATTGGAATCTTTGATATGTGCAACAATGGAAGCTAGTTGATTCTTGGGCTTCCTTGATTGAGTAGAGGCCATAATGGATGATGTAATGATAATGTAGGATATGTGAAATAGTGTGTAGATCTTCAGATAAGGTGAACCAAAATAAAAAAAATAGAATATTTGTGGAGTATACAGAATGAGAGAGAGAGAGAGAGAGGTCGTTTAGAGAGAGACTACAAAATGAGAGAGTGATGAGAGATACAAGCTTGTGAACATTCAAAATTTGAAATAAGGACTAGGCTCACTTAGGATAAGGCTGCTAGTAGATAGACAGGCAAGTTGATGTTAACTAGTAGGCATAGTTATTGATCAATAATGATTGTTCTTGTTAGATTTATTCATCTAGATTTGATCTAAATGTTATCTAATCTTGTGTACATTGATAGGTTGATCTAATCTAACATCCAATCACACTTGTGGATCTGATTCAGATCTATTCTTGGTCCATTTTGCTATACTTTGACATGGTATCAGAGCCAAGTACAAGTGCATTTAAGGAATTGATCTAAACTATACCCAAATTGGCAAGTTTTTGGAAACAAGCTAATATTGAGGTAGCAAGGTTGAATGGATAACTAGAACCATCATATTTGTACCAAATCTTGCTATGGGCTACAGGTGTACGTTCCACGTGTGGGGCCGTACAGGACCTATTTTGGACAGTAAAATTCAGTTTGGTGCATTTTGAGCTTCATACACCCAATTTTGAGTCAATTTAGTGCATTTTTCAAGCTTTCACTTGCATTGTTTCTATTCCATTGATTTGTTCTTGGTTTAGATCAATCATGTAGATGGATTAAAGCTTGTTTACAGTACATTGAAGTTGATTCTCTGATTTTTTGAGTGTACATTGAAGTTGAGAGAGAAAGAGTGCTATAAACCAAAGATTAAGGAGCGATTTGCAAGGGGAGTGATTGAAATCTATTATACCTTCATTCTAGATTTGTTCAAGAGTGAAAGGGCCGAGTCTAGAAGCATCTAAATGCTAGAAGACACTCTTGGATCACTCCTCCAAGTGAAATCTTAGTGAATTTCTAAAGCACAAACACTCATAAAGGCAAAATCTACCTATACAAGGTGATAAGAATTGTTGGCACATACTAGGAGAAAAATTTGAGATCCAAGTCACATTGTTCACCCCTACTCAAGTGTGTGAGTGTGTATTTTGGCTTGAATTAATGTCATAAAGGTGAGTGAGGCATACGTGTTGTGGTTGATCCAAAATTTTCAAGAGATCCTTCCTTTGTAGAGGGCAAGAACTAGTAACTCAATTCTTGACTTTGGTGGAAAAATTGTCTTCTTCATTGTGATCAAATCTTGCTAAGTGGCATTAGCTATTTCTAAGCAAATATCTTAGTGAGAGGGAAGTATCACATTTCTGAAAATTTGAATCTCATTCCAACTCTAAAGAGGTATAGGGGTGAATGAATTCAATTTTTTGAACAAAATTTTGACATTATATGTATGAAACTCAAATAAGTTCTATTCAACTTCCTTTGTGAGAGTGTGAGGGTCAAGTTGTGATCCCATTGAGAGTCTAGAATAGGGAGGAGTCCATATTTGAGTGTTCATACATGATTGGGATCTTTGTGAATCTCTAGATGTCTAATTTTTAAGCTTGGTGAAAAATTATTGACATAGATTGTTATCAAACCATTTCATGTCCATTCCAAATCTCAAGAGTGAGATTATTTGGGTCAAGAGGGATTCCAAAAGGGGTGATTGGATCTGATCTTTGTGTGTTTGAATCAAGTATACATGTCAAGTTTTTGTGATCTAGTGTAGATCCTATTTTTTGTGAAAATTAGTGGCTTAATTTGTTGTCAAATCAAATCAAATTCAAATCTCAAGAGTGAGATTATTTGGGTCAAGAGTGAGTCCAAAAGAAGTGACAAATTTGATTTTCAAGTATTTGAAACAAAACCCATACTTTGTTCAAGAATCTCAAAAGTCGAGTGAACTAGTCAAGAGAAAAGGAAAATCTAGGTGTCAAACTTTTCAAATCCATTCCAACTCTCAAGAGGAAGAGTCATTGGTATTTGTTGAGACCAATAGGGGTGTTTGGATCTGATTTTCATGATTTGATAGAGTACTTTTGTCTTAGAGATCAAAGCAAAGATTAGTTTCCAATTGACTAGGTTGAAAGAGATATGATTCAGAATTTGTGGTCTAGATCTTGTGTAGATCCTTCTAGATTGTTGAATGTGTTCAGATCTAGTTTCTTGAGAGTCACAAATTACATTTTGAAAAGTCATATCACAAGGTTTTACTTCCTCATCATGGCATCAATAGGTGGCAACCTATTGGAGGCAAGTAAGGATCCTAAATGCAACCTTTGTAGCAAGAGAGATCGTTTTGTCTCAAGATGCTACAAAATGAAGACCAATCCATCCAAGGAGAACCAAAGCAAGGGGGCCGAGGTGCAGGATGGAGCTTCAAGTTCAAAGTGCAAAGGCAAAAAGGACAAATCCAAGGAAAGGTGTTTCCTTTGTGGAAAGATGCATGAGGCTTGGAGCCTCACAAGGACTTACAAGATTTGTCTTCAAAAGTCCATCATCACACATTTCAAACCTTTTGAAGTTTTGCATTTGGAAGTGAGTTTTTTGGTTCAAGATGCAAAGATAAATGTCACTTTCATTAATGTCACTTGGATTTATTTCATGCCCTTGAAAAGCATTTTGCTTAGAACTTTGAAAAAGTTCAAATTTATTATTATGATCCAAGAGAAACCAAGAAAGATTAAGGATGAGCAATCACAAAATGAAAAAAGTTTCATTTATGCTCTCATGAAATATTATGAAGAACTATTTTGCTTTGAAGAGATTTTTTTATCTCAAAGGTGGATTAAGGCAATACTAGTTGAGTGTGATGCCTTAATAGATATCAAAGCATGTTTTCCTTGTAAACTTACATTGAATATGAAGTCAAGGAAATGGAAATGTCTTCATAATGTATTTTTTGTTGGTTTCAATAAGGTCATGAATGATGTGTTCATTCATAATGTTGAAGATTGTAAATTTTTAAAGGAAAGTTGTAAACTTCTTATGAGAATAAGTGAAGCATCCAAAGTGGACACTTATATCCATAAGCAAGTAGTTAGCCTTATTGAGATGGAAATACTTCTTGATTTCAATATTAGAAAAATCATGCCAAGTTGTGGTGATTTTTGGACTTATGTTTCTAGCATAAGTAATGTTGATGATCACATGAAGTACACATTATATGATCATGTTTGTTGTGATCATTTTGAGACATGGAGGTCTCAGATTTCCATCAAAGAGGAGCACCAAGAAGTTGATCTTGAGGAGTCATCTCGAGGTTCAAGTGTGCCAAGGATTGAGGAGGAGAGTCCTTCTCAAGTTATGATTCCAAGAAGAATATCAAGAGGCAAGGTTAAGCTCATATGGCTCACATTAAAAGAGAAAGAGGAGCACATTTCAAGTAGTATACATCTCATGGTTGCTTCTCTTATGTCATTTGGTGAATCAATTTGCTTTAGTGAGACTTTTGCATTTCAAAGTTGGAGTAAAGCAATACTAGTTGAGTATGGTGTCTCTCTTGAGAACATAGTTGATGTTCTTAATGATATGAAATTGATTTTAGATCAATTAGAAAGCAAATGGTTATTTCATCAAATGTATGCTCTTGAGTCTTGCAAGAGCATGAGTGAGTTGTCCACTCATAGTGTGAAAAATTGTCTTTTTTCATGTATTGAGGCAAATTGTAAACTCTTTATGAGAGAAAGTGAATCATCCTCTAAGGAAACTTATCTCCATAATGAAGTATCTAGCCTCATTAGATCTGAGATTAGCATGGTAACCAAGCATGAAGATATGATACAAACTCTTTGTTATTATAGCATGCATAGTCTTACCAATGTTGATGAGCCTAATCCTCGAGATCTTGGTAACATGATTTTGGATCTTGGTGATCCTCATGAGTCAAGAAGGACTCTTTATTTTATCATGGAGTTGCAGCTATTTTCAAGGAGGAGGAGCTTTTGGATCAACCATATGCTTCAAGGATGGAACAAATCAATTAAAGAGGTGCTAGGATGGTGCAAAGCTCTCAAGTTCATCAAAATAGTCAACATCAAAGAGGCACTATCATGGATATGGTGATTTCGGATCGACATCAAGCTCATTGGCTGATCTTCACACCTTTGAACCAGCAAGAATCCATATTAGAAGGCCAATCTAGCCCATGGAGTCAATCTCAATATCATCATGTTTTTATCAAGTTAGTTTTGAGGAGGAGTGTTAAAATTGGCAAAAGCTAACTTGATCATATCTTGTGAATACCATTATGAGTAGTACATATCATCATAAGACATGTGTGGAGCCTGTTCCCATGTGTGAAATAAATGCATTTATCATTTAGACGAGTCATATAGGTTGTACATACCATTTCATTTGAGATCTAGTGGCTAAAATGGCCAAAATCTAGTTTTCTAGCTATATGCCACTTGGCATCATTTTATTGGTAGGAAAAGCTATTTCACATGGATAGGAGTGATCTCACACGTGCCAAGTACTGCTCACATGTGTGAAAACATCAGTAGTAGGTGAGATCCAACTTGTAGTAGATATTTGTGCAAGTCCCTATAAATTAGGAAAATTATCTAAACTCAATGGGAGGTGGCTATAAGTTAGGAAACTTGGTCCATGTGCCATATTGATGATTATTGGTGGATCCTTTGATGAGTAGGCACTCTCACACGTGCCAAATCAGCTGAGTAAGCATCAGCTCCTGTGTATATATGGTGGCTCATTTGGCCATAATTGACATGGAAGCTAAATCTTGGTTTTGGAGCAATTCTAGTGTTTTCTCTCTATTTGTCTTGTGTTTTTATGCATTGATTGGGTTCTAAGCTTAGTACACTTTATTATCATCCTACTGTCCGTACTCTGATAGGTTTTCACACGTGTGAAACCAGCAAGTACAAGTTTTGATCAATAATGATTGTTCTTGTTAGATTTATTCATCTAGATTTGAACTAAATGCTATCTAATCTTGTGTAGATTGATAGGTTGATCTAATCTAACATCCAATCACACTTGTGGATCTGATTCAGATCTATTCTTGGTCCATTTTGCTGTACTTTGACATGGACACTCTATAAAAGGATGTAACTCATGGAGAGGCACATCTTCTCTCTTCTCTCTCTCATTTCATCATTATACATGGTCCTCTTTGGGTTCTACTACTCATTGGTGCACTATCTTGGTGTTATCTTGCAATCTTCTGTGTAGAATGCTCATTTATTGCTATTTTTGGTTCCACACGTGTGAAATATAGTAGGGTACTGTAATTATACGGATAGAAAACATATTTTATGTTTTGGTTCATGTTTGATCAATATCTCTTAGAGTTTGCATCTCATTTTGTGTGTAGATGCTGATTTTTCTACATTGGCAGGATTGTTGGTTTGCTCCTTATTGTAACCAAAGATCAGGGACATGGATTGGATCCTGAATGATCTGAAATCCTTCACACTCCATAGCCACCAACCAAACACTAGATTAATCTTAATAAAATTACCCCTTGAACATCAACGTTGGTCAATTAATCAAACAACAAGAGCCACATGCAATAAACTCGCCATCAATTAATTAGGCTTCTTAATGCTGATCAGTCAATATTCAATCACACAATAGTCATTTTGTCATAATTTCTATCAAGTCAAGTGTCATAGATAAAAGAGCAATCGAGAAGAGCAATGACGGATGGCCAAGATCTTGTAGTCCAATTTACAATTACCACAAAGTCTTGCACACAAAACTTTCTTTCATGTATCATATAAGGACTCAACATGTGTTGGAACCTCTGTATTGTGATTCTGATTCCTATTATGCCTAGATAGAGTCGAACTCTTAGCCACAGCCATTGCTGCGCACTAAGATCTATCCTCTTCCAAGCTACTAACTGACACTGTAGATCTGATTTAAGTTTATGAATAGTAGATAATGTTTAGTAACAGTGAAAATATATCTACTCTGAACAAGCATCAAAATCATTCATAGATTACACAACATAGATAGAATGTCACAACTCTATTTTCAGAAATAAGTTTACAACGAATTTTTCAAGTGTTGTTTGTTTCCCAGATCAGTGCGTTGATGCAAGAGTGGTATTCTCTCTTACGAGGAACTAGCTACTGCTAATTCTATGTCAGTTTGTGTGACAGTATGTGTCTACTACTACATGACTAACATTGATGCATAACAAACAACCAACTGTTCTCTCTCATTCACCTCGTTGATATAAGAACAGAGAAAAAGAGAGTTTATGCTTTTAGTTGTGCACCGTAGAATCCGTAGAGTCTTTTTGCCACTGTCTGTGATAGCCATCTGTGAGCCGTGTCACATACTGACTGCAATCGTTCCCTTTGCAATGGCCTTCGGTCAGCCGCTTCGTGAACTAGTTTCTTTTGGTCTTTGCTAGCAGACTGCAATATTTGGCCTTCGGTTCCTAGTGGTGCCTTGAGGTGCTATTTGGTTCCTTTGGTCTTCGCTTGTGGACCGCAAGTGTTGACTTGTGATTTGCTTCGACATCGTAATGGACCGTATGCTGGTGTCTTGCAGTTCCCTAGTGGTTTCTCTTGGCTTCGTTGGTCTTCACTTGTAACCGTAAGATGACCCGCACGGTGCATTGTGATTGTGTTTGGTTTACTTCTATTTCGTTAATCCATTTGTATTACGGTTGCGGTTGTTTATGGTTTCTGCTTCGGGCAGTTCTTGTGTAGTTTTGCAGGTAAGGTTGGCTCTTTACATGTATTTTTGAAAGTTTTGGTTCATAAGCTAGCAATGCTTTGTGGGTAGAAACTTCATGTTTATTCAACATGCTCAATATTTGCATTATGCATCGCTCACAGCGATGTTCAATGGCATTTAAATCATACGTCACCACGCGACATTTACTATCTGTCACCAAACCTTTGTTGTCCAAAAACCATCCCTCTGGGTTTACATTCTGCAATATTATTACAATGTCGCCCGGGGATGATTAACTTACCAAAATGTTTAATTGTCGCTCTAACGTCGCTGAAATGTCGCTCACCTTGTCCGTAACCTGGCAACATTCAATATTTGTCATGAAAAACCATTTGATATCCATCGCCAAAAAACCGTCACTACTCAAAAACCATCCCCCGGCTTTTACAGTTTGCAATATTATTACAGCATCGCCTGACGATGTTTATGATAAGGAGATGTTTAGGCATCGCTCAACTGTCACCCTAACGTCGCTCGCTTTGGACGTCGCCAAGCGACGTGTAGTAACTATCACTACATGTCATTTTTTCAAAAATTTGTTTCGGGATTGAACGTCGTGCAACGACGTTCGGTTGTCTAGAAAAATGTCGCTTTAATGTTGCTAGAAAAGGTGTTGCAAAGAATCGAATATTGTATGTCGCATGACGATGATTAAGATATCGCAAAAGTGACATTCTTTTGCAACAGTTAAAAAATTATATATCTGTCGCTATTAAAATCGAGATGCAATATTTAATTTTTACTAAATAACATTGCAAACTTTTGTCGCTATAGACATTTTTTGTAGTAGTGTGAGGAAGATTTGAATATCACACATAATAAGAAGTCCAACTTGATCGTTTCAAACTTGGCGAGAATTGATCGAAGCAAAGCATATACTGAAAGCCTTGCTTAAGCTTTGACTATTAATTGCTCTCAAAGACTTATTTTTATGGATGTTGAAATCTATCTGCTTGAATAGACACAATTGTTTATTTGCCTCTCTTAAACTACTTTTTTTCTTGAATAGACATAATTGCTTATTTGCTTTTCTTAAACTACCTTTTTACATGAGTGAATTGTGTCAATACAGGTTTTCTTTCGTGTTGATCCACAAAATGAACCTTTATATGTTTTATTTGATTTTAATGGAATATTAATTAAACATTGGGATAAAAAACCTCCTCTTTCAAATGTTGATTATCATGAGGTAAATTTGTTGCAACTTCGACCTAGATGCTTACTGTTCTTGGTAAAGTTGATATCAACTTACAAGGTTGGAATCTGGTCAACCATGGTATTTAGAGATACTCTGAAGTCTTATAGCTACATTCAGCAAAAATTTGGTTGCAAGTTGCCCATGATTATGCTCTGGTCTCAAGAAAATTGCTACCAAAGTGGTCTGATGAGACCTGATAACAAGCATGTTTGTGCAAGCTTCAAGCCTTTGGCTAGTGTTTGGAAACACTTTGAAAAATTACGCCATCAAATCACAATTCTCATCAATGATTCACCTTACAAAGCTTGCATTAATCATATAGAAAATTGTGTGTTTCCATATGTGTTTGTTGGTTGGGATGGCCAAGTGGCGATGACTTTTTGTTGCAACCATTACTAGTCCTTTTAGTGTATATGTGTGACCTCACCATGAGTTTCACACGTGTGGACTGTCCACTACATGTACTTGTGATCTCCTAAGGTGTGTAGATGCACCAAGATCAAGACTAGATTGAGATTCAAGATCAATCTTGAATTCTATGGCAAAAACACACTACTACATGCATTCAATCACTTCCAACTCTCACTCACACATGTGGGAAGTATTCAAAAAATAATCTAAGTAAAAACAAGCTGCTCTTCTCTGGTAGAGAGAGAAAATGCATCAAGAGCTCTCGGATAGAGAGAGAAAGCTAGAAATCCAATAACTCACAAAATCCATGAAATCACCAAATCAATTGACTTCAATATGAGGAGTACAATGATACTAGTAGGTCCACGAGCTACCACTATGCTTAACTATGATTGGACCACATTTTGTCACCTCTTGATCCTATTGGATCATTGATCTATGCACCTCTTAATTCTATTGGACTATATTCAAGCACACCTCAATTTCCTATTGGACCTCACAAGGTTCCACCTCTATATCCTATTGGACCTCTTGGAATTCATCAAACAAAAACTTTACACTTGTCTACACTCTAATTAGCAAGTGTTTAGCCTCTTACTCTATTTTGGCTCAATAGTGGCATTACAAGTGGAAATGCATAATTTGCCATCTATGCCAAATTTATTCCTATCAACATCCTACACCTAGATGCTTGATGTAAAATACATAAGACCCCTATATCTAACATAGATAATCTTTTTCAATTCTTCACACTCCTCCTAAAAAATTATCTATGAAGATTTGAGCATTGATCTTGATATAACTCCAAGATTAGATCTATGCTTGATGAAAGCACTTTTGCTCAAAGGCTTGGAGAGTAGATCGGCAATACAAGAGGACGAGTTGACATGCTCCAAATAGATTTCTCCTCCAATAAGCTTTTCTCTCACAAAATGGTGTGCCACTTCTATGTGCTTGCTTCTTGCATGAAATATGGGATTATTGGCAAGAGCTTGGGCCGAGATGTTATCACACTTGATCATTGGTAGATCATTCTCCTTGATGCACTTTAGTTCCATCAATAACCTCTTGATCCAAAGCACTTCTTTGGTAGTTGTAGTGAGTGCTTTGTACTCGGCCTCACATGAAGAGAGAGATACAGTATCTTGCTTTTTGGAAAGCCAAGATATTAGATTGCCTCCAAGAAAGATAGTGTATGCACTAATAGACTTTCGATCCATCTTGTCACTTGCAAAGTCCGAATCCGAGTAGCCAATAATGGATAGATCTTCACTTTTATAGAGTAGACCATAATCACAAGATGAAGATACATATCTTAGAATCCTCTTGGCCATCTTCCAATGATGGATCTTAGGTTCTTGCATAAATTGACTCAATTTGTGCACACAAAAACTTAGATCGGGCCTAGTAATGGTAAGCCAAATCAAGGAGCCTACAAGACTCCTAAAAAGTGTGATGTCCTCAAAGGATCTTTCATCACCTTTGTTAGGATCTTTTAAAATTTGCTCCATTGGAGTATCTATGCTCTTAGAATTTTCCATATGGAATTTTTCCAACATAGAGTGAGCATATCTAGATTGTCATATAAAGACATGATTTTCATAAAAATCAATTTCTAGGCCTAGGATGTAATGTATCTCTCCTAGATCTTGCATTTGAAACTCACATCCAAGTGCTAGCTTGGTTTCATCAACTAGCTTGATACAACTTCCACAAAGAATAATGTCATCAACATAAATTAGAAGGATGACAATATTGCTATCAACAAACTTTAGATACATGGAAGGATCATAGTCACTAAGAGTAAATCCTAGTGAGATAAGAAAAGAGTTAAGTCTTGAATATCATGATCTTGGTGCTTGCTTGAGTCCATAAAGACTTTTGAAGAGCAAGCACACTTTGGACTCATCCTTGATGAATCCTTGAGGTTGTTCCATATAGATCTCCTCCTCAAGGTAACCATTTAGAAAAGCATTGGATACATCTAATTGGAACACCTTCCACTTGAAAAAACAAGCAAGAGAAATAAGAATTCTTATTGTCACCATCTTTGCAACGGGTGCAAAGGTCTCCTCATAATCAAGACCATGGATTTGAGAAAATCCTTTGGCACATAATCTTGCTTTATGCTTGTTGATGGTGCCATCATGATTGAACTTGATCCGAAATACCCACTTGCAACCAATCACATGCTTGTTGGAAGGAGGATCCACAAGCTCCCAAGTATTGTTGGTGATCAATGCATCATACTCTTGCTTCATGGCATCATACCACTCCTTGGTATTGAGTGCCTCTTGTACATTCTTTGGCTCTTCATGAGAGACATAAAAAACATAATTAGTGGAATCAAGATCCACTTGTTTGCCTTTGTCAACATATGAGAGCCCTCTTAGGCTCGGATCTATCTCTCATGGATCTTCTTGGTGAAAAAATCCGAGGAGAGTCTTCTTCAAATCTCGACCGCATCACATCATGATTGTCTTCAAAATCAATAATTGATGATGCATCCATAGATTTCTTGATCTCGGCCTCTTCAAATGATGAGTGTTGATCTTCATGAAAGACAACATCTCTACTTTCAATAACTTGAGAAGTAGAGAGTATAAAGAATCTATAGGCCTTCTTGGTGGATGAGTATCCAACCATGATCCCTTTGCATGCACTAGGATCTTCCTTCTTCCTTGTTTCCAAGGGAATATGGACAAAGCATAAGCATCCAACAACTCTAAGGTGATCAACCTTAGGCTTCTTCAAAAATAAGATTTCATATGGTGACTTTCCTCCAAGAGCTATATGTGGGAGCCTATTGCAAAGATAATTTGCACAATTAATGGCTTCTCCCCAAAAATCTTTGGGCAAAGATGTCTCAATTCTCATAGATTTTGCACATTCACATAGAGATCTATTCTTTCTCTCGGCCACTCCATTTTGAGATGGAGAGTAGGCACAAGAAAACTCTCTTTTAATGCCTTCAAGCTCACAAAAATCTTGAAATTTATTGGAGATATATTCACCACCTCCATCACTTCTAAGAGCTTTAATCTTGAATGAGAATTGCTTCTCTACATAAGCTTTGAAAATAAGGAAATGATCAAACACCATAGATTTTGAAGCAAGAAGATATATCCAAGTGAATCTTGTGTAATCATCAATGAAAGTAACAAAACAAGTGGCTCCTCCCTTGCTTGTAGTTGATGAGAAATGCACATCCGAGTGGATTAACTCCAAAGGATGCTTGCTTTTGATAGAAGATCTTGTAAATGGCTTTTTGTGAGATTTAGCAATAGCACAAGCCTCACAAGGCTTGATCTTCTTGGAGAATGACTTTGGCAAGCCAATAGCTTTGGATTATTTGATCATAGAGAGCATGGATTTGTAGTTGTGATGTCCCAACCTCCTATGCCATAATTCCTCCATAGAGAGCTTGTTCAAAAGAGCAACATTACAAGCATTCACATACTCATTTGGATCTAGTTTATAGATGCCACCAAATCTAGATCCTAATGCAAGTATCTTATCATTCTTCTTGATAGTGCAAGTATCAACATTGAATTTTACATCAAGGCCATTATCAAGCAATTGGCCAACACTAATAAGATTCTTGGTAAGCTTAGGTACATAAAGAACTCTAGAGAGAGAAAGAACTTTAGAGGATGCAAGCT
This sequence comes from Diphasiastrum complanatum, assembly GCA_029204225.1. Lineage (NCBI taxonomy): Eukaryota > Viridiplantae > Streptophyta > Lycopodiopsida > Lycopodiales > Lycopodiaceae > Diphasiastrum > Diphasiastrum complanatum. The sequence goes on from CM055105.1 coordinate 45,439,545, forward strand.
TCAAGGGAATGTTCCCTATGCCTTCAATAGGACATTCAAAATCATTTGCAATGTATATTGATTTCTTCACTCCATCATAAGGTGCAATAGAAGAGAAAGAGTCCTTGGAGCTACACATATGTCAAGAGGCTCCACTATCAATATACCATAGGCCGTCCTTCTTGAAAGGAGTAGATGAGAAACTAGAGACCATAAGAGATCCCTCTCCATCACTTGCAATAGTGTCTTCCTTCTCATTGGTAATATTGGCTTGCTTGAGTTGATTCTTCTTTTTGAAGCAATTGGTGGCATAATGACCTTTCTTGCCACAATAAAAGCACTTGATCTTCTTCTTCTTCTTGAGCTTGGATGATGAAGCATTAGAAGAATCATCTTCCTCCTCATCTTTGTCTTTGGATTTGACTTTGTCCTTGCTTGAGGATTGTTGATGTTGGTTCTTGCTCCTCTCTTTGTGCTTATCCTTGGCAAAGAGAGCTTTGCCATCATTATGAGTGAGAGAAAGCTTGTCCATCCTCAAGAGCTTGTACTCTTGCCTTGAGTCTTCTGAAATTAGCACACTTTGGAGAGCCTCCAAACTTGGTAGCTCCTCCTTAATGGTATAGGATTGGACAAGATTATCAAATTCACTTCTCAAGCCATTGAGAATGACTTGAACTAGCTCATTTTGATTGATGGAATCACCAATACAAGCAAGCTCTCTATGAATATCTTTTACTCTCAAAACATAACTAGATGCACTCTCATCACTCTTTTGGCTACTTTGAAAGATTTGATTCCTAAGAGTGAGAAGCCTAGAGGTATTCTTAGCCTCATAGATAGTCTTGAGACAATCCCAAGCTTCTTTGGCTGTTGTACAAGTACCTGTCTCCCTCAATATCTCATTAGAGACATTCATCTTAATGTAGTGGAGAGCCATCCTAGCTCTCTTTGACCTCTGTGGTCCTCCTCTGCGACCCTCGACGGTCCTCTAAGATCCTCTGCAATCCTCTACGGTCCTACCCTAAACCCTAAACCCTCTACGGTCCTCTGCAACCCTATGCGGTCCAATGTGTGAAGTTTTTAGCATGTGTGAACTTCACCACACACCCTATAGGATCTTACTGAGGTGTTGTGATTGCACAAGATTGATCAAACAACAGTATGCTTGAAAAATTTAAGGCAAGAGCACAATGGCATACATCTGATGAAAAAATCTAACTCTTCACTATGAGAAATGAATGTCAGAAATAATTCTAAGTGTTCAATATGGGAAAAAGAGGCTGCTCTCAAGTAGAGAGAGAAAATCAAGCATATAAAACTCAGGTAGAGAGAGAATGAGTCCAAAACACCAAAATCTTAATATTCACAATATGGCAAAACATGCCCAGCTTTCCCTACATGAGAGAGACTCGAATTCCTACAGTGAAGTTGCATGGAAAGTCCACTTAACTGAACTAATTCACCTACCAGAGATCCACATGTGTAACTACATGCATGGATGTTGCATGTACTGCATGTCAACTCATAAAATTGCCTAGACATGTGTAGATCACAGAAACTACTTTGCATGTTGCATGCACTGATGGCATGTGGCTTGCATGCGTATAGTATAACTTTTCGTGCTATCTAAACATCTGCATGTCATCATAATTGAACCTATCTAACTCAAATCCGAGCTACACTAGAAGGATATGTGCTCAATTCACACTCCTTTGATGTACAACATGAATTTTAGTGAAAATCACCATGGACATGACCCCAAACTCGAGATAGGAAGATAATATTTTAATAATCTTCACACTCCTCCTTAAAAATTATGTTCCTATCAACATAGACTTCAAAATTAGGCCAAGGTTTGACCTCATCTTCATAAATACATTCTTGAGTAGAGGGTTGGTGAGAAGATCTGCAACACAACCTGAAGATGAAACATGCTCCAATGAGATCTCTCTCCCAATGACTTTTTCTCTTACAAAATGATGAGCCACTTCGATATGCTTGCTCCTTGCATGAAAGATTGGATTATTTGCAAGAGCCTGAGCAGAAATATTATCATTCTTGATAATTGATAAATCTTCATCTGCATAACACTTTAGCTCCAAAAGTAGCCTTTTGATCCATAAAACCTCCTTTGTTGTGGTTGTAAGAGATTTGTATTCAGCTTCACGGGATGATAAGGAAATAGTTGCCTACTTCTTTGATAGCCAAGAAACCAAATTTCCTCCAAGAAAAATAGTGTAAGCACTTGTGGATTTCCTATCCAATCTATCTCCTACAAAATCTAAATCTGAAAAAGCAATCAAAGTCAGATCTTCTCCTTCATAGAATAGTCCATAATTCAAGATAGAAGATATATACCTCAAGACTCTTTTAGCCAACTTACAATGATATAACTTTGGATCCTGCATGTGTTGACTTAGCTTATGAACACAAAAGCTTAGATTAGGCCTAGTCACTGTTAACCAAATAAGTGAGCCAATAAGACTCCTATAAAGAGTGATGTCCTCAAAGGATTTTTCATCATCTTTAATAGGACTTTTACAAAGTGCTCCATAGGTGTATCTATGCCTTTATAGTTCTCCATATGGAATTTCCTGAGCATGGAAAGTGCATATCTACTTTGGCTTATATATGCATGACCTTTTCAGAAATCTATTTTCTCTCTCAGCAACTCCATTTTGTTGAGGAGTATATGAACAAGAAAACTTTCTTTGAATACCCTCTCTCTCACAAAAGTCTTTAAACTTATTGGAAGTGTACTCTCCTCCACTATCACTTCTTAAAGCTCTTAACTTGAAAGGAAACTGCTTATCTACATAAGATTTGAAAGTAAGAAAAACATCATAAACCATGGCTTTTGAAGACAACATATAGATCCAAGAATATCTTGTATAATCATCTACAAAAGAGACAAAGCAGTTGGCTCCTCCTTTGCTCTTAGTTGATGAGAAATGAACATCAGAGTGTACAAGTTCAAATGGTTGCTTTGTCTTGATACTTGATCTAGGAAAAGGCCTTCTGTGTGACTTTGCCAGCAAACAAGCTTCACAAGGTAGAAGCTCCTTTGACAGTGTCTTTGGTAAACCAACAACTTTTTCTTCTTTGACCATAGATTGCATGGCTTTGAAATTGGGATGACCCAATCTCTTGTGCCACAAATCCTCCTATAGAACCTTGGTCTCATAAGCAATATCTAAAATGTTAGCACTCTCCCTAGAATCTAGTTTGTACAGCTTACCAATTCTAGATCCTCTAGCAATAACTCCATTTTTACTTGAGATTATACACTTGTCAACTTGAAACTTGACATCCAATCCACTATCAAACAATTGTCCTAATTAGATTTATGGTCAATCTAGGTACATACAATACATCATGTAAGCAAAAAGATTTTGATGATGATGCATGCAATGGAATGTTTCCTATTCCTTCAATCCTACACTCTACATCATTAGCAGTATAGATTGACCTTTTTGCACCTAGATATGGCATGAGATTAGTGAAAGAGTTCCTGGAACTAGACATAGCCCCACTATCTATCCACCAGACTTCTTTATTCTTAAAGGCAAAAGATAAAGTAGACATCATTAATGAATCCTCTCTTTCACTCTCTACATCCTCACACTCATCCTCATTGGTAAGGTTAGCTTGCTTAGATTGGTTCTTCTTCTTGAAACAGTTTGATGCATAGTGTCCTTTCTTGCCACGGAAAAAATAGTTGACCTTTGACAGCTTCTTCTTGCCATTGGATGTTGCAACTTGTGAGGACTGATCCTCACCACCTTCTTTGGCTTTGTCCTTCTTGAAGTGTTGTTGTCCTTTGCCCTTGCCTCTTGACTTGTCTTTGATGAAGAGTGCTTTGTCATCTCCACCATCTTTCAATGAAAGTCTGTTGATCCTCAGCATCTTGTTCTCTTGTATACTTTCTTCAGCAATGAGAACACCTTGCATTGTCTCCTAGGATGGAAGATCCTCCCTGACAGCATAAGTTTGCACAATATTGTCATACTCATCTCTAAGTCCATTTAGGACTACTTGAACAAGTTCAGTGTTCTTAAGAGCATCACTAATACTAGCTAACTCTTGATGAAGATCCTTAACTCTCATGACATACGATGAAGCACTCTCATCTACTCTCTGATAACTTAGAAATATTTGGTTTCTAAGTGTAAGCAATCTCGAAGTATTTTTGATTTCATGGATTGTTTTAAGAGTATCCCAAGCTTCCTTGGAAGTGGTGCATGTACTGATCTCTCTTAACACTTCATTGGTAACATTCATCTTTATAAAATGAAGGGCAATTCTGGTTCTTTTGTGGAATGTTGCAGCTTCATTAGGTGTAGCAGGTTCTTCTTTAGTTCCACTCACAATATCCATTACATCTTGTAGAATCAACAATGATTCCATTATGATCTTCCACATTGCATAATTGGAAGATGCTAATCTCTCACTGTGCTCGAAGAAATGTGAACCAGATGAAGACATCTTCTTGATGAGAAATTCTAGTAATGATAAAAAAATGGAGTTGAAAGGATGTTGCTTGCTATCTCAATCTAGGATCTAACACAGATGTTGATCCACCCTATGAAATCTAGCAACAGATGTGAGAACAAATTCTCAATACAGAAAATCAATCTATCTTGAATTTGGATCTTGCTTCAGTCACAAAAGAAGAAGCACATGCAAGCAAGAAGTCTATCTCTCCCATGAGTTTCAAAGTACTGATAAACTCTTTAGGAACTTACTTTCAACTTAAACACAATAATATGTGTGAAATGAAAAGTCTAAGACCTCAAAACACTCACTTCTATCCAATTCTACTTGATCGACAGTGAAAATTGATGAAAATGGTGAAAAAGACAAATGTGTGCTCACTTTGGCATATCCCACAAGTTGAGTACCCTCTCAAACTCTATAATTGCCTAAAACTCTTCTAAAAACAAATTAAATTGATTTAGAAACAAGAGCAACATATTCTACTCTCCAATACCTATCCAACAAGCTATAGAACATCAAATTTGGATCATTTTTTGAGAAGTAGCACTCATTAATGAGGACAGATTTCACACGTGTGAGCTCTCTGTCCGTACAAAGCTCCGCTGGATCAGATCATCCTTGATTTGATCCACTTATGATCCACAAATTGCTTGTTTCTTAGCGAGTTTGAATCCCTCTCCAAAATCCGAGTTCCTGCAAGCAAAAACACTGATAATCTGATGTATACACCCTCACCTCTTCAAAGCACGGAGCTCTGATACCATGTGAAGTTTTTAGCACGTGTGAAATTCACCACACATCCTATAGGATCTTACTGAGGTGTTGTGATTGCACAAGATTGATCAAAGAACATGCTTGAAAAATTTAAGGCAAGAGCATAATGGCATACATCTGATGAAAAAATCTAACTCTTCACTATGAGAAATGAATGTTAGAAATAATTCTAAGTGTTCAATATGGGAAAAAGAGGCTGCTCTCAAGTAGAGAGAGAAAATCAAGCATATAAAACTCAGGTAGAGAGAGAATGAGTCCAAAACACCAAAATCTTAATATTCACAATATGGCAAAACATGCCCAGCTTTCCCTACATGAGAGAGACTCGAATTCCTACAGTGAAGTTGCATGGAAAGTCCACTTAACTGAACTAATTCACCTACCAGAGATCCACATGTGTAACTGCATGCATGGATGTTGCATGTACTACATGTCAACTCATAAAATTGCCTAGACATGTGTAGATCACAGAAACTACTTTGCATGTTGCATGCACTGATGGCATGTGGCTTGCATGCGTATAGTAAAACTTTGCATGCTATCTAAACATCTGCATGTCATCATAATTGAACCTATCTAACTCAAATCCGAGCTACACTAGAAGGATATGTGCTCAATTCACACTCCTTTGATGTACAACATGAATTTTAGTGAAAATCACCATGGACATGACCCCAAACTCGAGATAGGAAGATAATATTTTAACAATCTTCACACAATGTGGTCATCTGCGGTCCTCTATGACCCTCTACGGTCCACCCGCCGTGGTGGGTGGAGCCTCCAAAATTGCAACCTCTATGACCTTTGTGGTCATTTGTGAGCTTTGCAATCTTTGTGGTCCTCTGTGACCACTGTGACCACTGCAACCTCTACGGTCCTCTGCGACCTCTACGGTCCTCCCGCCCGGCGGGAGGTTCTGAGTTCTGCGATCCTTTGCGTCCTTTGGAACCTTTGCGGTCCTTTGCGACCTTTGAGGTCCTCTGCGGTCCTCTGCAACCCTCTGCAATTTATGTAGTCCTCTACGACCTCTACGGTCCTTTGCGACCTCTGCGGTCCTCTACGGTCCTTTGCGGTCCCTCTGTGGTCCTTTATAGTCCTCCCATCGCGGTGGGAGGTTCTGAGTTCTACGATCCTCTGCGGTCCTCTCCGACCTCTACGATCCTCTATGACCTCTGCGGTCCACTATGACCTCTACGGTCCTTTGCGACGTCTGCAACCTCTATGGTCCTTTGTGACCTCTACGGTCCTCTGTGACCTCTGCGGTCCTCTATGACCTCTGCGACCTCTAAGGTCTTTTGTGGTCCCTTTGTGATTCTCTACGGTCCTTTGGCCACGGCGGGAGATTATGGGTTCTACGGTCCTCTGCGTCCCTCTGCGGTCCTCTACAACATTTGTGGTCCTTTGCGGTCCTCTGTGGTCCTTTACGGTCTCCTCACTTTGCGCATCCATATTCAAACTGTGGCGTCCTTTGGAGTACATTGGTCTAGGTCCGCTGACCCGGGCACCATGCGAACTGAAGGAGGACGGGTGGACACTCTAGGAGGACGGGTGGTAGGTACCTCAGACTTTCATCATGGAGAGTATGTGGGGGACTCACCCAATGGAGTCCCCATTGGAATAGTTTCCTTGAGATTGTAAATAGACGAAATATTCATATGAGATTTAACACGTGCAATAGTGTTTGTCCTCAACGATGTTTTTATCTTTGTTGGCTGGCTATGGCCCCGTTCCTTTTAGGAAACTTCTTTTGAGTTTCCCTCCAATATGTTCATGTTTTAAGACTATTATGTCTCTTGAAAATGCTAGTTTCAAAATCTCATATCTACAATCTTTAGTAAAGGTCCTCCAACTTCTAAATATTGCCATTAATTACAACTAGGTGGCTTGATGACAAATTAATAATTAAACCAAAGTAGATTTTAAAGGTTCAACATTGTTATAATTTTTGTTGAAAGTGGATAAAAGACAGTGTTGATATTATCTAGGTCTTCTGTTGAGATCCAATAATTATTCTCCTAATTATTCTACAAGATTCTCTTTATCACCTTGTAGTATTTGACAAAGGTAATAAATTCATTGTTTGTCACAATGGCATATGGACTTTCATGGTTCTCGGATACATGGGGTCTCAAAAGAAATCAAGTTCATACCCTTCTATACAAAGAAGTAGCTTAGACTCATTACCTTGAATTTTCTAATGTTTGTTTTCAATAATTCATAGACCACTTATTTTTTAAATACTATTTTGTTAGAATGTATTTAGCTTAGGCATTTATCATCTAAAAATAGTAGATCTTAATTGATTTTTTTCATTTTTTATAAGGCCATAATAGATGTTATAAATCATAAGGTCATCTACTACACATTTTCAAATTATTTGGAAGGATAAATGAAAAAAATGCACATCATCAATTATATTTTTTTTAAGTCCATCAATCGACTTTCTCTTACATGTGCTCTCTCTCTCTCTCTCTCTCTCTCTCTCTCTCTCTCTCTCTCTCTCTCTCTCTCTCTCTCTCTCTCTCTCTCTCTCTCTCTCTCTCTCTCATATGGATGCTTCTATACTTTAAGACACCTCCCTACGTCGAACCATGCCAAAAACAACAAAACTTTTAATTTAAAGGTCCTAACCCATACTACACTATTCAAATTGTTCCCACCAGTTTTGATAGATAAGTTCTTATATGGTTTTAAGCTTAGCTTAAATGAATGGACAAGATTTGTTGCCAACCCATCAGGGCAAAACTTTCACTTTCCATGAAATTTCCTCACAGACCACTATATATCACCCATTCTAGACCGATGTTTCTTCACAACATGGTTCAGCAGGTTGATAATTGCATAACGTGCGCCCTATGAAGCTTGCCTTCTCCGGTTTCTACTTCATGGTAAGTGGTTTTGTTCATCTCTTGTTGATGCAATTATCTCTTTAGCTATGCAATCATTTCAGATTTATGTGGGAAGTGTTCTCACTCCACATTGGTTGTTTCACTCATTTATAAATGAATGTTCTCACGCTACATGGACAACGATGGAGCATTTGATAATTTGTTTGGTTCTGTCTCTGATCGGTTCACCAACGATCTATCACATATATACATTGTTGATTGCTTGTCTATGCTTCAATAATACATAAGCACCACTATTGTCCGGTAATCTATGACATATATACATTGTTGATTGCTTGTTTTAGCTACAATAAAACATAAACACCACTGCTGCCCAGCGAGCCTTCCCACTTCTCTATCTACTGAATGATGAAAGGTCACCTTTATGTCCACGATAGACCAAAACAAATTTTCATTTTGTTTCACATAATCATGGCTCAAAATCATGCATAATAGGTTATGGCTGAATACACATCATGCATGAAATTTTGTTAGTATCTCTTATGCTACTCTACGATATGTTCTCAAATGCTAGTTTCTGCTATTAAGGATTTACTAGCATTCGACTACTAAAAGAGAAAACACTGGCGGCTCGTAATCATGTATCATCAATTCTTACTATGACCTTCTTTTACTTCATTCCTTTAGGTTCGGTTTCGAACCACGTATCAATAAACTTGTGCACAGGTATATATATCTCTCGCTCTAACATGTTATAGCAGTTGGATTGATGCTATCTCAAGATATTAATTTCGGCAAAAAAATTTTGATTTTAAACAAGGATGGATAGACTTTACGTGACAATAACGCTCTGAATGACTTTGTTCTAAAGAAAACAAATCACTTGATGGAATAATATGGCATCCCCTCAAGAAAACATGTCTACAATAATTTAAGTATGATTTATCACAACAAATCTTAGGTTGTGTATAAATTGCCTACGTTTTTAGTTTTGTCCACAACATGTCTTTTAGCTAGTTAAAATGTATACAGTTAAAAACTATTCATACTATGTTTCAAAACAATATAAACTGATATGGACCATTTGCCCTTTGTTAGAGCTTGGCCTATCACTAAAAAACATTTTGTTGTTTGAGATGACAGGACTATGTCAATGATTTAAAAATGCTATTTATGTTGTTAAGTGGTATAGCTTCTTTTGGACATGGATAACAACTAACGCTCAACTATGACACCTGTCTTCCCCACTGTATTAACTCGTGCGGTTTTGTGTTGTGGGATGGTGGCAAGTATCAACTGGATGTTTTGAAAGTGGTTATGCTTTATGGTTTTTTTTAGTCTTGTATTTTACTTTTCAGCATTGTGTTACCTTGTTGGAAAATAAATAAGGCTTCAAAGGATTTAGTCTTGCTTTGTCAAGAGGAACTATGTGAAAGTGTGTAACTCTCCCAATGCCTCACCTTATTGCTATTTTTCATCCCTAAACCCTAGCTAAACCGTAGAATATTAGTCATGACCCTAAAATTGGCCCTAGTCTACAATAAAATATAGCACATTGGATTACAAATGAAACACAAACATCAAATTTCAATGCCAAGATTCATCGTTGCAATTTGACAAGAACAAATCCAAAAGAAAATATCACTACAAGAGAGCAAAGGCTTTTTAGTGCTAATTTGAAATTTTTTCAAAATAGATAGCAAAAATAATGAGCGCGAGGCTAGTCTGCGGCAAACTTCGGGTGTTGACTGACGACAATCTAAGCTTGAAACTTTTCTTGGTATAAGCCTTAGAAAATTATGTGGTAAAATATTTAAAATTATTGCATTTCTTCATGGAATAGTCCGACGTATATACCATGACTGATGAAAACATGTTGCCCTTGGTATAAGACTTGGTATACTGCAGAACTGATTCTAAAGTGATTTTTATGTATATATGATAATTAACAAATGATGTTTGCTTATATATCAACAATAGAGGCGTGAAAACCAAAATGTGATAATATACAACATAGCAATATTATCATGATCATGAGAAAATGTATAGTATTAATATCCAAGTTAAGGATGTTTGAGCTCATCGAATTAGATCAATTTATAATCAACACAATAAAGGGCACATTTATCATGACTACATTCTTGTACCTACTCAATCTATAATTAGTCTAAAAGATAATGTAATTCAAATTGGATATGCATATATTATACCTCACTAAACCACTAATTTTGTAGATTGCCCTCCTAACGTCTTTTGTCAAGAACTCTCTCAACACCAAGGGAAGCACGAACTATATACATGAAAACAATGTGAACATTATCATGGAGATCCATAAATGAACAATGAGATCCATAAATGAATTGAACCAAGGCATGCATTCTATAAAACACATTCACATGGAAGCAAAAAGGATATGAGATCCTGTAAGAACTTTTGCCAGTCATGAGGCTTTAGACGACTTAGCTTGTTGTCCCATGAACGATTCTATTGCCAATCATTCATGGCCATATATTCGACATTCTCTCCATTTCTTGTTAAGTCATCTCATGCAGCTTTTTTTTAATTCTTTGGCACCAATCAAGTGCTCCCAAATTATATTCCCTACATTCTTGAATATGTGCGTTGATCCAATAGATGAATTAGGATCCAATAATTGATTTATTAATAATCGATCCCAATAAAGAAGTTCATGAAATAGTGACAACTTCTTCATACCAAGAGGGGGGTGTTGTGGATGAGTTTTTTGAATCTAATAGTAATTGAATCTGAATGACTCTGACACCATACTGTTAGCAACAAAAAATCCAGCTTTAACATTCGCTTTGGATTTCAAAAAGACCCACTTTAAAGAAATAGCTTATTCATTCCATATTTTCGTGTTGTTTATAGAGTGTGTTTTCCAAGGGATACATCAAGGGAGGTCAGTATATCCCTCGGGTTGTAAATTGATCAGAAGCGAGTGTCTTCCAAGGGATTATTGAGGGAGGTCAGTATATACCTCGGTGTATACACACTGATGAGAATAGAGTGTTTTCCTAGGATTATTCCAAGTGAGAGAAAATTAAAAAAAAGGGCAAAATGGAGCCAGTGTACTGGCTCCATTCTGTTCTAAAAATGGACTCCATCATTAGAGAAATTCCAAAATAAAAAATGACTCTTTGTAAAGATACTTTTATTTTGTTTCTTTAGTTTCGACCACCACCTGGCCCAATCAAAATGGACAAATTTCAAATCTACGTAACGTAGCTCAAATAAACTGAATAATAAAAATATAAATTTTGAAATTTGTGTTGGGCAGCATGGACGTATCCCATTGGTTCGTTCTTCCTGCCCGACACATGCTAATCTGTCCGATGTCAATACCTCAAGTTAAATTTAGTTAACTATGCTGGTTAGTATAGTGAAATTGGTTAACTAGACTATTTACAGTTATAGAAATATAGTATGCATAGTAACTGTGACTATTGTGGCATTCTCATGAGATTAAATGTGATACCAAAAATTGAATTGAGTATCATTGTGGAGAGATTTTTGGCACCCAAGCTTTGAAAATAGCAATGGCAAGTAGACCAAGATCTACAATTGAGTCTGTGATTCTTTAGAATGAGAAAGATGATGCTAATAACTGGAAGACAACAAAATATATGAAGACTTCATGGGCGTTGCTGCATCTATCATCAAAGGACAATTTTCGACAAAAGAAAAGGGCAAAGATGACATACAAATCATATTGGAAAGCAAAAAGTTTGGAGTTTAAGACAACCCCCGGAGGTCACTCTATATCAGATGTGTTAGTACAACATGTTTATATGCATTCAGAAATAAAAGTACAAGATATCAATCCTCATGATCATCAAAACTGTACTTGTAAGTATATCAAAACGTATGCACTTTAATGCAATCATAGGTGTTGTTTGATTGAAGCTCCTCATATTATGATTTAAATTATTCAATGTTTTTCTTCTTTCAAATTTATATCCATTAAATATAAGTGAATGGGAGCCAGCACAATCACTTGTAAGAATATTGGATGTGATTCACTCTGATGTTGGAAAGCTACAATACAGAGAAAGAAGGCCAAAGGAGCTTGCAGATAGTGGTATATATTTTTATGAATCTTCATATATACCACAAAAAAATGGGGCTTTCGGCAAGCTTGAAGCAATTTCATTGCCAAGTTTTCAGAGTGATGAGTAGCCTACTCCTGACAGTATTGTTTCTGAATCCTTCAGATGCATGCTACTCTTAGATGTTAGAAATGCCATGAAGATAATTACGGGTTCAAAAATTATTCACCTAAGTTGGTTTAGTTAGAATTAAAGTAGAATCACTGTGTTACTGTACTGTGGGTCCTACCAGTTGATAAGGATCAGTTGGCCTTGCCATGAGGCAAGTCGACGGGACACGCGTCCCGCCAACGACAACCTGGGTCATGCATGGGTTGCCTGAGTGAACAACTATATGTACAATGTAATTTCATTTTGAGAAATACAGTTGCTATGTGAGCTTGCTGTGGAGAGTGTTTTTCTGTCTGTGTTACTGTGTAGCATGATCTGTGTTCCTATGCAAAGCAAATTCTAAGTTGGTATGAGAGCCATACAGGGAGTGTACACAGTACATCATCGTCGTTGAAGAGAGCTTCGGGAGAACTGTCTTCTGAGAGTTCGGGATTTACGGCGGGTTGAAGACAAAAAGAGAAGCACTGGTGCACGGTTTCTAGTTTATAGAGGCTTTCCAAGCATAGCAGAGGGATTATTAGCCTGTGCATAGCATCAGACAGGGAAAAATTTGGTGAAAAATTGAAACTGAGTTTGGGGTTACGGTTTTTTTTACATAACTGGTGATTTCTTCGCTGTTTGTGCATCGTTTTGGATGTCGTAAGGACAAGAAGGAAGCTAATTACATTGTCAACCAGGCATGGAGAGATCTTGAGGTTTATGTCAGAGATTTGTCTCCAGACAATTTTCCTAGCAGATTTGCAGTAAAAGGTGAAAAAAGCCACCTTGTCAAGTTGAGCTAAAATCATTGTTTCTCCATGGAATTTCATGATTGAACACTCTACAGACTTGGTATCAGTAGGGTGACCCTGCTCTAGGCCTCAGATTGTGCTCAAATCAATCCAAAAACAAAATTGATCAAGCAAGAGCCAGTTTGGGGAGGCACTGCCGTAGACAGAGAGGAGCGTGGAGCTCACGCGTGACGAACGGGACAATAGCTTAGTGTTTTGAAAAGTACAGTCATTATTTTCAACTTCTGACATCATAGTTGGCCTCAACATACTGCTTTTAGCCTACGGCAGAAGTTTCAAACAGTTTTGCGATGGCAAACATGGGAGAATCCATTTTGAGTGAAAGTAGCAAATTGGACGGGATTTCCAACTATGTAGTGACACATGATAGGTAACAAGAATTGGTTCAATAGCTTGAAAGTGTTGGATAATGGAACATCCGTTTCACAAGCAAATGGCGATGTGTGCAAGATCAAGGGGATAGGCATTGTTTCAATCCAACTACCTGATGGCAAAAGCAGGATGATCAAGGAGGTACTTTATGTACCAGGTTTGAAGAAAAATCTACTTTCTGTTGGAGTCATTACTGATCAAAAGTTGAAAGTAAAATTGGCCATGATCGTTGCTTTGTGAAAGATGTGAACCAAAAGTTCAAAGTTATTGCGTATGGAGTAAGGGAGCCCAATACAAAATTTTACAGGTTGAATGCTACAATCAAGGGGCAACATGGACTTGTATCGTCCATTCCATCGCACACTGAGTTGTGGCATAAGAGGCTTGGTCACTTGAACCTGGGAAGCCTCAATTTGATGAGAAGATTGGACATGGCAACATGATTGCCTACCATAGAAGATCAGTTGAAATCGATGTGCGAATCTTGCGTATATGGGAAGCAACATCGAGAGAAGTTCAATAAAGGGGGTGTTGCAAGAGCAAAGAACATCTTGGATTTAATCCACATAGATTTATGCAGGCCTATGAGGACCATGTCCTTGGGTAAATCCTTCTATTTCATGACCTTTATTGATGATATGTCACGTAAGACGTGGATCTACTTCTTGAAGAAGAAATCAGATGCATTTGACAACTTCAAGAGCTTCAAAGCATTGGTTGCAAATTAGACAGGTAGGAAGATCAAAGTTCTAAGATCAGATAAAGGAGGTGAGTACAAGTCTAATGACTTCAATAATCTTTGTGATCAATGTGGGGTTAAAAGACAGTTTATGCAAGCTCATACTCATGCTCTCAATGGTGTAGCTGGGTGCAAGAATCGTACAATTGTGGAAAGTGCCAGATCTATGCTAGCTGAGATGAAACTACCAAAAGATTTTTGGTCAGAAGCATGCAATACAGCAGTCTATCTTCAATATAGAAGTTCTACCATTGCCATACCAAAGATAACACCTGAGGAAGCATTCACGAAGAAGAAACCAAAGATGAACCACTTGCGAATCTTTGGATGTAAGGCCTTTGTACATGTTCCTAAGGAAGAGAGACGTAAACTTGATGTAAAAGCTATCAAGTGCATATTCCTAGGATATGATGATCATGTGAAGGGCTATAGATGTTTTGATCCAGTGGAAAACAAAATCCATGTAAGTCGTGATGTTATCTTTGATGAATTTAAGAGAGGTAGGACAAACCTTTTGGCGCAAGAAGGATTGAAGTTGCAGGTGACAAACGCAAAGAGAAGGATATACTGTGGGATACAATTTCACCAGGAAGCTGATCACCTGACAGGAAGCTCCCTAAGTAGTTTGAGAGATTGTTGGAGAGCCGCGACATGGATGACTTTCCAGGATCATCTAGCCAAGGAGAGCTACCAAGGTCAACAAGAGAGAAGACACAACCTGAAAGGTATGAAGCAAATTATGCTCTCCTATCTAGCATTATTCAAAGCAAACAAGCTTTGACTTATGTGAAGCGAAGGATGATGACATTTGGGTCAAGACAAGGTAGCTAAATGCATTTTGCGTTATGTGAAAGGCACTTCAGATTATGGCTTGATTTACATGAAGCATGATGGTTTACCTGAGTTGTGTGGCTATGTGGATGCGGATTGGGGAGTTGACTATGATGATCGTAGATCCACCACAGGGTATGTATTCCAGTTTTGTGGTAGTTGCTTTTCCTGGTCTAGTAAGAAGCAAAGTACAATTGCTCGTTCCACCACAGAAACAGGGTATAAGGCAATGTGTAGTGCAGCACAGGAAGCTATATGGTTGAGACAAATCTTGGAAGAAGTTGGCATGAAGTAGAAAAATCCCATGACATTACATAGCGACAGTCAAAGTGGCATTCAGCTAGCAAAGAATCCAGTGTTCCATGCAAGAACTAAACACATTGAGATTTAGTATCACTTTATATGTGAGAGGCTATTGAGTCGTGAAATTCATGTTGTTCATTGTAGCACAGAAGAACAACTAGCTGATATTTTCACTAAGCCACTTGTTGGAGAAAAGTTTGATAAGTTTAGATCAAAGTTAAAGTTTGCTGACTTTAAAGCTATGTATATGACTGTATAAAAAGTAGACTCTACTTTAAGGGAGAGAGTTAGAATTAAAGTAGAATCACTGTGTTACTGTACTGTGGGTCCTATTAGTTGATAAGGATCAATTGGCCTCGCCACGAGGCAAGTCGATGGGATGCGTCCCGCCAACGGCAAGCTGGGTCATGCATGGGTTGCTTGAGTGAACAACTATATGTACAGTGTAATTTTCTTCACTCCAAGGTGAGAGGTGCTCTTGAGTTGTTCTGTCCGAGTATCTTGGGAATTCATCAGAATCAGCCAACATCATCCCACCCCTAATGTATTGCAGGACCCACTGCAACTCATATTGGACGATGTCATTCCACTTTGCATTGGCATCTTCGATCGTCACTTGGAAAAGCATAGATCCTTGTTCACTTACATAAAACCAAGTGCTTATTGTCGTCAGTCTTTATCACAAAAATTGTTTTTCACAAATTGCCACAATTGGATTAGAATGTCTTATTGCTATAGGTGGTTGACATTTTCAAAGCAGAGAGCTCTCAGCAACTTCACAACTTGCATGCTCGAGTGCTTTCCACGTGTCTCTTTGTTTTGTCACTTGTATTTGCCATTGACGGTTTCAACTTTGGTTTCTTGGCAGATTCTATCTTCTGGGAGGTCTGTATGCTCCATTTGCCTCTAGGTGCTTCCGTGGTTCTTCTCTCAGTTGAAGTTCCAGTCTCAAGGAAAATCTTTGATCTGCAGGTTGCACAAACTTTGATTATCAGTCTCAAGGGGATGGACTCATCATAAAAAATTTGGTAGTAGAAACAGCTTTGGATGGACGGTTTGGTAACAGTGAGGAAACATGATGAAGGCTTGGTGAAAGGATGAAGGAACTGATAGTTCTACAGTTGCAGCCTTGGACCCTTGCAATGTCGAGCTTCGACCACCACTTGCTGGATGAGGAGCTCGCTTTATTTTGCAGGTTCACGAATGTCTTCATCTTTCATTTTCTATAGCTCTTTCTTTTGATCCGTTACTTTTGGATCTCTTTGGGCTTCATAAGAGGGGATTCAACTATCATTACTCTAGAGAGTTTCTTTTGATCAAGATCGATCTGACTCATCTGTTGCTTAAGTTTTGTCCTTTCCTTCTCAGCTTCCTGAATCTTTCTCTTTATTTATTTTGGCTACTTTGCCTGTTTTTGTAGGTCTTTTTCGGCTGAACAACCAATATAGGTGGTAGTTGGTCTCCGCAAGACACTTGCAATGATCTATCAGCTGCTTCGGTAAGATTATCAAAAACTGAGAATTTCTCAGAAGAGTAGTAAACTGATGAAAAACAAACAGATGGAAGGGAGAGTGGTGGTGACAACGGTAGATGGTGTGGACGATAGACATGAGAATGGGCACAGAAGTATGGCAAGAGGTTGGTTAAAGAAGGAGACTGATTTTTCAATGCTTGTGTTTTCTTTTTCTGAAGGATCTTCATCGTGACTGGGATACTTCTTCTGATCGAGTCGCTTTGAATTGCCCATCTGTCTTCTTAGCCTTGTCATTGTCAACTTTGGGTTTGTGACCTTGGCTATCGATCTTGCTGGTGTTGTTGCTGGCAACGTAACTGCTCTAGTGGATCCAAGCATATCCACTCTCTCCCCCCCCCCCCCAAAATCTGTTGGTGGGGATGTTGTTGCTGGTAACTGTTCATGCTCTTGATTGGATCGGCATGTGGAACACGTAGTTGAAACTCGTTGAACATGCGACTGGACTAAAGATTGAACAAATTTTAACTAAATTTGTTTCGATCTTGTTGTAGCTGATTCAAAGAATAATATGGCAATGAGATGCAGGAATCAACTCTAAGTTGACATGGATTTTTCATATGTCTCAAAAATCCTAAACTGCTGTACAAGGGAATCTGAAGATGGATAGATGAATAAAATGTGTTTTGGAGATGCTCTATAGAAGACTCTCGTGCAGTAGCTATTCCTCATGCAAAAATCAATCACACAAAATAGGTGAAGAGAAACAAGGAAATAAACAAATGTTACAGAGAGTGAGAACTGTATAGCACTTGTCGAACAAAACTTGCATTCATCAACATTGATAATGTACCTTGATAGTTGCAATATTTCAGTTGTTTTGTAGAGTAATGTGACTTACTCTAACATGCCCTTGTCAAAACAAGGCAAGGCTGGTTACATTAAATCTACCATCATTGATAGCAGATGTTGTAAGATATAGCTTGAGATGCAGGTATGGTTGAGGTACTATGTCCTAAGGACCTCTCTGAACAACATATTCAAAACCGAATCTCTATTTGGATTTTCGAATTCGCAAAATATTGTGTATTGGCACATTGAAAATCTTATCAGCTTGTGGAAAGACAAATAGATTTGAGGTTTAGAAGGGGAGAAAAACTGTCAATTCCTTGTGGAGGTTGCTCTTGGTTGGACATTGTAGCAGATGACGGAATATCGGTTTCACTTTCTTTCGACAAGGACTCATTTCATATTAGTGTCTTTTTGCATTATGGAACTGGTGTATTGGATGGTGATGTAGAAGTTTATAAGAAACTTCTCGATTGAGCAGTAGGTTTAACTGTTGGTTGCTATGGTGCTCGTGTTGTTGTCGTGAAGATCCTATTTTGATTCATAACTGACGTGATGGGCAGGTAGGATCTTAGTTGGTTGTTTTGGACAGTCTTTGAAACTATGTTTTCTGATATAGTTAGGACACTCAGCATGGTACTTGGTCTTGATTGGACAATCAGCCATGAAGTGGCCAGTTTCACCACAGACGAAACATCTGGTGTGAAATGGCCCTTGTATAACAGCATAGCCATCTTGTATGGCTAGTGGTTCTGGACTTTCTGGTGGATATTCATGATAAGGCAAGGCATTTCCAGATTGTGATGGGTGTTCTTCATATTGTTGAACTATATGTGCTTGGATAGGTCGATATGAAGGACAAGCATCAACATGATGCGTAGCCCGACAATGTGGGCACCATATTGTTTTTCGTCTATAAGGTACCTGTGCAGGGTTTGGTTGGGCAGGCATATTGCTTTGGATAGACTTCAGGGTAGCTTGAAAATCATTAATGAGTTTCTCCATCTGTAGTTTATGTTGCTTATTAAGCAACTCCAACTGGGATTTCCAAAGCTGATCTCGAGCATCCTTGATCGGCTTCGACTCATGGACAGGAGCATGTGGTGCTTGCCTTTCCCTGGATTCGTCAACATTTGATCCTTCGTCTTTTTCCTTGATGGCATCAGACATAGCTAACTTTAGACTCATGTATTCATCATTGGATGTAAGCTCGCGTCTAATCCATCTTGGAAGGCTGACTAAAAACCAGATGATGAGCATCTATTTGGAGGGTTATTCATGTACTTGACTTTTGAGGCGTTTGAAACGCTCGATATAGTCTCGTACACGTTCATCCTTTGCCATCTTGATGTTACTCAATCTGACAAAAGGACTCTCGATCAAGCGAAAGGGCTTAAAATGCTTGATAAAGGACTCTTTCAAGATTGACCAGTCTGTCTTATCTTCATGATCAAGGTCGAAAAGCCAATCATGTGCTTTAGCAATCATGGTCATCGAAAATAGTTGGACCATAGCATCGGGAGATGTTTTGCCATACACATCACATTCTCAAAGATTTGCAAAAAACTTTGAGGGTCCAAACTACCGTCAAACTTTGGTAGATCTAGTTTGGATGTACGTCTCTCATGATGAGCATTGTGGGTAGCAGAAACCCAATTAAGGTTGGTTCTGGCCTGTGAGGGTTCAACACCATAAAATTGGGGTCATGCACATGAGGACTTAGCTCTATCAGGTTCTTGTCCCTCGAATGGGTTTGTGGATGGCTCGTGGAGTTCGCTCTCATTCGGTAGAACCTATGATGTCTGATTTGTTCAGCTACAGGGGACTTGACCTCATATGGATAATCGTCTGAAATTTCAGGATCTGTATTGTCGGCCATTGGGTACTGTTGTGTCGCTTTTGTGTCGGGTATGTGTTTTTGGTGTTTTTGGATTTTATAGGATTTTTGGTGTTTTTGGATTTTTTAGGGTGTTGAAGGAAGTGAATGTGGAGACTCAGTATAAAAAGGGCTTTCTATTGGTATGAGTTTTATTTTTTGAAAAAAAAAAATTAATGTAATTTTTTTTTTCAGCCTGTAAGGCTTCGGTCGAAATGGCAATCAGAGGTGCTGATCAAAAGTTATGGTCCGGTCGAGATGGGTGTTAATTGCTCCGATCGAGCTTTGATCTGATTGCTTCAGTTGACATCTACTCGAATCCCTCCGGTCAAGATTTGATTGCTGCCTTCGGCTTCGGTCGAGATTTGAGTAGGCACTTTGGCTCCGGTCGACATTTCAGTGTGCACTTCGGCTCCGGTCGAGATCTTAGCGAGCAGTTTGGTCGAGATTCCAGCGAGCGCTTCGGTCAAGATTTCAGCGAGCGCTTCGATTGAGATTTCAGCGGACACTTTGGCTCTAGTCGAGATCTCAACGAGAACTTCGGTCGAGATTCCAGCGAGCGCTTCGATCGAGATCTCAACGGACACTTCAGCTCCGGTCAAGATCTCAGTGAGGACTTTGGTCGAGATATCAGCGAGCACTTCGGCTTCGGTCGAGATTTCAGCGGACACTTCGGCTCCGGTCGAGATCTCAGCGAGCACTTCGGCTTTGGTCGAGATTTCAGCGGACACTTTGGCTCCGGTCGAGATCTCAGCGAGCGCTTCGGTCGAGATTCCAACGAGCGCTTCGATCAAGATTTCAGTGAGGTCTCCGGTTGAGATTTGAAGCTGGTGCTTCGGTTGAGAGCTGAAGAGGCCCTCTGGCTAAGATCTGAAGCGTGAGAAAACTAGAGGAGTGGGAGCTTGGATAGAATGAAATCCAGGTCTGTTAGTGTGTTTGGTTACAAGTGATTGGCGAGTCTAACAACTCGTGGATTTGGGTAATGATGTAGCCAATGGGGTGGCTCTGTTCAGTTGCAAAAATTCAGATGTGTTTAAAGATTTATAGTGCACTTGCAGTGATTTGAGCGTGGGCAAGGTTGCAAGTTTCTGATGAAGAAGGTGTTGGAGTTCAATGGGCAACAGTGCCAAATGTTGACAGATCCCCTGCTCCAGAGGACCTGTTGTTTACCTTTCTGCTTCTTGCATACAGATCTATTTCTTGCCTATGACTAGGCTCGTTTGGGCATTACTTGACTATTTCTTATTTGTTACAATGCGCAAGCCAAACAGAAACAGACTAAATAACTTTGTAGTATAGTTTTATTGTCCTGTCTGTCAAAGGACTACTCAGGGTCGTCACTCTTGAACGCACTTACATTCTACATAAAGATACAAGCCTAGAACGCTCTTTCACATAACAGAGTGTAGCCCAAATGAACGTTCTATAGATTCTACTGCTACTTACTCTAAAAACGGATTGAATCAGATTCTACACTACACTGAACTGAGCTATATTTGCATAACCGATAAACAAGATACAATAACTAAACTACAGCATGTTAGAAGTCCAAGAATCAAGAAACTAACCAGCCTTTTGATTCTTGGACATCCCAAGAACATCAAGAACTAGAATGTTAGAGAATATGCAAGATTTATGCCACATTTCTAGCCTATTTAGTTTACTTGAATGCTGGCTCCTACATTCATCCACAAGAAAACATGAAATCTAATCCACAACTAGGAAAGCAAGAAAACTAATCCACTCTAATTCCACAACCACACACAATATGAATGGAAGGGCATGATCATAGGGGCATCACTCAAGAAAACCATCATGATCAAGGAGCTTAGTGTAGCATCAAACTCATGGGAAATCTTCTTATTAAACATGGAGTAGATACAATGCAAAAAGCTCCTCTTCACAAAGAGGGAGTCTCTTAAATAAGCAAGAGAGCTCCTTAGATGGCATCCTAGTGGAATTTCAACATTTCACAAATTACAAGTGGAATATTGCTCTCCACTAGAGGTCACCGTCAAAAGGTGGCTCACTCTACTTTCTTTTAGAGGGGTCTACTTGCATTTATTACATTTGCTTAGAAATACTAGTTCCTACATGGTCATTCCATCTTCCGGGATTCACCATGAGGCTTACACAGTTATTGCTTGTTATTACTAACTAGCATTTCTCGGCTCTCATGCTCGGCTCTCAGTCTTCATTCGTCTCGTCTTCTCAGAGACCTCCTCGGCCTAAGGTGAGAGGTGCTCTTGAGTTGCTCTGTCCGAGTATCTTGGGAATTTGTCAAAATCAGCCAACAGTACATTATAGCACAATAACTATTTATGAAACTCTTCCAACTCGAGCACTGCTCGAGTTGACATAATTTCTAAAGTGGTCTCAACTAAAGTACTAGGAATAATTTCTACAGTGGTCTCAAGTAATATACTAGGAATCATTTGTAAATTGGTACATGATAAAACATTAAGTATGTATCAAATCGTTCCAACTCAAGCAATGCTCGATTTGCCATCATTTATACAGTCATCTCAACTAATGTGTTTACAGATAGAAAAAAAGAAAGAGTTGACATCATTATTTGATCTAAAGTGTTTACAGATAGAAACCGATTGATGTATCATTGTAGAAATGATGTAAACTCGAGCAGTGCAAGAGTTGAAATATTATGCTGTAATGTACCATTGTAGAAATGATGTCAACTCGAGCAGTGTTCGAGTTGAAGAATTTGAAAATTACTTAATGTACTATAATGTGCCACTGTAGAAATGATGCCTAGTACATTACTTGAGACGACTTTATAAATGAAGCCAACTCGACCACTGCTTGAACTGGAACAATTTGATAAACACTTAATGTTCTATAATGGCCAACTTGAGCACAGCTCAAGTTGGAACAATTTGATAAATACTTAATGTTTTATCATGTACCAATGTAAAAATGATGCCTAGTACATTACTTGAGACCACTGTAGAAATTAAGCCTAACACATTAGTTGAGACCACTGTAGAAATGATGTCAACTTGAGCGGTGCTCAAGTAGGAAGAGTTTTAGAAATAGTTATTGTGCCATAATGTACCACTATGGTAATTTACTTGAGACCACTCTAGTTTGATAAATATCTAATGTGAGAAAATATACAACTCTAGAAATGATGCCAACTTGAGCAATGCTCGAGTTTGGAATAATTTGATTTAAAGTGTTTATAGATAGAAAGTGATTGTGTTATCACTATAGAAATGATGTCAACTCGTCTTACCAATTATAATGAATGTTGAGTTTTTGAGCCAAATTTGAGATTTGTGGATTTTGCTTGTATTGCATTCTCTCTCTACCTGAGACCAAAAGTGGTTCAAACTTGAGCACTGCTTGAGTTGGCATCATCTCTACAGTTGTATATTTTCTCATATTAGGTGTTTATGTAACTAGAGTGGTCTTAAGTAAATCACTACAATGTAACATTATGGCACAATAAGTATTTATAAAACTCTTCCAGCTCAAACACTACTCAAGTTGACATGACTTCTACAGTGGTCTCAAGTAATGTACTAGTCGTCATTTGTACAACAGTACATCATAGCACATTAAGCATTATTCAAATGATTTCAACTCATGCACTGCTCAAGTTGGCATCATTTATACAGTGGTATATCAAACAGTTGCTATCTATAAACTTGAGCACTACTTGAGTTGACATCATCTCTACAGTTGTATATTTTCTCACATTAGGTATCTATAAAACTATAGTGGTCTCAAGTAAATTGCTATAGTGGTACATTATAGCACAATAATCATTTATGAAACTCTTCCAACACGAGCCCTATTCAAGTTGACATCAATTCTACAGTGGTATCAAGTAATGTACTAGTCATCATTTCTACATTGGTACATTATAGAACGTTAATTATCAAATTGTTCCAACTCGAGCAGTGCTTGAGTTGGCATCATTTATATTGTGCTCTCAAGTAGTGTACCACTAGGGATAATTATTTTTACAATGGTATATTATAGCACATGAAGGATAATTTAAATTTTTTAACTCGAACACTGCTTGAGCTGACATCATTTCTATAGCCGTACATTATAGCACATTAAGCATTATTCAAATGATTTCAACTCATGCATTGCTCAAGTTTACATTGTTAGCCGATATTTTCGCATAGAAAATCGACTTAGTATTGGGTTTTCTTTTTTCAAAACTGCAAAAAACCATCATGTAAAACCCAGTTACTAGCAAAAAATTGGCATTAAGTTGCCCTTGAAAAAGGGTCCCAGCCCACCCCTAAAGTGGCTAGACATGTTATAGTAGTTTTGTGACGGTCTCAAGGACTGTAAAAAATATTTGATATATGTAAAGCCGAGCAAAAAGTGCCAGTCCACTTAGAAGTGAGTCCCAGCCCGCCCTTAATGAGGCTAGAGAAAAAGTTTGTGGCCTTAGAAATGGCCTGTAAAAATGTTTTGCGGCTTTTTAGCCAGTTGTAAAAATTGCCAGCATAGTCTTGCTAAAATTTTGCCATGTACAGAGTTGTTTTACTAATATACATTTACCTAGTGTATTTGCAGAGAAACCGGTTTGTCGGAAGGACCCTGTTCATGAATGTTGTAGCAGCCAGTTTCAAGAAAAAAATCGGCAAAGAAAAAATACAATGAAAATTTTGTCACCAAAAAATATTGTACCGCAGATAAAATACAGTGGAAATCCTAATGGCAAAGTACTGAAGTGGATGATGAATCACCAGATGTTGCATTGTTCTATGTAGAAGCAATACCTGAGTGGGCAGCGAATATTGTTGAGTACCTAATGCTAGGACAATCGAATGACTCTTTGACAAAAGTACAGAAGCGACAATTGATTCATCAGGCTCACCATATCAATTGATTGGAGGACAATTATATCGTCGTGGATTAGACGATATTCTATGTAGATGTGTTTTATCACATGAAATACTAGATTTAATCATGTTTTCAGATGATGGCATGGGCGGAGGACACTTCTCTACCGATATTACGGTTTGCAAACTTTTGCAATCAGGTTGTTGGTGGCCTACGCTTCATAAGGACACAGAAAATTATATTCAAATATGTGATGTTTGCCAGCGAGCATGACAGCCTACTAGACAGAACTATGAAAGAATAGTAAAAAAATCCGTATAGCAATGTTGTAACACAACAATCAGGTCACAATACAATTGCGCTGATAAGCGTGTGATCCTATTACAGACTCAAATCAACTACTAAAGTTTTGAATATTTTTTCTCTCTCTAGAATCACTAACTCTGAGGAGTCAGCTACTAGAAGACCCATTCTGGTTGTTTGATCTCTATTGGAGTATCCACATGCATCTACACGTATGCTTCTCTTTCTTCAATCGCTCATTTACATATATATAGCAACTGAAAAATCTTGTATTATTCTATCTTTGCATTTACAAGATCGCTTAACAACTGATTAACTAGCTAATTAGAACAGTTATTATTGGAACCTGAAGACGTGGACAGTCTGTACTTGGAATCCTATTTATTTCTGCAGAGTGTCATCTGTGTGGAATCCCATGTAAAAATGCAGTGTCGCATTTTTTGCTTTTGTCGCCTGTGTAGAATCTCGTGTTAAAAATACACTATCGCATTTTTCATAACTGTCGCCTGTCAAAAATTGCATGTAAAAATGTAGTGTCAAATATTTCGCGAAGCATTTCTGGAAGTGTCAGAAATGTCCTAAAAATTGACTTAGCACAAGCGTCGCAAAACACTTAGTTGCTGAGGATGACACGAAGGTGGAAGGGTGACAGTGTCGGATTTTTTGCTTGTGGAAAATCCTGAGTAAAAATGCAGACTGTAGCGACAATCAGTCTAAAAACTGTTGAAAAATAATTAAACACTGGCAAGCCTCTTCTTGAATTTTTCTTTTGATTGGAATATCCAATCACTATGAAATCAACTGCTGCACAAACTAGACTCTAATAGCTTTAAAACTAGCTATCAAGCACCAAATTTGGATCACACATGGAAGAGAACTTTCCAGATGAATTTGGTTGTTCTTCACATGTGCCTAAGCAGTTAATTCCGTACAGTAATTGAAATGATTCAATTATTATGATAATGAACTCTCTTGGTTCAAATTTGCTTGAGATAGCATGGGAGATGCAATCAACACTCTGTAGATCTTGATTTTCATTTAAAAATTTTGAAACCATGGATGACAAGTGCATCAAAAGCTTAGATAGGCTTTGATACCATGTAAAAATTCACACATGTGGGAATGCCCTAATGTGTAAAATTGATCTAAGCTTGGCTCATGCACTATAGATCACCTATGGATTGAAATCCAAGATCAAGGACAAGATCTAAGGCCAAAAGACCATTCTACATGCATTCATTCATTACCAAAAGGTATTTCACACTTGTGGAAGACTTAATGAAATAAACTAAGTCCCAACAAGATCCTCTCCTCAGGTAGAGAGAGCAAATACCACTTTTGGGCTCATCTAGAGAGAGAAGACAATACAAGCAAAATTGGCAAACCGGGAAATTGACTCCAAAAAACTCATAGATCCATTCTCTAATCTTGTTGGACCCCTTAAACATAGCCTCTCTAATCCTATTGGATGTGTGATGCAACATCCCTCACTTTTGATTGGACCCTTACAACACATCTATCTCTTATGATTGGACCCTTTGAGTTTTGCCACCACATAGGGTGCATCAGTCATCAAACCTAAGCTTGACATGTGCAAGCAACTTAACAAGCGTGACCTATGTCATAGTTGGCTTGTGGTCAAATCACCAAATTACATGTGTACTTGACTTTTCACCAAATATGGCCAAATTGGCCCTATCCACTTATGACACCTAGAAGCTCGACCATAAAACTTTGTGATATGCCTAAGTCAACATAATAAACTAATTTTGACAATTTTAAACGCGTGGAAACATTCTCCACACGTGTCAAATTCAGTCACAAACTACTAACATAAAAATACCAAAATTTTGGTGTACTTTGTTGAGCATGTAAGTAGCTCTCCTAATGTAATTTGATTGGAGCATTTGCTGGAAGGTTTTAACCATTATGCAAATGTGTTTTCAGGTTCTTAACAGGTTGAGGAACATTCTCATGTGAAGTGTACATCTAAACACCAAGATTTCACAAGCTAGTGAAGCTAGTCTTGTGATTCACTAAGTGTGCTCTTTCATTCACCTCTAAAGCTTGTATTTATCACTTGCTAGAGTTTATAAACTTTTAGAAGTGTGGTTTACATGTGGTTTTACAGGTTGAATCAATATCTTAGTGTGTTGATCATATGTTGATCAAGTTTGTTCAATTCTAGGTATTCTTGGCAGCCTAGTCTTTGTACTTTCTAAGAATGCAAGTAACTCTTCACACCATAACTTGATTTGGTCACTTGCTGAAAAGTTTGAGAGCTTAAGCAAGAATGTGTTCAGGTTGGTTTGAGTTTGTAATCCATTCTTAGTGTGTGCAAAGTGCTACATGTGTTTTCAATCTTCCTTTCTATGCTTGGAAACCAGCCAGGTTCAAGATATAAGTGTTTTAGGGTCCTAGATCTTCTACGATCTCCTTATCCATCATTTGTTGAGAGGAAAGTGAGTTCTAGGTGCATTAGGACAGAGCCTAAAAGTTGAAGAATCATTATATTCATGGCTTCCAATGGTGGGATCATGTTAGAAACTAATGATAGGTTGAGTTCATCAAACTACTCTACCTGGAAAGTGAGGATGGAGTCCTTACTTGAGTTGAATGAACTCATGGACATAGTTGCAGGAACTGAACAGAGACCACCCATAGTTCAAGAGCAGCAAAGCTTTGATAAGAAGGCCAAAAGGGCTCTTCATATCATTAAAATGAATGTTACCAATGAACTTCTCAAGGAAGTTGGTACTAGTCAAAGTGCAAGTGAGGCATGGAATGCCTTGAAGAAGCTCTTTGAATCAAAGTCCACATCTAGGGTATTGACCCTAGGGAGACAAATATTTTCTAGTAGGCAAAGAGAGGGTGAAAGTGCTCATGCATTTGTCTTGAGGGTTAAGTCCTTAAGTGATGATCTAGCATGTATTGATGAAAACATAAAAGATGGTAAAATAGTCCAGGTTATGTTGAATGGTTTGCTAGATGAACATGCTAACCTTTTGCAAAGTTTTGCCATTAAAAGAGTCTTGCCAAATGTGGTTGACTTGCAAGAAATCTTATTGGTTGAAGAACATAGGTTGCAATCAAAGCTTGATGGTGCATCCTTGCAAAGGTGGAGGTGAAGAGGCTTTTTTCACAAAAGGCAAAGTAAAAGGCAAAGGTAAAGGCAAAGGGAAATGGTCCAAAGTTGGTAACTCGGATCATGATGATCACTCTTCCTCCTCCTCTTCTACTTCTTTTAGAAAGAAAGACAAGTCAAAGTTCAAGTGCTTCTATTGTGGGATAAAAGGTCAATTTGCAAATGAATGTCATAAGAAGCAAAGTAATGAAGGTAGCAAGCAAAACACTTTTGTACTTCTAATGAGGATCTAGATTCTTGTGATTCTCTCATAATGTGTTCTTTAAGTCTAATGCCAAGTGGAAGTGACAAGGATTCATGGTGGATAGATAGTGGATCTAGTTCACACATGACTAGTCACAAGGAGTTCTTTACTTATTTGATCTCTTATGTTGGAACCAAGAAAGTCATTCACATGCCAAATGGTGGTGAGTGTATGATCAGAGGTATTGGCTCAATTCCTATTTGCCTTTCTACTAATAGGGATGTAAGGCTCGATGGTGTTCTTTACATTCCTTCACTTTCAAGGAATTTGTTAAGTGTTGGTCAAATGATAGAGAAAGGATACATGGTAAAGTTTGGTGGTGATGCTTGTTTTATTACAAAGGGAGAAATCTTGGTTGCTAGGGACAATAGACAAGGTAGACTTTTCAAGCTTGATGATTTTGTTATGGCTAAAAAAAGGATGGAATGGATGTTGGTGGTTCTCTCAACTTTCAAAAGTCAATCCCTAGCATCAATGAGATTGGTAGATCTTATTGAAAGTCTAAAGAACTTCCTTATGCTAGATCTAGGTTGAGATCTAATGAGCTTCTTGGAGATAGTTGTTGTTGTGCTAGCTTGGCAACTTTTGGTGAATCTATGATCAATATTTTGGATCCATTGGATCTTGAAGATGGACTAGTGCTACCTACTAGTCAAATGGAGTCTGGTGGTGCTAAATTAGTATCATGTTTGAACTCTTTTACTCATAGGTTTCCAAGTCTTGGTGACTCTTCAATGGAACTACATGGCAAGTGCAAAAATGAAAAAGGTAAGAAGAGAGCTAACTTCATCAATGGAGGTGATGAAAACTCTTCTTTGGAACTGGTTATTGCTAATGACTTATTTACTCATTTGGAAAGAGATGGTGCTTTGAGCATGATTGAAGAGAAAGTTTCTTTTGTATCTTTATGTGATGAGTCCAAAAAAGTCATTTGTGAAACAAGTGTTGTCACATGTATTCATAAAGAAAGTAGATCAAAAGGTTCTATCGTGAGACTTGGTGAGGAAGATCTCAAGTCAAAAGGGAGAGACGAATGTGAAGTGCTCAAATTCGGATGTACTTTGAATGATGCTTTTGTGAATGATAGTGAGGGTTCATTATCATTACCTATATCATTGATTAGAAGTCCAGGTTTGACAAGAAAAAGTACTGTGATCATTAAGAGGGAGTCTTGTGAAGGAAAGGGCAAAGGACGAGTGACTCTTGGGAAGTTTCAAGGCATGGATCTTACATCTCTTCATCAACTCAAAGGTTGCTATGATTGTGGTGGAGCAATTTCTTTAAGGAAAGGAAGATCTCATTGGTGAGCTCATTGAGGTCTGGTTTGATCTCAAATGGGCTGGTTTGATTATGTTTGATACTCAACTTCATCTACTCTACTTCATGTTGGATAGAATTGTAGAAATCTATCTTTTGTTTTATGATGGTGACATTGTTTTCACTAACTATAGTGAAAGGTTGAAATCAAGCAATGATGAGATCTTGTGGGATGTTAATCATGTGTTTGAGAGGGAGTATCTTCAGAGGTTCAGATCTGAAGATGTTTATAAATGCAAAGTCCTTGATGTTTTATTGGAAGATCAAGATGTTGATCTTGAATTGCTTCATCAACACCAAGAGACAAGTAGCAATTGGAAGCTAGTCAAAAGCATCAAAGGGGAGCCACATGGGCAAAGCATTTTGGATATGTTTTTACAGGTTCTTGAAGGTTCAAGTAAGGTTCTTGGAGCAGCAAGGAAGTGTCCTTTTACTCTACCTTATTTGTTTAATCTCATGTATGAACATTGTCATGTCAATGTGTTGGAATTGTCAAAATTCAATGAAACTAGTTCCATAGTTTTGCATCATTTGGATCTTGGAGATGGAATAGTTATCATTGTTGGTCCTTACTTACAACTTGTTTGCTGCTATTTTACAGACAATTCAAAGGTGGATACATGGAGGAATCCTTTCATTATAATTCTATGTTCTTTTACATGTATCATGTTCACCATTCTATGTAAAATTGATGTAAGAAATAGTGAAGCATCCTATATGGACATCTATATCAATTATGTTGTACTTCATATTGCACATATTAGAACACTTGAGAAGAGATCTATTATCATGATGGAGATCATTCTTAGGTTGGAGCAAAGTAGTGTTGTAAAACTAGCAAGTGAAATTGAAGAGGGAGTGTGAAAATTGTCAACATTTCCTAGCTAGTTTGAGGCCTAAATTGGCAATTTTTGTACGTAGTTTTGGATCTAACATTTCACACGTAAAAGAGGCCTAGATACTTTTATTTTAGTATATATTTCATGTTGAAGAAGTCTCAAACTTCAAGACCTTCGAAATGACACCAAAATCATGTTACTTGGACATATAGGCCAAAATTGGCTATTCTAGGCTACTGGTGCCCTAAATTTGGGTCCTAAGTTCTAGAGAGAGGAGAGAGAGTCATCTCTCTCACCTATATTAGGCTGACATTCATGGAGAACAGGTTGGAGAGACTTATTTTATTGTTTAGAGATATCAATAGATCATTGTCACAGTTTCTTCCTCCTTTGAGAGCATTGCTTTGTGTATTGTCTTCAAACTTTTGTGTATGATCTTAAGAGGTTTCCAAAAGTGGTAGGCTGCTGTTGTAGGGCTGGTATGCTGTTGTTTTTGGCTGCCATCAGTACCTTTTTTTTTTTTGTCTCTTGAATGCTTTGTCAAGTTCATGTGTATCAAAGGTAGCATTAGGATGCTTTGCCATTTCTAGCTTTTGTAGCTTGTTGTGCAAAGATCTTAGCCAAGTATTTTGGGAGTTTGGATCCATTTAGGATCCGCTTTTTTCACAAAACTATCTCACATCAATCGTAGCCATAGCTTAGTTATTCTAGCGCTTGCGGCATCGTCCAATATTGATTGGAGCTTGAAAAATAGGATTTGGAAATAGCTGCTACAACCTTTTGCAAATGATGAGACCACAGACTCTCATCCCTTTGAATATGAGCCAGCTGAGTACAATTGCCATATTCAAAGATCAGGAACAGACATAAGAAAAACCATCAGATTGAATGATGAATGTGCGATCATGGTTAAGTAAAAGCTTCAACTTAGGAACACTATAATATACCGGATTCATCGTGCTGTGTTCTTTGAAGCTTTCTTCTAAAAGTGCAAACTGCTCCTTTGAGAGACGTAGCTTTTTCCATGGATTGCATCCCTCTTCATCACTTGCTCCCCTAGAGTTGATCTCACAAGTCCGATCATCCAGTTCTTGTGTCTTTTCCCTGTCCCTCTCCCTCTTTGCATAGTTACTCTCTGCTATCCAAATTTTGTCCATCTGAAAAGGTGAGCGGGTACTGCGGAGAGCAATCATTTGGATCTTCTGACTGCGAGCCCCTCTTGCCTTCTATATCTAGGATCAAAAGGAAGCATATTCAGCATATATATACTCAAGCTGGAAAACTGATATATCTATATATCCTGATATTCAGATGTAAGATTACATTTGACAGTGAACCAGTCGGATGATAAATGAACAATGCAAGCTAGAGTTCTATGCCACCCATTGTCTAGAATCAGCTAAATTTCTCCTACTTCATGACCTTCTCACTGGGTATGGTAGCTCAACTCAGTGTATAAAGCTCTTATGCTGCTTATAACATAGCAATGGGAAAGTAAGGTCCTCCTGCCTGCATCCTCAAAAGAATCAAGTCCTTGAAATAGGATCGACCCATCCAATGTGTGTGTTTACAATTTACAATGTTGTCTAGAAATCAGAGGCATGCAGCTATTAGTTTACCAGCAAAACGGATTCTCGAGCGCTCAATGCTAGAACATTTGCACAGGACACAGCCCTTGGACATATCCGTTCTAGTTTCTGTTTTGCGGAAAAGATGGCCTTGAAACCCCTGAGCGACTTGGCGTTTGGAATAGCATCTCTTTCACAAATGTGTCTAGAAGTAGATACTAGTAGAAGCAAGGCATCGCATCCCTGCACGTCATATCAGACACCGGATGTAAGTTTATCTTGTCAAAAAGATTAAATTCATTTCCAAGCATTACAAACAACGCTTAATGACAGATGTAATGAATGCTACATAGTTGTGCCCACTTGAACAAAGTAGTAATGAATAGCATTCGGAGCAATCCCGCTGCAATGCAAAACACAAGCTTATGCCCTAAACTATAAAAGGTTAATCAGTTTTGCTGTTAGAGTTTGGTGTTTCTCGCAATAACAATGGCAGCATTCAGAGCAGTGCATCGCTAATCCATCTCAGCTGCTCGCACTTGCAGATCTGGTGCCACCTACTCATCCTCCTTCAGCCATGGCAGCCAAATCCGGAGCTTTTTACTCTACATCTTCAACGGATCCTGGAAACGCTCTGCCCCCAGTAGACTCTCGAATAGTAGAACAAATAATGGCTTCTGCTTCTGGGGAAGTGTCCCTTAGAATCCATAGTTCAATTCCAGATGGTCAAAGCCGTATACAGCTGGCCTATCTGTTGGAGGCAAGCCCGTCATCACCAAATCACTCTGAAGATTGAGAAGAAGAAGAAGCGCACCAAGCACAAGCTGAGAATAGCGCGGGAGTCATTTCCAATTTACCAAAAGCCCCAAAATATTTCTCTCTCTAGCTCTCTCTCTCTCTCTCTAGCCATTGGCAACCAATGAAAGTTTTTAACCTGGTGGAGCATCCGCCTCCTGCCTACTTGCAACTGGTGCGCCAATGCAACACCTCTCGTCCTCTGTCCATTGACCTGGCCCGTGCCAACACCTCAAGAAAGTGGTTTTAGTGCTTTTTAACCTTTAGACTTCAAGTACCCCGACTGCTTCATGGAAGGGCGAGAGAGAGAACTTGCGCCAGTGATGGCAAACTCTTTTTGAGTTATCCTAAAATAGGACTACAATTATAAAGATTCTCGATTCTTTTAAGACTATTACTCATAAAAGGGTTTCTATGCTAATCTAAAAAGTCATCTAAATGTTATCATACTGGTCTTTGAGAAATTGTGTCGGTTTCATGCCTATACTTTGTAGGTTTTCTAGAGAATTGGCGTGTGCATGCAAGCTAGGGCGACAGAGGGGGCGGGATTTAGACATTGTAAAAAAACTTAAGCACACATTATAAAAAATTCACAAGTGATAGAATTCTCTACAGATAGATTACAATCCACAATGGAGCATAATGGCAGTAGCTAGTGATAGTTAGTTAAAAACGGTTTTCTTGTCATGAGAATCGAAAACCCTAGATTAGGATTTTCTTGGCAAGTAGACATATGGAAATGAAGACACACGATTTTGTGAATGTTTTTTGCCTTTCTGTAACTTGTGAATTGATCATTGCAAACTGTGTGTGATCTTTTTGCTTTAGTTCTTGCTAGTATACTTGTCAAGTAATCTATTGCAAGAGCATAATTGTTTTATCAAAGGTTATGGGCCCACGTGCACGATAGATCTAGGATCTGTCAGATGTGTGAAACTAAGGATCGTTGTGAGGACGATCAATCATGCTAAAGGAGACCACACACGACGACGGTCACATTAGGAAAAAGGAAAAGTGATATCGAAGGATCCAGAAGCATCGTTGGAAGATGGCAGCAGACAACGGTTCGACTTTAGGATGATAGAAAGGCTGGACGACTCAAACTACTTGGCATAGAGTTGGAGGCTAAAGATCATATTGAGAGAGAAAGGGCTGTGGGGAGTGATCAAGGGACTGAAATCATCAAACTTTATGAGGAAGGATGTGCGAAGAGTGTGGCTTAGGTTGAGTTCGTGAATCAAAAGGAGGCGAAGGCGTACATGGTGTTGTGCATGGCATTGGGAGACACGACCGTTTCGCAAGTCCGGGATATAGAGACAGCCAGAGGAGTATGGGAATTGCTAGAAAAACATATGAGGTAGCAGAGTTCTCAAGCATATTGACACTGTAGAGGCAGTTAAATGCACTCAAGATGATAGAGGGAGATGGAGCATATTGATAGGATCAAAGGCATCTAGAGGCAGATGGAAGCGGCAGGCGCAGTCCTAGACAAAAGGCAAATGGTGTACACGCTAATCACACGCTTGGTTGTAGGTTATGACCCCCTGGTCATGGTGTTGGATGGATTTGAAGAAAGACTAGATCTTGATTTTGTGACGAGGAGGTTGTTGCAAGAGGAGGCCCAGAGGAAAGTAAACCCGTAGATGAGATGGCTCTGATATCCAGCTTCAAAAAGGACCAAATCTAGGAAGGAAAGCAACACAATGCGAAGAATGAAAGAAATAAGCCTTGGAGCCAAAGCAAGAAGACGAGGGATGAAAAAAGGTGCTTTTATTGTGATCAGATTGGACACTTTATCCGAGATTGTCACAAGAAAAAGGAGGATGAGAAGAAAGGAGAGACCTAACAAGCTAATCTGGTCGAAGAAGAAGAGGAGGTAGAAGAGCTGTCAAAAGTCTACGGGCTGATGGTATTGATCAAGCAGCAAAGTAGCGACTCAGGCGGGTCATCTAAACACAGCAGTGAAAGAATGGTGAAATTGAGCGGAGGAGAACTGCAGGATGCGGAGTCGATTGACACCTGATGGTACGTGGACTCCAGAGCGACTTCCCATATGACTTTTGAACGAAAAGGTTTCATCACCTATGAGCTGGTAACCAGAAAGAGGGAGATCGCAATGGGAGATCGGGACAGAGCAGATGTGGTGGGTGTTGGAACAGTGGCTGTACGGCTAGGAAGAAGAAGGGAGCTAATAATTCAAGATGTCCTCCATGTTCCAAACCTGGCAAAGAACTTGATTATAGTTAATTCACTCACAGACAAAGGTATGGAGGTTTTCTTTGAGAGATAGGGATGCATGATTACAGATGAAAGGGAGGTAATCGTGATAGGATTCATGATGGGGTCAAGCGGATTGTACCAGTTGTAGAGAGGTATAGTTGAAAGATTGTTAGCCTATATCAGTTTGGAATCCAAGTGCAAGAACAATCTATGGCATAGAAGGATGGGTCATCTTGGAGGGAGGAGTCTACAGAGGTTGGCCAAGGAGACTATGCTTGAAGATTATGACTACAATATGAGGGAATGCATAGAGAGATGTGAAGTTTGTGTCCATGTGTGCGATAGATCTAGGATCTGTCAAATGTGTGAAACTAAGGATCATTGTGAGGACAATCAATCATGCTAAAGGAGACCACAAGCGACAATAGTCACGTTAGGCCCAAATAAAAAGTGATTTCGAAGGATCCAGAGGCATTGGAAGATGGTAGCCGTCAACCAGTTCGACTTCATGATGATAGAAAGGCTGGACGACTCAAATTACTCAGCAGAGAGCTGGAAGCGAAACATCATACTGAGAGAGAAAGGGTTGTGGGGAGTGATCTACGAGACTAAAGTCATCGAACTTGACAAGGAAGGACGTGCGAAGAGCACGGATCAGGTTGAGATCGTGAATCAGAAGGAGGCGAAGACGTACATGGTGTTATGCATGGCATTGGGAGACACGGCAGTTTTGCAAGTCCGGGATACAGAGACAGCAGGGTTCTCAAGCATATTGACACTACATAGGTAGTTGAATGCACTCAAGATGATAAAGAGAGATCCAATGACAGCAAAGACCTTTGGAGGCAGATGGAAGCGGCAGACACAATCCTAGACAAAAGGCAACTGGTGTACATGCTAATCACAAGCTTGTCTGCGAGTTATGACCCCTTGGTCATGACGTTGGATGGATTCGAAGAAAGACTAGATCTTGATTTTGTGACGAGGAGGTTGTTGCAAGAGGAGGCCCGGAGGAAAGTAAACCCGATGGCTCTGATATCCAGCTTCAAGAAGGCACAAATCAAGGAAGGCATGCAACACAATGCAAAGCAGGAAGGAAGTAATCCTTGGAGCAAAAGCAAGAAGGCGAGGGGCAAAAAAAGGTGATTTTGTTGTGATCAGATTGCACACTTTATCCGGAATTGTCGAAAGAAAAAGGAGGATCAGAAAAAAGGAGAGACCTCACAAGCTAATTTGGTCGAAGACGAGGAGGAGGCAGAAGAGCTGCCAAAAGTCTATGGGCTGATGGTCCTGATCAAGCAACAAAGTGGTGACTCGGTTTGTTCATCTAATCACAACACCAAAAGCATGGTGAAATTGAGCGGAGGAGAACTGCAGGATGCGGAGTCGGTTGACATCTGTTGGTACGTGGACTCCAGAGCGACTTCCCATATGACTTTTGAATGAAAAGATTTCATCACTTGTGAGTTGGTAACCAGAAAGACAACAGTGGGATGTTCAACGACAATAGTCAAGAAACAAACAGGTTTGTAAGCACTGACTAGGAGGATCGGAACAGACCTGTGGAAACATCTGAAGAAAATCACAGGGCAAGCTCAGAAGATGGAAAGGACTTCTTGGATGAACAGCAGAGCAGGAACCCGAATTGAGGCAATCAACCAGGACGAGGAGAGCTCCACAAAAGTTGATGGATATGGCCATGATAGTCGAAAAGGAACGTGTGGAGCCAAACAACTACAAGGAGGCAGACATGCATTAGCGAGGAGAAGTTGCAATGGAAAATTGCAATGAATGAAGAGATGGAATCAATGCATACAAATAATGCATAGGTGCTGATAGATCTGCCAAACGGGAGGAAAGCAATCAGATGCAAGTGGGTGTATAAGCTGAAGCATGATGCATAGGGAGACATAGAAAGGTTCAAGGCCAGGCTCGTGGCGAAGGGGTATGCACAAGTGGAGGGGATGGACTTTGAAGAAACGTTTGCTCTAGTAGCGAGGATTGGATCAATTTGGGTGCTGTTGGCATGGGCGACTGCCTGCAACTATGAGGTACATCATCTAGATGTGAAGACATCATTCTTAAATGGGACATTGCAAGATGATGTCTACATGTGACACCCAAAAGGTTTTGAAGAAAAGGAGAACAAAATATGCAAGTTGAAGAAGGCAATATACGGGCTCAAGCAAGCATCAAGAGTGTGGTTCAAGAGGATAGAATCCTATTTCATAGAGAAAGGATTCAAGAGGTGCACCTCAGATAATAGTGTCTTCTACAAGTAGGAAGAAAGACGAATCCAGGTCATAGCACTTTTTATGTAGATGATATGATTCTCATAGGGAATGATTTGAATTTGTTGAGAAAGTGCAAGGAGGACCTGAGGAGGGAATTTAAGATGAAGGATCTTGGGGAACTGCAATAGTGCCTGGGCATACATGTAAGAAGAAATAGGAAATCCCGAAAGATGTGGCTGTCACAAGAAAGGTACATTTGCAATATAATTAAGAGCTACAGGATGTCTCAATCGAATCCATTAGGAGTACCCTTGGATCCGGGGGTAAAGCTGAGCATCAAGATGTCTGCACTGAATGAGAAGCGGGAATGGATGACTATATGTCTTTTGTTGGGGGTATTCTCAACAAAGTGTAAATAAATGAAATCATCAAATAAAATGTGTTGCGAGGGGCCGCATGTCATTTTTAAACTTAGAGATTACTTTTTAGAGTTGGGTCCAAATTGAGACTCACATAAATCTTGTGATTTCTAATGTACTTTTTGTGGACCCTTGGATCAAGTTGGATCCAAGATGAATGGATAGGATCATTGTGAATATTAGCCAATAGGATTGAGGGGCAAGGGCCTTTCCCATTTTATAAAAAGGCACCATTTGTACACTATTTTCATGCTTAATGAGAAGGAGGAAACTCTACCAATTTTGGAAGAGAAGCATCCTCATTTGCAATTTAATACTTGCTATTGCTCTTGTTGTTTTCAATTGCTTTCAAGTTCATGCTTTTTGGTTTCGATAGTTTTTTATCCTTTAGCAAGTATAATGTGCATTTGAGCTAACCTCCACCCTCACTCACTCTCTCTCTCTCTCTCTCTCTCTCTCTCTCTCTCTTCTCTTCTCAATCTCTTCTTTTCTATCCCTTCCCTTCACTCAAATCATGATGAATGTTAGTGTAGAGGAGTAGAGTTAAAGGAGAATAGTGTTAGTGGTGAGTAGAGTTAAGGGAGAAAGTAGGAAACTAACTAAAAGTAGCATCTATGCATAGTGATCTAACCCTTGTTGACAGGCGAGAGGGCTATACTATGTAAGATCATCGACCCTATAGTGGCGCCGTTGTCGAGGATAGGTTTCCACTAACTAGTCTAGCTGCATTTTAGCTATTTTCTTGTTTTTAAGAGTAGTTTAGGTAGATTTTTGGGAGTTTAGAGTAAGTTTTATGTATTTTTTTGTGTTTGGACTGTTCACAGCTAGCGGAGGAGGTGTGAGAGGGTAGAGGAGGCCCTGAACAGCCTCTAAGGGCTTGAAACCCAAACCAACTAGCCAAAAAACCCAAAAAACACACCAATCTACATTTTGGAGGGAAAAAGAGCTTAAAATCTCATCAAATTTTTATATCTCCAAAATCAGTGAGAATTAACCCTTGCATGACTGGCAGTAGCTCCAGGGTACTGTCCCAGACCTACATAGAAGCCTACGAGAGTTAGTTTTAAGCAGATTGTAAAAATCAGAGAAAAATCATAAAAAATTCAAAAAAATTCAAATCTTTATAAGAACTCTCACAGAGCCCTCTGAAGTTCCATCTCAGTGAGACCAGGATAGAAAGAAGGGTGCTCTTCCATTTTGAGATTAACATGGGCCTTGTCCTTCATGCTTACGCCACCTGGGATGAGGACAAGGCTCGTTTCCACTTCATGTACCAAGGTACCACGTACAAGGTCAGGATTAACGCCAACTCGATGGTCACCATTGGCATTATGTCTGGTGATCGTCAACCCATATCCCATCGCCATGCCAAAGCTCTGATCAAAGCGTTTGTCACCCAAACCACACCAGAAATCCCCATCCAGACTAACAATGGTTACCTGATTGAAGCTATCATAGAACCCATTATTCAGGCGGCTGCGCATCTGTTGAATAATTTTCTGGTTATTTCAACATTTTGCAAGGACAAAATCCAGTCTACGCTGCCGAGTCAGATAGTGGAATCCTTTCTGGAATTCCCTGGTCCCTCCGTTGT
This sequence comes from Diphasiastrum complanatum, assembly GCA_029204225.1. Lineage (NCBI taxonomy): Eukaryota > Viridiplantae > Streptophyta > Lycopodiopsida > Lycopodiales > Lycopodiaceae > Diphasiastrum > Diphasiastrum complanatum. The sequence continues at coordinate 45,478,619 of CM055105.1, forward strand.
GCCATATGACTGGCATAGCTTCCTTATTCGAGAACTAACCAACTCCATCAAACCCAACAACCGTGAGCGAATCGCAGCAGGCCCCCTGTTGTGTAACTTTTCCTATGCACTTCTTGAGACAAAAGTGCACGGTTTTCAATGCTCATCCCTTTTGTCTACCCTTGTGTCACATACTAACCTTTATCTGCCATCTCAAGCATCCAACCTGCAGTTATTAACACAACAGCCAGCAAATGAATGCGTGGCGCTGCCTCTACATCCACATCTCCACCTGCTACCCGAAGACGCATTTCCACTACTGCACTAACCACCCCATATAGCTCATTCCGCTGTGCATGAACACTTTCCATTCGAGTTCATTTTTTGTTCGTGTTTCGTCCTCTTTTTTGTATTCATTTTCTTTTCGAGCTATTTTTGTTTCTCACACACGACACACCCTCTTTCTCCAACAAATGTTGCCTAAAGGAGATCCTCATGTATTACCACTTTTGTCGACACTCAAGGACCATATTATGATTATTGATGGAATAAATAAGCATATTTCTTTTTGGAAGAAATATATGGAAAACAAACATGTCAATCCAAATTATAGAGATTTTATTTTGCTTGTAATTGCATATTGGGAGAATATTATCAACATTTTAAATTTACATGAAATCATTGAGAGTTATGTGCATCTGATGGAAGGTTTTTGGCCTAGGACGAGATGGATGGATGTTAATATTGACAATCCAACTAGCTTGATAGAAGATGAAGAAGACGAAGATAAAGAACACTATTGTAGTCCATTGAAGGAGAAACCGAAGGTGTCATTCAAGCCTCATATTGATGTGCATAAAGACCAATTTGTGCTGGTGCGCATTTTCATTGTGTTGTGGAGTTGGCAGCCAAGACGACATCCAAATCAACTGAAGAACATCAAAATACCCACCAAAGTTGTTGAGAAGGCACAAGCTAATTTGACACTATCATCAACCAAAGACAATGAAGATCTAGAGGATTAACAAAGCAACTGTGCTTCAAGCTTCAAATGTCAAATTCATTAGTCTTCCAGTCAAACTTTAATATAGTTGAAGTTGGTGATTCTTCTTCAAATTTAAATTTAATTTATGTTGTTTATGTCAATGAAGACAATGTCTACAATGGACATAGTATTGGATTCCATGTAATATTCTTTCCAGCATCAATTTAATCTATGTTCCAATGGAACATATCACATTTATATTGGTGTATTTCAATAGCCAACTTATGTTGTGTTGGATTTTTATTTTTACTTTTTTAGAACAATCACATAGTGACAATCTAAGGGAGTTGTGTAGTATAGTTGCAAGAATGTTTAGAAAGTTTAACACCAAATACAATTTTTGCATTGTTGTGACTTGTTTAAATAAACACCTATAAAAAATGGACGAATACAAAAAAATTTCTACTCATTTTCAATTAGTTGACTATAATATTATAGTTATGAATGTTAAGATTATTTGTAGGTACAATGCACTTATAAATTTTTCCTTGATTCAAAACAAAACGTATAAATTATTGGTAATGTTGTTTTTATTACAATGAATATGTACCATTTAACTACAATATTTTAAACACGGTTGCTTGATCAGAAATAATTGTCACATATGAAAACTAATTTGTTTTAGAATCAAAACAAATTGAATATTAATATATAATTCATATATAACATTGTCAAACAATTTAAGAAAAAACAATGATGATCTATAATTTATTAATTATTAAGAAAGCCCATTCAAATTTTAAAAAAAAGAGAATACATTAAAATCTTCATGTGTGTGTGTGTGTGTGTGTGTGTGAGAGAGAGAGAGAGAGAGAGAGAGAGAGAGAGAGAGAGAGAGAGAGAGAGAGAGAGAGAGAGAGAGAGAGAGAGAGAGAGAGAGAGAGAGAGAGAGAGAGAGAGAGAGAGAGAGAGAGAGAGAGAGAGAGAGAGAGAGAGAGAGAGATTGTTGTTTGATACTCATTTGCATGGAGTTCTTACATTATGTGCACAGAGTTCATTGTTGTTTGATATTCATTTGCATGGAGTTCTTCTTACATTATTTGCACGGAGTTCTTTTTGCACCTTATGCAAAAAGAAAATGGAGTAAAAAAAAACATGGAATGAGTTCAATGAGAATAATCTCGACAAACAAATCTCATAATTACCAAATATGATTGAAGTCTCAAAATATTGAACTAGTCTCATTTTTATTAAACATGTAATTATTGGCAATTTATCAAACTATGACCAATCTTGACTAAACTATTTGAAATCTTTCACATCCTTCAACTAGTTTTAGCTTAATCATAGAACTTTGATCCAACTTTAGAATGATTTCCATCCTAAGTATAGACCTCCTTTCTAATGTTCTAAAGTAGCTTCCACAATTGATATATAAAATAGTGTCCACTTGGGATACTTCACTATTTCTTACATCGATTTTACATGTCAAGATGTAACTAGAACATTAAGAACCAAATAGAATGTAAATGAGATGATTCCTCCATGCTATAAAGTTTGAACTCTCTAGAAAATCATAGCAACCAAACAATAAATGTGAGTGATAACCATCTGCTTGCTTGTATATTCCCTCTTTGTCCTTTCTTGCCATGTATCCACCATGAAACTTCATGAATGAGCCTCCATCTCCATCTTTCCACAAGATCATCATCACTTAATGACTTGACCATGAATGAGTGACATAATGGACCTCATTTTCATCAGCAAAACCAACCAAGAATGCTAGTACAACTCCAACATCAAAATGACCAATGTAGCTAGCTTTACCATATCTTGACAATTTGCACACATCCACATGAAATTGCTCAAACATGAGATAGAACAAAAAACATAAACTTGAACAACACTTCCTTGCTACTCCTTTGACCTTACTTGAGTCTTTAATAGCCTGCAAAAACAGATCCATAACAACTTTTTCAATTGACTCTCCTTTGATGCTCTTGTCTAGCTCCAAATTGTCATCTCTCCTTTCATGTTGTTGACGCCCTTTGAGATCAACCTCTTGATCTTCCACTTGACCATAAAAATCATTGACTAAGACCTCTTTTCCAGATCCATAAGTTTTTGGAAATCATGGTTGTAGTAAAAACATCCTGACCATATCTTTCTGGTGGTTTTTGTTGTCTATCAGATCTTCTCACAGGTGGTTTCAAGCTCGATTCTGCAGGTTTCGAGTTCGATTATGATTTGATCTTTTCTGCTGGAACTCGAACTGGTGATTCGAGTCTGTCAGGCACTCAATCTTGAGCTCCCTTTGAATCTGATAAGTCTCTTTCATCTTCTGTTTGTTTTTCTTCTATTGTTATTGGCAGCTCATAATAATTTTTGAGAATTTCATAGCCGACTAGATCACTGTCTGTTATGTATTTCATCTCATCAAATTTAATATCTCGAACAACTTTTATCTTGCCAATTTTGGGTACATAAACACAATAATATGACGAATGTAACTCGAATCCTACTAGAAGACCTTGTTCTATCTTTCTTTTCATCGAGTTTCTTTCTCAACTTATCTAGTATGTGCATATATATTGTGCATAAAAATGTTTGAACATGTGCAAGATTTGGCTTTGAATTCCACCATATCTCATGAGGAGTTTTATTCAGTATTCAAGATTTTAGAATATGATTCTAAAGATAATTTGATGTAGCCACTACTTCTAACCACAACTGTTTTGGTGCTTTCGCATGAGCCATCATACATCTTGCAGCTTCCATCAATGTACGAATCCTTCGTTCAGCTATTCCATTGTGCTGAGGTGTGTAAGATGCAGTTTTTGTATGCATAATACCTTGATCAGTACAGTAAGCTTTGAACTCATTGGAAATGTACTCACCTCCACACTCTGTGTGAATCTGCTTCAACTTATTGCCTGTCTACTTCTCAGCCCAATTCGTATACTCAACGAATTTCTTGAAAGCTTCAAATTTGATACGAATAGAGTATACTACAGTGAACTTGCTGAAGTCATCAATAAACATAATGAAGTATTTTACATCACCCAACGACAATACTTTGAATGGTCCACAAATATCTGAATGCACAATTTCAAGTACCTTAGTTGCTTTATAAACATCCTTACTGAAAGGTGTTCTAGTCATCTTGTATTTAAGACAGGATTCATAGGTGATCTAGACCATGATTGATGAAAAAATAGACATGAATAAGTGCATAGCAGAGCTGGGTACCGAAAACACACTGGCAAGCCAAAAGGTTATTTAAATGAATCGCAAGCTCAAGATTGCCAAGCAACATGAGGCAAAGTCTGAAGCTGAATTGAAGAAGGCCACCCAATCTATTGAGCACCTCGAAGAATATGCGGCGAGCCTTCAGAATTTATTGACGACAGCGCAAGTCCAAGTGGGCAAAGTTGTCCAAGATTCAAAACAATAGGTGTTGCTGCTGGTAGGTCAGCTAGATTTGGCCAAGCTTGAACGTGAACGTGTGAATTGGATGCGACTATTCTTGAATGCGATTCTTATCTGTAGACACAAGTGCCTGATCGTCTAGTCACACCGGACAAAATCCGATACCTGTTCAGAAAAGTTTAAACCTATCGCACTTCACTGGTAGGGTTTCAAGAAATATTTGACAAACTCAAACGTATGGCAACCACTGAGCTGGGTGGCAAGGCAAAAGCAACCATGAAAGATTATGAAAAGACAATCGCTCAAGTGTTGGGCCTCAGATACCAGTTCCTATGATTCTGCAATTCTTGCCTCAGCACCAAGATCAAGGAGGCATGGATACAAGATTGGACGGGACAGAAATTGAAGATATACTGGATGTCCAGGCCACATAAGAAGGTCCATCCACATCAGCGACCAGGACTTTGTTCCAAAAACAGTCAATCGAGGACCAGATCCAAAGCTTTCTACAACAATATCCTCATATGTCCTCGAGGGGTGGATGGGTGATAAAGTTCAAGACCTCTAAGATAGAGGCAGGAAAAGAGTTGGACAAGCTACCAACGTTGGGAGAGCAGCTGGCATGGAGAACAACAGTATTTGAAAAGACTCCAGATTCTATCAGGAGTTACTTTGCCAGCCCTCACCAATTGCGGGTAGATTCTTATTATTTACCAATACCAAAATGCAATAAGTGAAAATATTTGGGGATTCTTTTGGATCAAATCAGTATCCATACCCCAAATTGGCCCATAATTTATCAGATTTACAATTGGCAGATATCCGTAGATTTCAACAGGGTCTTACAATTTTATGCGACTGAGTATTGACATTCGCCAGATCCGACCGTTAGGCAATCCGCACATTAACTCCAACCCGATGATCACATAGTTATTTGATAAATAGAAAGTCAATAAAAGGTCTTTAGGCCTTTTTGCGAGACTTTTAATGTCACAGGGCCTAAATGTCAAGTTAATAAATAAAGTTGGGACTCCCACCAAAATCAGTTCAGATTCAAATTCAAATTGGTTTCCTCCAATTATTGAATGGGTTCCCACTCTCTTTTAATTTTGAATAGTTAGGGAGGTAGAAATGGGTTTTAGGCCAAGGCCCTCCTCTCCACTATATATAGGGGCAAACTTGAGCTGCTCCTCATGTTCAGATCTTCATTTCAATACAAGTAGATTGGTTCTCTTATGGAATGGACTTCTAAATTTCGTAGCCATGTGAACCAATAGAAACCTTGATATCAAGCTTTTACGTAATGTCCTTGAGCTCTAACTCTTCTCATCCATCTCTCATACTTTTGTTGTAATTGTTGGATTTGAATGTTATTGGAATTGTTATTTCTTATACTTTTTGTGAGGCAATGTGTAGTGCAGCACAAGAAGCTATATGGTTGAGACAAATCTTGGAAGAAGTTGGCATGAAGCAGAAAAATCCTACCACATTACATAGCGACAGTCAGAGTGGCATTCAACTAGCAAAGAATCCAATATTCCATGCGAGAACTAAACACATTGAGATTCAGTACTCACTTTATACGTGAGAGGCTACTGAGTCGTGAAATTCATGTTGTTCATTGTAGCACAGAAGAACAACTAGTTGATATTTTCACTAACCCACTTGTTGGAGAAAAGTTTGATAAGTTTTGATCAAAGCTTTCTGTACTTAAAGTTTGTTAACTTTAAAGCTATGTATATGACTGTATAAAGTAGACTCTACTTTAAGGGAGAGAGTTAGAACTAAAGTAAAATCACTGTGCTACTGTACTGTGGGTCCTATCAGTTGATAAGGATCAGTTGGCCTTGCCACGAGGCAAGTCAATGGGACACGCGTCCCACCAACGGCAACCTGGGTCATGCATGGGTTGCTTGTGTGAATAACTATATGTATAGTGTAATTTCATTTTGAAAAATACAGTTGCTATGTGAGCTTGTTGTGGAGAGTGTTTTTGTCTGTGTTACTGTGTAGCATGATCTGTGTTCCTGTGCAAAGCAAATTCTAAGTGAGAGGAGCTGCTACTTGGAAGTGAGTTTAAAATGCAAGATCTAGGAGAGATCCATTACATACTAGGCGTAGAGATTGACTTTCATGAAGATTATGATTTGATATGTCAATCTAGATATGCTCTTTCTATGTTAAAAACTTTCATATGGAAAATTCTAAGAGCATAGATACTCCAATGGAGCAAATTGTGAAAGATCCTAATAAAGGTGATGAAAGATCCTTTGAGGACATCACACTTGTTAGGAGTCTTATAGGCTCCTTGGATTACCATCACTAGGCCCCTACTTGAGCTTTTGTCTGCACAAGTTGAGCCGATTTATGCAAGATTCCAAGATTCATCATTGGAAGATGGCCAAGAGGATTCTAAAATATATATCTTCATCTGGTGATTATGGTCTACTTTATAAAAGTGAAGATTTATCCATTGTTGGCTACTCAAATTTAGACTTTGCAAGTGATAAGATATATCGAAAGTCCATTAGTGCATACACTATATTTTTTGGACGCAATCTAATACCTTGGCTTTCCAAAAATCAAGATACTTTATCCCTTTATTCATGTGAGGCCGAGTACAAATCACTCACCACAACTACCAAAGAAGTGCTTTGGATCAAGAGATTGTTATTGGAGCTAAAGTGCATCAAGGAGGACGATCTACCAATGATCAAATGTGATGATATCTCGGCCCAAGCTCTTGCCAATAATCTCATATTTCATGCAAGGATCAAGCACATAGAAGTGGCACACCACTTTGTGAGAGAAAAGCTCACTGGAGGAGATATCTATTTGGAGCATGTCAACACATCCTCTTGTATTGCCGAACTACTCACCAAGCCTTTGATCAAGAGTGCTTTCATCAAGCATAGATCTAATCTTGGAGTAATATCAAGATCAATGCTTAATCTTCAGTAGATAACTTTTTAGGAGTGTGAAAAATACAAAAAGGTTATCTATGTTAGTTGTAGGGGTCTTACACTTTTATATGTCAAGCATCTTGGTGTAGGATGTTGATGTAAAAAGGTTATCTATGCTAGTTGTAGGGGTCTTACACTTTATATGTCAAGCATCTTGGTGTAGGATGTTGATAGGGTCAAAATTGGCATAGATGACAAATTTATCAAATCCACATGTAATGTCTCTATTGAGCCAAAGTAGTGCAGTGTAGGAGGTGAAACTCGAGCTAAATAGGTATCTCAGTCATAAGATCATTGTTAATGGGATCAAGATTGACGAGGATAAAATCAAGATAGTGATTGAATGGCCAATTCCAGAAACTATGAGGCAAGTTAAATCATTTTTAAGATTTATAGTTTTCTCCAGAAGATTTATTGAGGATTATGATACAACTTCCACAAAGAATACTGTCATCAACATAGATTAGAAGAATGACAATATTACTATCAACAAATTTTAAATACATGGAAGGATCATAGTCACCAAGGATAAATCCTAGTGATATAAGAAAAGAGTTGAGTCTTGAAAACCATGATCTTGGTGCTTGCTTTAGTCCATAAAAACTTTTGAAGAGCAAGCACACTTTGGACTCATCCTTGATAAATCCTTGAGGTTGTTCCATATAAATCACCTCCTCAAGATAACCATTTAGAAAAGCATTGGATACATCTAATTGGAACACCTTCCATTTGAAAAAACAAGCAAGAGAGATAAGAATTCTTATTATAACCATCTTTGCAATGAGTGCAAAGATCTCCTCGTAGACCAGGCCATGGATTTGAGCAAATCCTTTAGCACATAGTCTTGCCTTGATGGTGCCAGCATGATTGTATTTGATTCAAAATACCCACTTGCATCCAATCACATTCTTGTTGGATGGTGGATCCACAAGCTCCCAAGTATTGTTGGTAATCAATGCATCATACTCTTGCTTCATGGCATCATACCACTCCTTGGTATTGAGTGCCTCTTGAACATTCTTTGGCTCTTCATGGGAAACAAAGAAGGCATAATTAGTGGAATCAAGATCCACTTCCTTGCCTTTATCAACATATGAGAACCTCTTAGGATCGGATCTACCTCTCATAGATCTTCTTGGTGAAAAAATCCGAGGAGACTACTCTTCAATTCTCGACCCCATCACATCATAATTGTCTTCAATAGCAATAGTTGGTGATGCATCTAGTGATGACTTGATCTCGGCCCCTTCAAATGATGAATGTTGATCTTCATGGAAAATAACATCTCTACTTTCAATCACTTGATAAGTAGAGAGCACAAAGACTCTATAAGCCTTTTTGGTTGATGAGTATCCAACCATGGTTCCTTTGCATGAAATAAGATCATCCTTCTTCCTTTTTTCCAAGGGAATATGGGCAAAACATATGCACCCAAAAACTCTAAGGTGATCAACCTTAGGCTTCTTAAAAAATAAGATCTCATATGGTGACTTTTCTCCAAGAGCTATATGTGGGTGTCTATGGAAAAGATAATTTGCACAACTTATGGATTCTCGCCAAAAGTCTTTTGGCAAAGATGCCTCAATCCTCATGGATTTTGCTCATTCACATAAGGATCTATTCTTTCTCTCGGCCACTCCATTTTGAGATGGAGAGTAGGCACAAGAGAACTCCCTTTTAATGCCTTCAAGCTCACAATAGTCATGGAATTTATTGGAGATATACTCTACACTTCCATCAAATCTAAAAGCTTTAATCTTCAATGAGAATTTCTTCTCAACATAAGCTTTGAAAATAAGGAAATGACACCATATATTTAGAAGAAAGAAGATATATCCAAGTGAATCTTGCGAAATTATCAAAAAAAGTTACATAACAAGTGGCTCCTCCCTTGCTCGTAGATGATGAGAAATGAACGTCCGAGTGGATCAAACCCAAAGGATGCTTACTCTTGATAGAAGATCTTGTAAATGGCTTCTTGTGAGATTTAGCAATAGCACAAGCCTCACATGGCTTGATCTCCTTGGAAAGTGACTTTGACAAGCCAATAGCTTTGGCTTCTTTGATCATAGAGAGCATGGATTTGTAGTTGGGATGTCCCAGCCTCCTATGCCATCACTCCTCCATAGATAGCTTGTTCACAAAAGCAACAATACAAGCATTTACACATTCTCTTGGATATAGTTTATAGGTACCTCCAAATCAAGATCCTAGTGCAAGTATCTCAACATTTTGTTTGATAGGACAAGTATCAACATTGAATTTCACATCAAGGCCATTATCAAGCAATTGGAAACACTAATAAGATTTTGTGTAAGCTTAGGTACAAAAAGAACTTTAGTAAGAGAAAGAACTTTAGAAGATGCAAGCTTTAAGAGGATTCTCCCTATTCCTTCAATTGGACATTCATAATAGGTGCAATAGAAGAGAAAGAGTGAAGAGGCTCCACTATCAATATACCATAATCCATCCTTCTTGAAAGGAGAGGATGAGAATCTAGAGATCATAAGAGATCCCTCTCCATCACTTGCAATAGTGTCCTCCTTCTTCTTGGAGATGTCGCCTTGCTTGAGTTGATTCTTCTTCTTGAAGCAATTGGTGGCATAATGGCCTTTCTTGCCACAATCAAAGCATTTGATCTTCTTCTTCTTGAGCTTAGATATAGAAGCACTAGAGGAATCATCTTCCTCCTCATCTTTGTCTTTCGCTTTGGCTTTGTCCTTTCTTGAGGATTGTTGATATTGGCTCTTGCTCCTCCCTTTCTACTTGTCCTTGACAAATAAAGCTTTGCCATCATTATGATTGAGTGATAGCTTGTCTATCCTCAATAGTTTGTACTCTTGTCTTGATTCTTCAGAAAAAAGCACACTTTGAAGGGCCTCCAAGCTTGGTAGCTCATCCTTAATGGCATAGGATTGGACAAGGTTGTCAAATTCATTTCTCAAGCCATTGAGAATGACTTGGACTAGCTCACTTTGATTGATTGAATCACCAATACATGCAAGCTCCCTATGAATATCCTTGACTCTCAAAACATAACTAGATGCACTCTCATCACTCTTTTGACTATGGAAGATTTGATTTCCAAGAGTGAGGAGCCTAGAGATGTTCTTGCCTCATAGATAGTCTTGAGACAATTCCAAGCTTCTTTGGCTGTAGTGCAAGTACCAATCTCCCTCAATATCTCATTAGAGACATTCATCTTAATGTAGTGGAGAGCCATCCTAGATCTCAGGCCAAGAACAATGTCCATCACATCTTGAAGTATCAATATGGAATCCATCCTCAACTTCCATATTGAATAACTGGAAGTGGACAATTTCTCACTTGGTTCCAACAAGAATGAACCCATTGAAGCCATATAAAGTGAAATAAACTCAAATGATGAACAAGAAATGTTGCTAATCTCTCACTATAGGATCCAATAATGATGTGCTACCAACTCCTATGCAAGATCTTGCAACAAACTGTGAGATGATTCTCACTAGCTCTACCAATCTCTCTAAAACTAGATCTACTTCACATCAAATGATGGAGTATGGGCAAAGTTAGGATCAAATTTGCAATCCCATCTATTTGAGATCTAGGCATTGTTTTGATATCTTAGCCATTTTGTTTCATACAATATCATTGTATTTGAGTCAAATTTGGTTTCTTACGCCAAACACAGAAAAAAGTGTTTGGAGTCAAAAATATTTGGGTCTCATAATCGATGGGATGGACCAAAAGAAAACGCTACTGCCACATTTTGTGAGGGTGCCAAAGAATCTAAACGAAATGGATTTTATCCAAGTTCACTTGGTTGGAGCTCTTATATTCAACGACACCTTCCAGTCTAAAGTGTTTTTCAGTTATCCCAATGTTCGAAATAATCCAAACTTGACTATTACCATAATCCACAAAATAATAGTTGAATTTGGCAACAGTCTTCTTGAGATTATTTACTTGCAACTTGATAATACTGCTAGAGAGAACAAAAATCAAACAATGCTGGCATATTTGTCCATGTCGGTTGCTTTAAAATTTTTCAAAAAAATCAAAATAGGATTTTTACTTTGCCGGTACTACAGAGTATTATCGAGGAGTACTACACCCCTAGACCAAATGTGGTTTTACTATGACACACATTTGATTTTAGAGACTACATCAAAATGTCAGAGGAACATTGCACTGCACCAATAAATGATATTAGTTTTCAACATCAGTTCAAGATTGAAAATGATATTGGTGGCACCACATTGTTGTGGGGAAAGCACTCTACGGAATGGTTACTATCTGAAGGAGTTCGTTTCTTACAAAGCGTGCTCTCTTATCAAGTGAAGCTTGCACCTTTGTGTCATCTAATTTCTACCACAAAAGGGCAAAAGGCTCAAAGAGAACGTCGTCCAGTTGATCCATTTGCGGCTTTAAACTTTTTAAAAACAACCATTCAAGTAGAATACCAATTTTTTGACGAGTTTGACAGACATTGGTGGATGGATTTTTTTGAAGAACAAAAGTTAAGTTTGTTTGACTTGGGAGATGCAAACTCATCTAAGGAGTTTCACTGGCTATTTAGATTTCCAACTCCAACAACAATAGTTGATTCTTGTGTTGTTGTTCAACAGATTGAGTATTTGACTCTTGTGCAGAACGAAGAACGTGAGATTTATTTGGGTCCTAGAAAAAGTCGACAAACTATAACCTCAACGAATTAAAGGTCGGAAGTCTCATTGCACTTTTGGCATCGCGTACAACAAAAAATCAACCAAGAGTTGATGACATAAATCTTGAAGTTGTACATGTACTTGCATTTAATTTCGAGTTGACAATGACGAATCATTTACGGAAGTCAACAACATCTATTTTGCAAGAACGTCTTGGATTAAGTGCACAACCATCATCTTCGACTCGGCTTCAACGTAGCAAAGCCACATTACAAAGTTTTCTCTCAATATTGGAGGCCGATTCAAATGAAAATTTGCCAGTAGAATCTAATGAGGAAGATAAAACGTCAACTTCTTAAGCTCAAAAAAAAAGTTTTGATAATATATCATAAAATGAGTTAAGAGGACTTAGTGAGAATTCTTTGGAGTTTGAATTATAAAAAAAAGAACATATAATTTTTTTTAAGTGTTTTCAAAATTTGTGGATTTATTGTAACTAGCTTCAAATATGTTCCGCAAGTTATTTTCATGGAATTCAATTTAGACTATAAAAATATCAAATGTCTGTATATTTTATTTATTTTTAATATTTTTTTAGTTTTTAATGATTTTATTAAAAATTCTATTTTTTAACAGTTTACAAGGTTTTTTTTTGCTAAAAAACATATTTTTTGCAAAAAAAAAATTGTGGTTCTTGGAAATTTCTTCGTGAAAGAGCATGTTTTTGCCAAAAAATTAAAAATCATAAAACTATTACCCGTTTTCAGGATTTGTTCCATTTCATAAGATTTCGTGTTTTAGACTTTCTAAGTTAAACTATTATAAATGGCTGTTTGTAATAGTTAGACTTCAATAATAAAAAAGTCTAAGTATAAGGTTTTCCTAAGTCTTTATCTACTCTATCAATAGAATTTACTTGTGGGCTTACAAAAACACATGCCACAATAGATTCTTAAACTTGGGCTAACATAAGGGCTAACAAACTCCAATATTTCACTCATTTGAATTAGAAATTTAGTCGCACTAGGGACTTTTTGTAACAGTACTAGCAACGTTAAAACCAGAGTTTAGCTCAAAAGCACTCATCTCTCAGATTCAAAAGATTCAGCCACTCTGACCTCCTACTGAATGGCATTATTTTAGGATGTAGCTATCAATGAATATTGGCAATGTATTAGAGCTATTACTATTTGGTATATTTGGTTAGATAGAAATAGCAGGGAATTTGGGAATGGTGACTTTTCATGTCCCCCTTGCATCTTTATAAGGAGGCTGAGAAACTTTTTCACTTGTAAGCCTTTGCTCCATTTTATACTTTGTAAAAAGTTTCTAATCTAAGGTTAATTGCTTTGAGAGAGAGAAAAAAAAAAAAGCACTCATCTTTGTGCTAACATTGTTCTTATTATTGTAAGCAAATTCCATCAGTGGCAAATATATCTCCCACTACGCCTACTTCTTACTCGCATATGTCCTAAAGTTTAGTTGACTCTCTCAGTTTGGCCATATGTTTCAAGATGCTTGGTATTGCTCATTATCAACTTTACATCTAGCTTAACAATAATTGCAGTCCAAAAATGAGGATCTCTATCAATTTTATTGCAAAGTGGAAGGATTAACTCACATGTTAAGAAAAATTACATGAAACAAGAACATGGCGAGGGAGATGGTAGGGGAAGACAATCAATGATCATGGTGATGCTGAAGCACAAAAGTGGCTACCAACAAGCATATTGAAGGAAGGTCAACTTCAAAGGTTCTAAGATTGGACAAGGTTTGTCGAATTTGGAATCGACAAAGGTGCAAACCCTTAAGAGGGAGTTGCATGAGAAGTATAGACTATGAGTCTATATAAGTAAATCGATATTCAAGAGGATGTTCTCAAAATTTCTTATCATGGTGGCAAATGATAGGTTCGTTGTTACAAGTGACAAGTGTGGCAAGCTATGTGGTCGGCATTCTATGTTATATCGGTTTGATTTATATTCAAATCATAGTAACTTGGTTATGTTGTAGAGCTTTTCTTGTCCATCTGAACTAGTATCACTTCAAATTTATAAGTAATCGAAGTGATTGCTTGTTGTGATCATCATCTAATTTGTGGATACCATCCAAGTCATAGTTGATTTTTCATGTGGTGGTACCAAGTGAGATCAATTCTGTTTTGAGTTAGAGAAAAAGTCTAGAATCTATCCAAGTTCATGTTTTGTTGATTAGCCATCAAAAATCAATAGTATAGGTTTTTGTCTAGCTTCAAGAAAAACAACATGGTTGAAGATGGTGGACGTACACAAGTTGGGAAGTTTGCATATGACAAAGTGTCATAATAAATAGATGTCATGATGAAATGCTTTCTAAGTTGAAAAGTTGTTTGGGACAAGTGACTCTATGTGTGAGATAGAGGTAGGAGATTCCATAGAAAAGATAGTGTCAAGTACTTTGTGTGAGAAAGTATTTGAGGGGGACTATCAGTTACTTTTGCGAGGAAGTATTGTACGCATTTATCTTTCTATTGAAATGCTCTTTTACTTGCATATTTGGCTTGGTTCATGGATGATCATATTCTATTCTATTGACATTTATAGATCTCTTTCCTACTTATGATTGTCATTATGGTGCTAAGGTAATCAAGGAGAACTACCTTTTCTTTATGGATGTTGGGGAGACCCTTACATATTTGTGGTAGCTTGGAAGATATTCAAAGAGACTAAGGGAGTCAATTTTTCAAGCAAAGTTCTCAAGATTAAGGAAAAATTTATCATGTCTACATTATTTGATTTATGGGGAGTCAAAGTTCCTTGATAATTTCTCTCTAAAAAGACATTTGTGACGATATTACAATACACACACACCCACACTCACATAGTCTCCGAGACACTAGAGAATGACATTTAAGGCCACTCCATGGGTCAGTACAATACGTCACATCCCATAGAAAATGTTTGGCGAAGATCTGCCATGTTGGAGTTGTGAAGGCTTTCCCATCATTGGGTCACCCATCCCAGTTTTTACATTAGGGGAGTTTTGAGCTCCAAAAAGACCCTTTAAGAATTCGTGCAAGATGTCTTTTATATTATTAAAATATTATAACACTAATACTTTTGACTTGCCATAACTTTTTATTCATATCTCAAAAGTATGTCATGTAACATATCATTGGAAAGCCCTTGCTGAGAGCTTTTCAATGCACAAACTCCGCTAAATTTGGACTTACCACTAAAAAGTTATGCCATTTTTAGTGTGGAATCAAAATGTGGACTCAAAAAGTTACGTTACGTAGATTTCAAATTTGAGTGTTTTGATTGGTCCATGTGTAAGAAAAATTTAAGAAAAAATATAAAAAGAATATTCACAAAGGGTCTTTTTTGGATTTTGAACTCCTCTAATGCACTGGTCGGCATACTTAAATAAGCTTGTTTAAACCAACACATATGCCATCCATTGGGAAAAACTTCTCCGAGTATTAACCATCTTATACAACATATTGACCGGGGTTGGCTACCAAACCACCCACCCCAGGAGTTTAACGTGCCTTAGATTTGGTGTGTAGATTCAATGGTGAGCAGCCCTTCGCTTGTCAAGAAGGGTTAGAACACAAGGATAGGTTCCCAACTATACTTAGTTGTTAGTTTAGATGTTATCTAACTCTATCTTAACACTATCCCAACTTAACTCTACTTTCTCTAACTCTAAACAGAAGCATTCATCGTGATTGTAGGTGGAAGGAGAGAGAGAGAGAGAGAGAGAGAGAGAGAGAGAGAGAGAGAGAGAGAGAGAGAGAGAGAGAGAGAGAGAGAGAGGTTAGCTCAAGTGCTCAATATAAATGCTAAAGTAGAAGCCACAAATACTACAAACAATAACAATGGAAATTGAAGCAAAAAGCAAAACACAACAAGAGACAATAGCAAGATTGATTAGCACTTGAGGATGTTTGCTCTCCAATTTTGTAGAGTTTCCTCCTCTCAATAAACATGTAAAATGGTTACAAATGGTGTCTTTTTATCTTTGGGATGGCCCTTGCCCCTTGCTTCCTATTGGCTACTTGCAAGAAGGTGGGATTGAAATCCACACCCTTCACAAGAAGCACAAACTAATCTATGGTGTAGGAAGAAACAACCCCACCTACCACCATTTGGCCTTTGACTAATTAGAAAAACTTAGGAACTTAAGTATAACTTAACTTTGGCCTTCTAATATTATTTTTAATTACATGGCCCAAAGTCTAGTTTATTCAAAAATGATTATTTACAAGTGCTCATTGGGCCATGGGCTTACGCATGCAAGATGCTATGACCCTCACAACTATTTCTAATCTTTTTCTGACTATTTTATTTATTTACACGGGAATATCTCCAACAGGGCCTCCGACCTAAAGTAGTGCGGTCCCTCGGCACTATGGAGTTTAGTAGAGTGCTCGTTTTGCTCATCGTTGTTGGATAATATAGCCGGTAACTTCCACCATGAAGGTCAGTCTTTTTGAATTTTTCTTGTCTTTAGGAGGGAAAAATGCCTTATGGACATCGGTTAGCCAAAATTCATTAATCAAGGTCTAGAATCTGGTAGGCTATGGATCGTTGAGTAATCCCGCTCTATTATAAACTTGAGCCACTGGCAGTTGATCTTCAACTTTTTATGAAACCAGGGCTGTATTAGGATAGAAAAACATGGGAGGTAGAACATCATCCCATTTGGTTGTGATTTTATCAAAAACTCTAAGCCTTGGTATTGTGCGGCTACGCGGACTATGGGATCAAGACAGTTGAGATATTTGTTTGAAAACTAGATTAGAGACTTTTTGGCATCTACATCCATTTTTCATCCGTATTCTAAGGTGATTTTCGGCCACTTCATTGTGTTGACGGTGATCTTGTCCAAAGGTGTACCGCACTCCACCCATTTGGATCGTCATGTGCAAGAAAGGAAGTGCACCCGTAGTTGTTGTGGACTCATCACATAGGCCCTGATGGCCACCACTCCGGCTAGGGTTGGAGTACTAGAAGAAACTTCAAGTCGTTGCCCTTGATTGTCTGGGTTGAAAATGACACCTGCCAACCGCCGCGTGAAGACTCATAGAGATGTTTGACTAAAAAGTCGTTGATCTGATCCTCTACGGACTTGGGTCGACAAAAGGCACGGCTGGCAGAAATGGATCTGGAGCCTTGAGATGTGGAAGCCTGGCGCTCCTCTTGGCTTGGGCTGTGATCTGTCACTTGGCTAGTGTCTTGGCCCTGGTCTTTATATTGGCCTCTACTTGATCTTGAACTTCCAGCCCCACTGCTTGCTTGCCTTTGTCTTGGTTAGAGCTAGCCATCGCAGCTTCTATAGGTGGCGTTGGAATTACCACGGGGCCAGTTGGGGTCGTTGTTCTATATGGTGTTGGCATGCTCTGAGGGCGTCCTTTGTTTGTGCCAACTCGTGAATTGAGTTCCATCGGTATTTGTCGAACTCTACTTAGTAGCTATTGAATGTTAGACAGTAGACCTTTACCTACTGCATGAGTAGGTCCATCTTTTTTTTGGCTGAGAGGTCTATTGGTAGGTGTTGGTTGAGCTAATCAGGTGGTCTTTCTTGCTTGTACGACCGTCACCTTAGCTCCCAGGCTTTGATTTTTGGTTTCAAATATTGTCAATTGGGCCTAGAGCGGGACTAGGGTTTGCGTTGCTTAGTGCTGGATCTCCTAGACTTTTAATTGAGTGTCTGTTGTCGATTTGGAGAGGTCCTTGATGTAGCTCTAGAGATCGTCTTCATGTTTTTTCAGCTTTAACACCTCGTTCTTCTCTGCTAGCTCGTGTTGTTGAGCTATTTGCAGGTCTTGCAAGAGTTGGGTGATTTCTGCTCATAGCTTTGTGTTGTTGGTAGCCAATTCTAATACACGGCCATCCAATATAGTTTTGGCCGCTACTACATCTTAGACAAAGGTTTCCAAGACTTGGTAGGCCAATGTTATGTCCGTGGGCTCGACCAGTAAGGTGCTACTTGCTAGGGCTTGGTGTGATGTCATCCGAATGACCTATACAATGTCATCATCATCTTCTATGAGATTCTCCTGTGTTGTCATGCCATTGGGTGCGATGGGGTCAACTCGATCAGACGAGCGCGCGTACTCCATTTGCACAAATGCTTCATCGGCGCCCTCGGCAAGCTATTGAGAGGAAGCTGGAGGAGGTGTGAGAGGTGTGGCAGAAGTGGAGAGAGGTATGGAAATTGGTGTTTCGAAGGTATGAGTGATATGTACTGAAGAAAATTGAAGGGTGGTGTCGAGAATAGAGGGAGACAAAGGGGGCGAGATGTCTGTTGGGAGCATGAGGTTAATGATGTATGTTGGGAGCGTGAGGTTAATGTCAACATATACCTATGAATCGAGAGGGTTGATATTGAGAAGTAAGGTGGAAGTTGATGCAAGAGGTATGGATGATGCAATGGTGATGGAAGGTGTGGAGGAAACTAGAATGACTGTGGAAGGTGGAGGAATGGGGGTGATAGAAATAGAAGTGGTGGCAATAGTGGGTGGTTTTGAACAAAAGCGAAAGTAGTGGATGTGGAAGAGATGGATGCAGGGTGTGATTAGGTCACTTCAACATGGCTACAAGTGGAGACTTTATGTTGGAGAGCAATGATAGGCTTACCTCAATCGACTATTCTACTTGGAAGGTGAGGATGGAGTCCTTATTGGAGATGAATGAGTTGATGGAGATTGTTGCAAGTGTGGAGGAGAGTCCTCAAGCACCTCAAGATCAAGTGAGGGATGATAAGAGGGCCAAAGGTTCTCTACACATGATTAAGATGAATCTTACCAATGAACTTCTCAAGGAGACTGGTAAGTGCACATCATCTTTGGAGGCTTGGGAAGCTTTGAAGAAGGTTTATGAATCCAAGTCTACATCAAGAGTGCTTACTCTTAGGAGGAAAATCTTTCAAAGTTTGCAAAAGAAGGAAGAGAGTACTCATGCTTTTGTTTTGAGGGCTAAAGCATTCAATGATGAGTTAGCATGTACCGATGAAAGCATTAAGGAGGTAGAACTTGTTCAAGTTACACTTAATGTCTTGCTGGATGATCATGCTAATCTTGTTCAAAGTTTTGCTATTCAAAAGACTTTGCCAAGTATTGTGGATTTGCAAGAGATCTCGGTGAATTAGGAGTATAGGCTTCAATCAAGAGGAGGTGGATCTACATCAACATGTCAATATGAAGAGGAGGCTATGTTCATCAAAGGCAAGTTCAAGGGCAAAGGCAAAGGCAAGTGGTCTAAAAGGCAAGATCAAGGTGAGACTTCCTCTTTTGGCAAAAAGAAAGATAGGTCAAATTTAAAATGCTTATGTTGTGGAATCAAAGGGCATTTTGCAAATGAATGTTTGAAGAAGCTAAGAGATGAAGGTAGCAAGCAAATCGACTTTACTCCTAATGATGAGGATCTAGGTGGTTGTGATTCTCTTTTGATGTGTTTTTCAAGTCCAATATCAAGTCATTTATGATGGAGCCAAGAAAGCAATTCACATAGCCAATGGTGGTGAGTGTGATATTCAAGGTATTGGTTCAATTCCTATTTGTCTCTCTACTAATAGGAAAACAACACTTGATGGTGTTCTTTACATTCCTTCACTTTCAAAAAATTTGTGAAGTGTTGGTCACATGATAGAGAAAGGATACATGGTAAAGTCTGGTGGTGATGCTTGCTTCATTACAAAGAAAGAATTAATCTTGGTTGCTAGGGGCAATAGACAAGGTAGACTTTTCAAGCTTGATGCTTTTGTTATGGCTAACAAAAAGGATGGAGTGGAAAAGGAGATTGGTCTCAACTTTTCAAAGTTCCCTTTAAGCATCAATAAGATTGGTGGATTTTATGCAAGGTCTAAGAATCTTCCTTATGCTAGATCTAGGTCAAGATCTAATATGCTTCTTGGAGATGTTTAGTTTTGTGCTAACTTGGCTAGTCTTGAGGATAATGTTGGTGTTTTAATGGTTCTTCATGGCAAGTGCAAGCATGCAAAAGGTAAGGAAAGAGCTAACTTCATCAATGGAGGTGAAGGTTCTTCCTTGGAAAAGATTGGTGTTAATGATTTCTTTGATCACATGGAAAAAGATGTTGCTAGGTGCATGCATGAAGGAAGTGGTTCTTCTACATTCTTTTGTGATGAGTCCAAGAAAGTCATTTTTCCAGCAAGTGGAGTCACATGTCTTCATAAAGAGAGTAGATCAAATGGTTCTATCAAGAGACTTGGTGAGGGAGATAGTCACAAGTCAAGAAGAAGACAAGTACGTGAAGTGTTCAAAGTAGGATGTACTTTGAATGCTGTCATTGTAAATGATAGTGAAGAAATCATTATTATATGAGTCATTACCTAAATGATTGAGTAGAACTTCTTGTTTGAAAAAAGAGAGTACTTCAATCATCCTTATGTTGAAGGTGCTAGTCATTTTTTTCATGGCTTCTAATGTCTTTGAGTGGCACTCGCCCTGATATGGTGATATAACGACTTGGCCTATCGCTAAAATATCGTGTGTATGGGAAGACTGGAATATGTTTTAAAATGATATTCAAAACTGTTAAGTAGTATAACTTCTTTTGGACATGAATAACAATTGACATTCAGCTATGACACTTGTCTTCCTCACTGAACTAACTTGAGTGGTTTTGTTTGGTGGGATGGTGGCAAGTATCAGTTGTGCATCTTGAAAGTGGTTATGCTTTATGGTGCTTTCTAGTACTGTATTTTACTTTTCAGCTATACTTTACCTTGTTGGATTATGAATAAAGGCTTTAAAGAACTTCAGTCTTGCTTTGTCAAGAGGAACTAAGTGTGGTCTTGTATCTTTCTCTCTTGCATCTTGGTGGTGTAAATCTGACTATTCCTTGGTTGGGATAGTACTGAAGCTCTTATCTTTTATCTGATTCATAAGCTAACAAAGGTCTTTATGTTTTCATCCACAGGATGGCTTCAAGAAGCTGCAGCTTTGGGTTATGGGGAGCCCCTACCTCCACCTAACCTTTTTGTTCAAACTATTATTTGTTGTATGAAAATGGCCATTGAGTTACATAAATTTATTATTAACACTGATAGGGCTACGTGTGCTTCTGCTAGACCTGAGGATACGATTCTTTGATTTGCTAGAGACCATTGACTTGGATTTATCTTGAGTTTGTTAAGAAGATTCAACTACTATGCCTTGTGAAAATTTTTTATAGTCCTCTTAATGATTTTGCTGAAAAGTTTGAAGAGAAAGAAAAGTTCTACAATTCGCACATTAGAAAAGTGTTTATGTGTTTGGAAAATGAAAACGGTATTTCTCCTATTGTCACTACCCCTTCTGCTTCTGATGCTCCTGCCCCTCCTCACCCGCTTGTTATACTGAAGACCTTGATGAAGACAATGCCTCTCAACCTGAGATCTTTTCTGAAAACATTTGCGACATTGGTGACCTCTCCTCTTTTGATTTCTGCCAATAAAATATGCCAAGTCCCTTTTGTTCCTGCTAGAATCATCGAGTATAAATCGACTCTTACCTCTTACAAGCTCTGGAGTCTCCCTTCTATTAATTTCCTTGCACCGATACCTATTGACCTTTGGATTATGCTGACTCATTTGACAAAAAAAAAATATAAGTCTGCAAATTGGCCACTTTGTACAAAAATCCTTCACTCGAGACCCTTGTTTCTTTTGATACCATTATCTGCATGAACAAATTTGAACCCTCTTGTTGGCCTGTGATTGTATCCGGAGTGCTCAGGATAGAGCTAAGCACTATGCCGATCTTAAGAGGTCTCCCAGAGATTTTAAAGTTGATGACTAGGTATATCTTAGAATACCTAAGGATTCTAAGCCTATGAGTACAGGGAAGCATTATAAATTGTCTATGAGATATTGTGGACCATTTTGGATTATAAAGAAAAGTGGTTCTTTAGCTTACAAATTAGATCTTCAAAACAAGACTGCAGCTCACCCAGTGTTTCATGTAAGCCGGTTGAAATTAAATTTGCATGAAGGTGAAGTAGTTGGTTTAGAGGAAGATCTTACCCATTTGGAGGACTCATCGTTTAGTGTTACTTTGGAACCTGAAAAGGTACTCAAAACCAGAGTTAAATAATTGAAAAATTGTTCTATCTCTGAGTGCTTGATCAGGTGGAAGGGACGGACTGAGGGTGATGATTCATGGGAAAGGGTCGAAAGCATAAAGAAGAATTTCCCTAGTTTTCATTTCTAGAGATATAAATGGTTTAAGGGGGGAAGAATGTTATGTCCATGTCCTGTACAAGGGAATCAGAATTATTCCTGACGTGGATAGCCGGTTACTCCATTTGTATGTGGTTATTAGTTATGCTACGTCATTCCGGACGTGGTTGTATTAAATAATTAATAATCATATGAGGGCCTAGACCTATTATTGGACATAGGAGCACATGCATTGTGAAGACTACTTCAATGCAAGAATAGGAGATAAATAGCTCAATTTAAGTTGCATGGAAATCCTAAAGAGAATATTCTCTCTCTCTTGAGAAGAATAGGTCTCGTGGAAACTCGCCCATCCTCTTATTGTGAATTGTGATTTTTGAGCCAGTTCTTCCTCTCCTCTCTTGTGTTCTTCACTGTGGCTTGGGGGTGGATTGGTTAGGGTATTGACTAGCGTCTCCATATTGGTTGGGTGGTTCATGCTCCACAGGTGTCCTTTTGGTTTGCATGTGATTGGAATCTTGTAGATCTTCACTTGGTGGTTATTATAGATAGGGTCAAGTCTATAAGCTTATCCATTGCTAGAAGACACTATAGGTTCAAATCTCTAAGTGAAACCATTTAAGTTTCAAGTGCTTTTTCACTAAAAATGACATCAATGGGTGGTTTTTTGCTTGAAGCCAATGAGATTCATGGTCATTTTCTTGTGTCAAGTAGATCCTGAAGATGGACTAGTGCAACATACTTGGTTTATGGAGTCATGTGGTGTTGGATTTGCATCATTGATGTACTCACCTACTCATGGATTTCCAAGGTTTGATGGATTCTTGTGGCAAAATGGAGATGGAGGCTCATTCATGGAGTTTCATGGTAGAGACATATCAAGAAAGGACAAAGTTGGAGGAGACAAGCAAGCAAATGGTCATCACTCACATTTATTGTTTGGTTGCTGTAATTTTTTAGAGAGTTCAAAGTTTGAACCATGGAGGAATCATTTCATTCACATTCTATTTGGTTCTTCATGTTCTAGTTATATCTTGATGTGTAAAATTGATGTAAGAAATAGTGAAGCATCCAATCTGGACACTATTCTCTATATCAATTATGAAAGATACTTTAAAACCTTAGATAGGAGATCTATACTTAGGGTGGAGATCATTCTAAAGTTGGATCAAAGTAGTATGGTTAAAACTATGCCAAAACTAGTTGAAGAGGGAGTGTGAGAAATTTTAACAAGTTTAGTCATATTCTGGTAAATTGTCAATTCAGGCCAAAACTCATTTTAGACTTAGAGATAAACTTTTTGAAGTTATATTAGTTTAAAATACATTCAATAAACACTTTTTGAAAGTGTGGAAAAGCTGGTAGTCAAGTTTGAGAGAGATTCAAATTTGAACTTTGGGTACATTGAATCTAGACCCAAAAATAGTCGGGTTTACATTTGGGAGGGAAAGCCAAATGGCCAAATAGGATTTGAACCTGCTATGAAAGGATGTAACTCATGGAGAGACACATCTTCTCTGTTCTCTCTCTTATTGCATCATATTACATGGTTGTCTTTGGGTTCTACTACTCATTGGTGCACTCTCTTGATGATATCTTGCAATATTGTGTGTAGAATGCTCATATTTTGTTATTTTTGGTTCCACACACGTGAAATATAGTAGGGTACTGTATTTGTATGGAAAACAACTATATTTTATGTTTTGTTTCATGTTTGATTAGTATCTCTTAGAGTATGCATATCATTTTGTATGTAGATGCTGATTTTTCTACATTGGCAAGATTGTTGGTTTGCTCCTTATTGTAACCAAAGATCAGGGACATGGATTGGATATTGAAAGATCTAAAATCCTTCACAGTAGATGCAGTGGAAGGAGGGAAAAGACTGGTATGTGGAATGGTGGTAGAGAGTACTTCAGAACGGTTAAAACCCAAAACTTTCTGTTCAAGGAGTGCATAGGCAAAGTTGTAGAGAAGGGGGCTGATGCGATTGCACGAGTTGGGCTTGATAGCATTCGTTAGGAAGGCATGCCAGTCATAAGGCACAACTAAGGTGCTCATGAATTCTTGGTAGGATTCCAAGCTGTATTGGATGCGCTCTTTGCGCATAGTTGACACAACCAGAAAGTTGTTCACCACACAGGTGAGCAGCGACATAGACGGTTGGAGTTATTGATAGCCTCTATTAAGTAATTGTTGTTAGTCTTCAGCTGGATTTCAGGAGCCAGCTCTGTCATATATGGTTTGATGAGTTTAGGGTCTCGTTGGTGGGATGGCGTAGGCCTATCACCAGAGACAATGTCGACGGTCATGAAGTTGGCATTCACTCTCACTCGCTACATGGTACCATGCTATAGGATGTGAAAATGAGACTTTGGCTCATCCCACGAGTCGTATGCGTGAAGGGCAAGGTCCAGAATAATCATAGAGGAGAAGAGCGTCGGGTAAATGCCCATTGCTTCGAGAAGGGAGCTAACTGTCTGAATCCATGGCTGACCAAGGTGTCCAAAGAGAGGGGCCAAATTTGGATAGCCATAGGTATCTCACATTGGATAACCTGCTTGGTGTCGGATTCATCGGAAGAAGAGGATGCCATGATGAGGAAGTTAGTATTGAGTAGTGGCTGGGATGGACAAAGTAGGAAAAGATCTCAAATAGAGAAAAGGTTTAAAAATAGTGAAAAAGACTTAAAAATTTGGAAAAGGTGGATTTTGTGTGACCGGAGCTGGGAATGATCGGAATGAGTGTATAACATGTGGTTATGAAGTCACATGATCGTGTGTGTGAAGTTGTGTCGCAAACTGAGAACATTGAAATTTCAGTGAAATTTTGGCAAGAGCTTCGTTGGATGAAGTGCCAAATGACTCGAATTCTCTTGGCTATCCTGCGAAGGTTTTGCGAAGGTTCTCAACAGTCTTTGTGAGGGTTGAACTCTCACAGGAAGGGAACTCTTGCAGGACTTGCTCCACATATTGGATTTTCAAGACCTGACCAAGAAGGCAGGTCAATATCACTACCCTAATTCCATTTTTGCTATCTACGAAGGTTGGTTTGAAGGTTTTGATGCCCTGCAAAGGTTCCTTAGATTTTGCTTCCCTGAATTCTCGCAGACACCGAAATTTGACTGATTTTTCATAAGTAACTCTTGTAGAGATTTCTATAGGTGCGTAGGGTCAGATGTGACTATGGATGTCTTTGGAAGACTTTTCATGAATGTTTGGTAGTTGATCTATTAGTTTAAGTGATTTTGCCTCTATTTTTGGTGTTTTTTTTTTAGATCTTCAGATCAAATCTTTATTTTCTGAGGCTAAGTGGTGTTTGATGTCTTTTTTATCCTATCTGGATCTAGATCCCACTTGGATCTGGCTGGATTTTGCTTGATCTATCCAGATTGTGCCCGATCTTGTTGAATCTTGATGGATTTTGCTTGATTTGACTAGATCTCATTATATCTGGTTTGATTTTATTAGATCTGGCTGTGATGACTTTTGATTAGGCTTGATCTGATCCTTGTATGCACTAATTGTTCTCATTAAGTTGTATCTACTGTGGTGGCCAATACCTATGAAGTCGGCTACCGTTGATGGGTGTATCAGATGGTGTCCCATCAAATTGTTCGAGGTTCACTTCTCATGGCTTAAGATCTCTTTGACACAACACAAGACTTAACCTATGAACTTCAACTTTCCTTTGATTGCCTTGGTTTTATACATGAGGACTAAATCTCCAGAACGAAGATCTTTCTTGTGTAACCGGCAATCATGGCATGCTTTGTGTCATGCCTTATCAACCGTCAATGCATGCATAGCCAATAAGTGTGTCTCACAAAGTTTGTATAGGGCATCATGGCATAGCTATAGAGATTTGGATTCATCAAGGTGTTGTATAGTGGAAACTCTCAATGAAGGTACCAAAAACTCCACCGACATTACAACATCCTGACGATAAACTAGTTAGAAGGGTGTTTGATCAATGCTTCCCTTGAATGTTGTCCTGAATGCCCACAATGCAGCATGTAACTTGTGCTCCCAATCAGATCTGCTAGTTTTGTACATCCATTTGATGTATTTCCAAATCTTTTGCAGCAGCAAATGACAATAGAAGTCGAATAGAAGAATGTTTAACTACTAAACTGAAAGCCTCAATGTTGTCAACATTGTATACCTGAGAGAATCCTCTGATGACAAGTTGAGTTTTTCTTCGATCAATACTTCCATCTACCTTGTACTTCATCTTGAACAATCATTTGCAATCAAATCCATTTCTGTTGGTAAGTAATTCGACAATAGACCATGTCTGGTTCTTGACAATAGATGAAAACCCTTTATCCATAGCTTCTTTCTAGAGATCGAAATCGGGCTGAATGACTGATTCTTTGACAATCATCGGCTCTTGAACAAGGTAAGCTATAGACTCGTCGATATACCTGATAGGTGGTCTGCTAATTCTTCTACATCTTCTGGGTAATGAGCGAAGTTGATAATCTTTATCATGATGTAGTCGCTAAACTGCAACATCATCATCTTCGGATTTGTTGCTGATAAGTTGTTTGTCTGGAGTAGACGAGCTTGAACCTTCAATAGAAATGGTAGACTTTGGAACGAAAAAATTTGATAATTCAGAAGAGTCCGATAATTCAGCTATATGAGCTTTTCCCTTGCCTTTGAGGTCGATAAACTGATCTTCGACGAAGATGACATCTCGACTAGTGAATATCTTCGACTCGACATGATCATACAACTTAAAAGCTTTATCTGAAGTAGTGTAGCTGATGAAAATTGATTTGATACTCTGGAAGTTGATCTTCTTTCTGAGATCATGCAAAATCTGCGCATAAGCGATACATCCAAAAACTCGTAAGTTCAATAAAGAAGGTTTGGAGCCTATCCAAACTTTAGTAAGACATTTGTTCTGAATATAAGCTGCAGTGAAAACAGCTTCAGCCTAGAAGGACTTCAGAAGTGTCGCATGTGCTAGCATGCACTTTGCCGATTCGACTAAGGTTCTATTCATTCTCTCAACAAGACCATTTGATTGAGGCAAATAGAAGGTGATATATTGTTGTTCAATGTTGTTGTTAAGGCAATACTCCTTGAATTCAGTGGAGATGTATTCTTCCCCATTGTCGGACCTTACTGCTTTAATTCTTTTACTAGTTTGATTTTCTGCATGCTCTTTGAATTGTTGAAATTTTTTGAAAGCCTCCGATTTCTGCTTAATGAAATAAATAGCTTTTCTTGAATATTCGTCAATGAAGGTAATAAAATAATTTGCATCAAGAAAGTGACAAATTTTGCGTTGGACCACATATATCTAAATGAACAATGTCTAAGACATCTTTTGTTTCATGCCTATGACTCAATCTATAGAGAATCCTAGTATGCTTTCCAAGGATACAGCTATGACAGATAGGGAGGTCGACTTTATCGGATGGATAGTCGAGATCAAGTGCTAGGGATTGTCTAGACATGTCGAACACAAATGTATGATTCAAGTGTCTGAATTTTTGACGCCATAGTAATGCTTTATTGACAAGAACAGAGGTTTTCAAGGCTTAACTAGTGTCAGAATAACAATGTGCCAATATATTCAAGTATCCATGCCTCTTGCCGAGTGCAAGGATCTTATTTGTCCTATCGATAATTTGGCATTGATCATATTCGAAATCTACCTTATGACCTAAATCAATGATTCTACTTACTAATGACAGATTTGTAGAGAGTTTATGAACATACAAAAACATTTGATATTAGTTTGAATTGATCATGCTGGAACATCGATCTTCGTTTTAAGTGACATTCCGAAAAGGGCTTCAGGGATTGTTTTCAAAACTAATCGGATCTGGTGCATGCTGTCCGAAATCACAAGTGGGAAGTGGCCAAAGGTTTGTGAGCCTGTTATGGACCAAACAGATCTATTCCTACTCAAATCCGTCATCCTTTGCCCCAAAACAATCGTCATGCCAGAAGCAACGTGGTTAGGGCATGGGAAATGAACTAGTTTCACATTATTCTGTCCTTCAGCCCTGGTTTCTTCAAATGGTGTTGGCTTCACTAGCTTTTGATTCTGGCCAATGGGTAATCTTGTGGAAAACTTGTAGGAATAGATTAGACGTAAAACGGGTAGCTTCTCAGTCCCGAACCTCCGTTTGAAGTGACCTCTCAAAAAAGGCTTCAGGAATAGTTCTCGGAACCAATCAGATTTGGTGCATACTGTCCAGAATTTGTGAGCCTGTTATGGACCAAACAGATCCAATCTTGTTCAAATTGGATGTCATTTGCCCAAAAAAAGTCTTCATGTCATAAACAACGCGGTTAGGGCATGGAAAATGGACTGGTTTCGCATTGTTCCATCCTTCGGCCCTGATTTATTCGAATGGTGTGAGCTTCGCTAGCTTTCAATTTGGCCAATGGGTTATCACGCAGGGAACTTGTAGGAACAAACCAAACATGAGACGGGTAGTTTCTCAGTCCCGAACCTCCGTTTGAAGTGACCTCCCAAAAGGGCTTCAGGGATAGTTCTCGGAACCAATTGGATTCGATGCATACTATCAAGTATCACAAACAGGGTGTGGCCACAGGTTTGTGAGTCTGTTATGGACCAAACAGATCTAATCATGTTCAAATCTGACGTCCTTTGTCCCAAAACAGTCCATGCCAAAAACAACGTGGTTAGGGCATGGGAAAAGGACTAGTTTCGCATTATTTTGATTTGGGCCATTGGGATTCTGAGGGGAACTTGTAGGAACAGACCAGACATGAAACGAGTAGTTTCTCAGTCTATAGCGTTCGTTTGAAGTGACCTTCATAAAAGGGTCTCAAGGAAGGGGGTAGATTCTCAGAACCCATCGGATACTGTGTATATTGTCCGGAATCACAAACAGGTTTGTGAGCCTGTTTGGACCAAACAGATCTAATCCTATTCAAATCGGACATCATTTGTCCAAAAATAGTCTTCATGCTGGAAACAATGTGGTTAGGGCATGGGAAATGGACCGGTTTTGCATTGTTGCATCCTTTGGTCTCGATTTCTTCGAATGATGTCGGCTTCACTAGCTTTCGATTCCAGCCAATGGGTATTCTTGCATTAATCGGTAGGAACATAATAGACATGAAACGAGTAGCTTCTCAGTCTATAACATCTGTTTGAAGTGACCTTCAGAAAAGGGTCTCACATAACGGGACAGGTCACTTCAAACAAAAGTTATAGACTGAGAAACTACCCATTTTATGTCTCATCTGTTCCTACAGGTTTCCCTCGAGATTACCCATTGGCAAAAATCAAAAGCTATTGAAGCCAACACCGCTCAAAGAAACTGGGGTCAAATGATGGAACAATACAAAACTAGTCTATTTCCCATGCCCTAACCATGTTGTTTCCGGCATGAACACTATTTTTGGGCAAATGATGTCAGATTTGAACAAAATTGGATCTGTTTGGTCTGTAACAGACTCACAAACCTATGGTCACCCCCCGCTTGTGATTCAGATAGTATGCACCGAATCCGATGGGTTCCAAGTATCTACCCCCTTGCTTGAGACCCTTTTTCAAAGGTCACTTCAAACAGATGTTATAGACTGAGAAACTACTCGCTTCACATCTAGTTTGTTCCTACCGGTTAACCGCAAGAATACCCATTGGCCGGAATTGAAAGCTAGTAAAGTTGACATCGTTCAAAGAATTCGGGGCCGAAGGAAGGAACAATGTAAAACCAGTCCATTTTCCATGCCCTTGTTGGAGGGTTTGTGGATCCCAAGGCAACTCTAACTCTAGTTACTAAGTGAGAGGGATTTGGCACCCTGCGTGTGTAAGTCCAACTCGATGATCACATAGAGATTTGATTAGTTGAAAGTCAATAAAAGGACTTTAGGCCTTTTTGCGGAACCTTTAATGTTGCAGGGCCTAAATGTCAAGTTAGTGAATAAAATTGGATTTCCCTTCAATTTGGATGGTTCCCACTCTTTTTTAAATTTGAATAATTAGGGAGGCAGAAATGGACGAGCAATTGATTGAAGGAAGGCAAGACTGGTGGCATGACGATTCACTCAGATCCTTAATGTTGACTATAGCGAGACTTTCACTCTAGTAGTCAAACATTCGTCGATCCGAATGCTCCTCTGTTATGCTACAACTGCCGACGTCGAGGTACATCAGCTTGATGTATAAACAACTTATCTGATTGGAGTTATACCAGAAGATATCTACATGATCCAGCTCGAAGGATATGTTCTAGAAGATATGAAGAATCATGTTTGTAAACTCCACAAAGCACCGTACGGCTTGAAACAGTCTACCAGAGCTTGGTTTTAGAGGATCAACACATTCCTCATCGAACAAGGATTTAAACCAAGCACTGCTAATTGCAACGTCTATTCCAAGTCAGTGCAGCAATCCTTCATTATCATCACCTTATACATGGATGATACATTGTTCTTCAGCAACAATACCAATTTGGTCAAGGATTCCAAGCAGATGCTATTTTCAGAGTTTGACATGACTGATTTGGACAAATATGTCTGGGCATTCAAATTCACAGAGACAGAGCAAAACGAATGATTTACATCACTCAACAAAGGTATCTTCACAATGTTCTTAACAGATACAATCTAATGAATTGTAAATTAGCTCACTCACCAATGGATCCAGGCCTGCATTTGTCAAAAGACCAATGTCCCAAGACCAAGCACGAAGAGGAGCAGATGAGAGAGTATCCTTATCGATCGATACTTGGATCTCTCATGTACGCAATGGACTGTACAAGACCAGATATTTCTTTTGTAGTAAGATCACTCAGCCAATATATGGCTAATCTTGGCATTACCTGAAGAAACAAAATGTTTCTAACTACAAAGCCTTGCTAGCTTTCAACACTCCGCCTGACACGAAACATGAAGACGAACGGTTCGTGAATACGAAAGTCAAAAAAAATGAAGACGAACAGTTCGCGAACACAAAAGTCAAAGGAGACGATTACAAACGGTTCACGAACACGAAAGATTCATGAACAAGAATCTTTTGCGGTCTGGCATGAGAACCTTTTACGGTCCAATACAAGAGAAGGCAGACGACCAAAACGAAACCAACGATGGAAACAGAACCAACAATGGAAACGAAACCAACGATAGAAATGAAATGATGTCGTGAAACCTTCTCCTGCCATTCATGCTCCAAAGAGTACCAGCGAGATCATCCAATACCCAAAAGTACAAATATTTGGCCTGACAACATGACGTCAGCAGATACAATCTAGGTCGTGGCTAATCTGCCACTCTTGTAATTTCGTGATTAGTTGTAGATGGTTAATCACTCTAATCTTAAAGTTACATAGAGCAACTATATATGGATGCTACTTGACACATAGAGATGATAGAATACACATATAGTGTAATGTAGTAGTCTGATGCTAGTAAGCAATCTAGACAAAATTATAGAATACATGTCTGCCTGCGTGCAAAGACAATTCTGTCCAGGATCTGAAGATCCAACTGTTTGCTAGTAAAGCAAGACGATTACTCGTGAGAGAACCGTGTTTCTCTCATGCCAACGCACTACGTGGATTTGCATGCAATGCTTGAAGAATCAGAGAAAGATCAATATAGATGATTTTCTTGTCGTGTTTGATCTCAAATTCAAACGAGTCTACTGTTATTCGTGTGTCTAAGTTCTCTTCTTCATTTGAATTCTACATCTTGGTTGAAACTATGTTGAATGCTGCATTAATTTTATAAATGTAGATTAGCAGTGCCTGACTACATTCTGGAGAATTGTAGGAGTGATTCAGATGGCAGTGTCTAGCGATCGCATCTGAACTCCATTCGAGTCTCAAGAGAGTCGCGATTGATTCGCCTTCACGGCAGTTTCACGACATCTTTTCATCAGTGGTATCAGAGCGTATCACCCTCACTGATTTCTCAATAATGGTATCAGAGCCTACTTACCTATCTTGTCATAATCTGACATAGCCAAAAAGCTATCAGATCCAGGAGGCCAAGCATTCAGACAATCACCCATCAACAAGGGAACAGACTCCAAGTAGCAATGGCTTCAATCAGCAGCATGCAGAGCAAGATCTGCACAATACTTGATTATTCAGGATATAAGTTTCTAGTCTGGAAAGTTAAGACATCACTGATACTCAAGGGCGAAGGACTCTTCCCCTGGGTGGATGGCACAGAAGAAATGCCTAAAACATCAAGCAAGGAGCTACGTGAATGGAGGGAGAAAAATGACAAGGCAATAGCCTTGCTATCATCTTCCATCGAAGATAGTCTCACACTTGACCTGGCAGCACTCTCCAAAGCAAAGGAGATATGGGATGCATTGCTCACAAGATTTTAGACAAAATCAAGAAGTCAAATCATGATGCTGGAAGATCAGTTGACGAATCTACAATGGGATGGAAAAGACTTCACTTCTTTCGTGAGGAGGATGAAGGATCTATTTCTACAACTACACAACTCTGGAGCACAGAATGATGTATTAGCTGAGAAGCAACTCACATACCTATTAAGAGCCTTACCCAGATCTTTTCGGATTTCAAAAACCCTACTCGCGAAAGATCCTACCATGAACCGGCGATTGTCGAGATTTGAGAGGAAGTCGAGGCCAGAGAACATCTTGATCACAAAGATGGTTCTGACTAGGCCCTCTATGGCAATAAAGAAAAATCCAAGAAGCAATTTAAGCCTAAGAGGGAGTCAAATCAGAGGCGAGATCGTGATCAGCAAGCAGAAGGAACAAACAAGGGCAATTGGAAGAGCAAAGGGAGGTCAAAACAACAAGGTGCAAACAAAAATATTGCGTGAGATGCAGAAGAGACGGGCATACAGTAGATACATGCTGGTTCAATCCCAAGATTGAGTGTATCCATTGCCACAAGAAGGGTCATGTAGCCATGGATTGCTGCTAGAACCCGAGAAACAAAGCAGCACAGAACAGACAAGAGAACAGCAACAGTTCATTCTACGTCGAGGAGCCTGAGATCTCAAAGATGGGCAAAGAAAGAACGAATAGAAATTGTTCGACTGCCTACATCTTTGAAGACATGTGTGCAGCATCAACATCTGACACACACGAGGTGATCCTAGACTCAGAAGCTACCTCACACTTTGTGACATCAAGATGAATCATGTCTGATTTCAGAAGTGTAGATCCTTCAAGATTCATAGTTCTTGGAGATGGATCTAAGCATAAAGTGAAAGGTATTGGTTCACTATGTCTTAACACCAACGACAGAGACAGAGAACTCGAAGTTCGTGCCTACTCTGCAACAAGACTTGTTATCTGTAGCAAGAATAGAAGATGCAAGGATGTGTGTGACATTTATAACAAAGCATGCAACGTGATTGACGCCAGTACCAGTACTCTGATCGCTCAAGGCAGAAGGAAAGGAAACCTATATCATCTGAAGGTATGCCTAGTTCAAGATCAGGTGCATCAGACTCGTGATGACTCGCCAGACACTATGTGGCACAGAAGACTCTGCCACATGAACTCAATGGAACCTTACCAAGCAAGCCATCATGGAGACAGAAGTCAGCATCTCGAATGCAACTAGCCTACGATGCATGTTTGAAGGGCAAGATGTCACGCACACCATTCATCAAAGACTCCTACAGAACGACAAAGATTTTGGAGCTGGTGCATTATGACATCTGCGGACCATTCAATGTGATCTCAGTAGGAGGTTCAAAGTATTATATAACCTTCATTGATGACTATAGCAAATTTGCCAAAGTGTATTTTATTCAGAAGAAATCTGAAGCACTTAATAAATTCACATAATATGTGAATTAGACTGAGATGTACAGGCAACAAGGTTAAGTAGATCATGACAGATTGAGGTGACGAATACATCTCGAATTGCTTCACTGACTTCTACAATGATCGTGGCATCATTCACAGAAGGACTGCAACCTACACAGCGCAGCACAATGGTGTCGCTGAACGAAAGAACAGGACCCTGATGGAAGCAGCCAGATGTATGATGGCCTATGCGAAAGCTCCAAGAGCACTGTGGGATGAAGCAGTAGCTACAGCCACATACATCCCGAACCGAACAAGAAAGTTTGGTGTTCCTCACATGGCACCACATGAGCTATGGTGGGATAGAAAGCCCAACCTGTCTCACATCAGAATCTTTGGCTGTGCAGTTTATGCACATATTCTTTATAAGCTTCAAAAGAATCTTGATGAGAAAGTCAAATAGGGATTTCTGGTAGGTTATGACAATAATTCATCATACTACAAAATCTACATGCCAAACAAGAAACTTGTGAAAATAGTGAGAGATGTCAGATTTGATGAGAGCAGGACAATGGCCAATAACGACCCTGTCAACTATGAAGTTTTGGAGAGACAGTACTATGAACTGCCGCCAATGACAGAGGGAGCAGAGCACAAACACAAAAACAAAGATTCTTGAGTCATCTCCCATTCGAACGACGAATCTGAAGAAGAAAGATTCGAGAGACAGATTGTTGCTACAGTTCCTGTAACCCAAGATGGTTCCGGACCGAGCAGAGCAGACAAAGACAAAGGCATTGCTGTCCCAGGAGGATCTCCCAGAAGGTCGACAAGACCATGAAGAACGCCAACAAGATATGTGCTAGGCAGCTCAGCTTCCATATTAGAAGAGTTTTGCAGATTCAGTGGTGAACCACAGACTTTTGAGGACAGATGGATCCAAGCCATGAACGAAGAGATGGAATCCATGAGGAAAAA
Source organism: Diphasiastrum complanatum (assembly GCA_029204225.1). Classification (NCBI taxonomy): domain Eukaryota; kingdom Viridiplantae; phylum Streptophyta; class Lycopodiopsida; order Lycopodiales; family Lycopodiaceae; genus Diphasiastrum; species Diphasiastrum complanatum. Next base: position 45,513,511 of record CM055105.1, read on the forward strand.
TCAAGTATGGACGTTCGAGCCATTACCACATAAGTGCAAGACTGTCAAATGCAAATGGGTTTTCAAGCTCAAATATGGACCAGATGAAAATGTGATGAAATACAAGGAAAGACTGGTAGCGAAGGGATTCTCTCAGAGATATGGTATTGACTACTTTGAAACCTTCTCTCCTGTCATCAAACATTCGTCCCTACGTCTGTTATTTGCATATGCAACAACTTATGACCTCAGGATCTACATTATGGACGAGACGATAGCCTTTTTGCATGGTGAACTAGATGAAGAGGTCTATATGGATCAACCCCCAGGATATGTCTCAAATTCACTTCTTGATTATGCATGCAGAATGCACAGAAGCATCTACGGTCTGAAACAATCAGCCGAACAATGGTACAAGAAGAAAGATCAAGCCCTGAAATCATTAGGATTCGAGCCTATGTTAGCTGATTCTAATGTTTATGTCAGAGTTACAGATGGGCAGATCGTCATTGTGGCTGTATATGTGGACGACACTCTGATACTTTGTAGGAGTGAACAGCTGATTGCTAAAGTGAAGATAAACATCTCAAAACATTTCGAGATTGTAGAAGGTGTTACCTAGGCTTACAAATTGAAAGGGACTACGAGGGAGGTAGGTTATACCTTCATCAGTCCAGATACACCCAGAAGATCCTAGAGGACTTTGGGATCTTGAACTGCAAAGGAGCGAACACTCCAATGCTCGCAGGGATGGTGCTGACAAATGATAACTGTCCAAAGACTGAGGAAGAGAGAGAACAAATGTAGCTCACACCTTACAAGAAGCTGATAGAATCACTGATGTACCTTGCCAACAACACACGTCCTGATATTGCTTATGCAGTATTCAGGATGAGTCAATTCTGCATGAATCCAGGCTCAACACATTGGAGGATTGCAAAATTCATTTTTCAATATCTTCAATTAACAAGAAATTACGGATTGTGTTATTGTCGTGATGAGGGTTTCAGGATGCTTTCCTACAGCGATGCTAGCTAGGCTTCTCTCAAGGATGACTATAAGAGTGTCTCAGGAGGGTGCACCATCGCATCAGGAGCAGCAGTTCTCTAGGTCAGCAAGAAGCAAACCATCGTGGCCCAGTCATCCTACGAAGCAGAGTACGTTGCAACAGGTAGTTACTGGACGAATTGGGTGAAACAAGAAACGAGGCTCTAGTCTTGAAGATGGACAACACCTCTGCAATACATCTAACAAAAGATCCTGTATTCCATTCCAGAATGAAGCACATTGCGATCAAGTACCACTTGATCAGGGATCTAATTGAAAAGAAGATGCTGCAGACCACCTTCATCGGAACGAAAGACATGGTTGTTGACATCTTCACCAAAGCCTGGGACAAAGGACTCTTTGAGAGACAGAGGAGCAGTCTCAGGATCGTAAAGCTATCTTGCTTTGAGAGGGAGCTGAAGAAACAAAATGTTTCTAACTACAAAGCCTTGCTAGCTTTCAGCCCTCCACCTGACACGAAACGTGAAGACGAACGGTTCGCGAACATGAAAGCCAAAGGAAACAAAGACAAACGGTTCGTGAGCATGAAAGTCAAAGGAGACGATCACGAATGTTTCGCGAACACAAAAGATTCACAAACAAGAACCTTTTGCAGTGTGGCACAAGAACCTTTTGCGGTCCAGTACGAGAGAAGGCAGACGACCAAAATGAAACCAACGTCGTAAAACCTTCTCCTGCCCTTCACGCTCCAAAGAGTACCAAGGAGATCATGCAAGTACCCAGAAGTAGAGATTTCGGTCTTGACAACATGACGTCAGTAGATACAATCTAGGTCGTGGCTAATCCGCCACTCTTGTAATTTCCTGATTAGTTGTAGATGGTTAATCACTCTAATCTTAAAGTTACATAGAGCGACTACATACTTGCTGGATGTGTGTTTGCTCCTTGCATGGAATGTAGGATTAGTTGCAAGTGATTGGGCTGATTGGTTGTCACAATAGATGATAGGGATCTCCTCTTCCATGACATGAAGCTCCACCAATAGCCTTTTGAGACACAAGACCTCCTTGCATGTTGATGTCAAGGCCTTGTATTCGGATTATGTGGAGGATAAGGAGATGGTAGCTTGCTTTTTGGAAAGCCATGATACTACTCCATCACATAGAAAGGTGGCAAAAGCACTTGTTGATCTTCTATCCACTTTGTCACTTGCAAAATCCGAGTCACTATAGGCTCTTAGGCCAACATATAGGGATGATAGAATACACATACAATGTAATGTAGTAGTCTGATGCTAGTAAGCAATAAAGACAAAATTACAGAATACATGTCCGCCTGCATGCGAAGACAATTTTGTCTAGGATCTGAAGATCCAATTGTCCGCTAGTAAAGCGAGACGATTACTCGTGAGAGAACCGTGTTTCTCTCACGCCAACGCACTGCGTGGATTTGCATGTAGTGCTTACTTTGATGCGTCCGTATTTCTTGGAAATCGGTTTGACATTCGCTTTGTGGTTACAAATATTAATATTCACGGTGGCTATGGTATCTTCTGATAGATCGCTCCATCAGATCACCTGGTTGTATCGTTGTTTCAACTGATTTTTCTTCTGTACAAGTGCCTTGGGTGGATCTATCTTGGAGACTTTCGCCATGGCCAATCTCTAAGGTGGCTGAGCTGGTTCTCTTCTCAATCCATAGCAATTTGGGTCCATATGTTGTAGGACATGCTTATCAGTCAATTCAGTTTCTTTGTTGTAGGTAAAATCATGCTACCAAGGGACTAAATCATCGTCCACAAGATCCTCAATAGTTTCTGTGGACAGCCATGCTACATTGATCATATTCACCCCGAAAGTGATTGGTGTGTCCAAGGTATAGTACTTGGATGAAGATGTGCTAGGTTCTGGATCTGAATCTGGTTGACAAGCAAGCCCAGCCATATAGTCTATTGGAAAGAGGTATGTGAAAAGATAGGTCGAATAAGATTTGAATAAAAAAAATTCGAACGACAAGAAAGAAAAATTATTGTACACAGTGGAATAAACTATCTTTCTCTTTTTTCATGCATGAATACGCCTATAAAGTTCGAACCAAACAATAGTGATAGAACTCCAAAGGATGCTTGATTTTGATAGAAGATCTTGTAAATGGCTTTTTGTGAGATTTAGCAATAGCACAAGCCTCACAAGGCTTGATCTTCTTGGAGAATGACTTTGGCAAGCCAATAGCTTTGGCTTCTTTGATCGTAGAGAGCATGGATTTGTAGTTGGGATGTCCCAACCTCCTATGCCATAATTCCTCCACAAGAGCAACATTACAAGCATTCACATACTCATTTGGATCTAGTTTATAGATGCCTCCAAATCTAGATCCTAATGCAAGTATCTCATCATTCTTCTTGATAGTGCAAGTATCGACATTCAATTTGACATCAAGGCCATTATCAAGCAATTGGCCAACACTAATAAGATTCTTAGTAAGCTTAGGCACATAAAGAAATTTAGAAAGAGAAAAAACTTTAGAGGATACAAGCTTCAAGGGAATGTTTCCTATGCCTTCAATAGGACATTCAAAATCATTTGTTGTGTATATTGATTTCTTGACTCCATCATAAGGTGCAATAGAAGAGAGAGTCCTTGGAGCTACACATATGTGAAGAGGCTCCACTATCAATATACCATAGGTCGTCCTTCTTGAAAGGAGTAGATGAGAAACTAGAGAGCATAAGAGATCCCTCTCCATCACTTGCAATAGTGTCTTCCTTCTCATCGGTAATGTTGGCTTGCTTGAGTTGATTCTTCTTCTTGAGGCAATTGGTGGCATAATGGCCTTTCTTGCCACAATAAAAGCACTTGATCTTCTTCTTCTTGAGCTTGGATGATGAAGCTTAGAGGAATCATCTTCCTCCTCATCTTTGACTTTGTCCTTGCTTAAGGTTTGTTGATGTTGGTTCTTGCTCCTCCCTTTGTGCTTATCCTTGGCAAAGAGAGCTTTGCCATCATTATGAGTGAGAGAGAGCTTGTACATCCTCAAGAGCTTGTACTCTTGTCTTGATTCTTCTGAAATTAGCACACTTTGGAGAGCCTCCAAACTTGGTAGCTCCTCCTTAATGGCATAGGATTCGACAAGGTTATCAAATTCACTTCTCAAGCCATTGAGAATGACTTGAACTAGCTCATTTTGATTGATGGAATCACCAATACAAGCAAGTTCTCTATGAATATCTTTTATTCTCAAAACATAACTAGATGCACTCTCATCACTCTTTTGGCTACTTTGAAAGATTTGATTCCTAAGAGTGAGAAGCCTAGAGGTATTTTTAGCCTCATAGATAGTCTTGAGACAATCCCAAGCCTCTTTGGCTGTTGTACAAGTACCTATCTCCCTCAATATCTCATTAGAGACATTCATCTTAATGTAGTGGAGAGCCATCCTAGCTCTCTTTTTGTATTTTTGAACCTCTTGAAAAACTTTTGGTTCTTCTTCAAGGCCAAGAACTATGTCCATCACGTCTTGAAGGATCAAGATGGACTCCATCCTCATTTTCCAAATTGAATAGTTTGAAGTGGACAATCTTTCACTTGGTTCCAACAAGGATGAACCCATTCAAGACATTTGAAGTGAAGAAAACTCAAATGATGAACAATAAATGTTGCTACACACTCTCAATAGGATCCAATAAACCTCGTTCTCTGTTGCAAAGGTCATTTTATGTTTATCTTCAGGGGCTATTTGAACAAGGAAATACCCGCTAAATCCATCTAAAAAGCTGAAAGCTTCAGCTCCTGCCATTTCCTCTAGGATTTGAGTCGTTAAAGACAAGGGAAAATGGTCTTTCTTCGTAATCGCATTAAGGTTTTTGAGATCGACACAGATACGAAGCTTGCCGTTTTTCTTGGGTACAACCGCAATGGGTGATACCCAATCAGTATGTTGAACTTTATAAATGAAACCAACATCCAACAATTTCTTAATATCTTCGTCGATCCTCTCATGATAGACAAGGTTAGATCGATACGGTTTAGTCCTAATAGGCTTAGCATTGTCTTCTAAAGGAATCCTATGGACGACTATTTCAGGTGGAATTCCTTTCGTTTCTATATAATTTCATGCAAATACATCCCTTTATTTGCGGAGTAACGTTTTCAAATCAGAAAGTTGGGTTGATGACAAATGTGCACCAACATGAACTATTCGATCTATCTCCTCGTCAGGATCTTTAAGGTTTAGTGGAATTGTTTTAGCAGGTCCTTCAAAGGAGTTGGAACTTGGTGTAAGTTTTCGATGTGGCTGTGGTAACTGGATAACAACGTGATCCAGTGTAAAATCTTTGAACTTCTGTGGAAGGTCAAAAGGTGGGTCCACAAAATTTTCTGGGACTTTGGGAATCATGTGAGCTAATTTACTATCGGACGTGGAAGCTTTGTCGGATTGTTTGGTTTTTGTCCCTTTTGATAAGGGCTTGATCGGTTGTTTAAGCTTCTCATGCATCTGTTTTTGACGCTCGGTTAATTTTGTATCAATAATTGTCGTCAATTGTATCCCAGACTTCGTCAAGATACACATCTCATGTATATACTGTGAAAAATACAGATCCTAAGTGGATCTAAACTCCAAGATCATTGGCTTGAATGCTTGCACTCCAAACTACATAAGCTAGGAATTGGCAACACATTCTATGCTACCTAGAATGCAAAGAACTTGATCAAAAAGCATTTATCACAAATGGAAACTTCCATAAACATCAAGTGCGGCCCAAAATAGCATTATACAGTCCATAATACATCAGCCTATCACTTTTGGAAAGCACCTAAGATCATACACAATAGCTTGAAGACAATACACACAACAATGCTCTCAATGGAGGAAGAAACAATGACAATGATCTATTGATCTCAATGAAGCATACAAAAGGTTTCTCCAACCTGTTCTCCACGACTTCCCTACTATTTATGGATGAGGAAGATGACTCTCTCTCCTCTCTCTAGAAGGTACTTGACCCTAGATATTCCCTATATAGGAAAAATAGCTAAAAATGGCTTATATGACCAAAATACATCAAAATGGTCTCATTTTGAAGGGTATGAAGTTTGACACTTCATCATACTGAAAAAATACAGTAAATAAAAACATTGTGGCCTGGTTCACACGTGTGAAACTCCAGAACCAAAACTATTTACAATTTTAGCCAATTTAGGCCTCAAACTAGCTAGGAAATGTTGACAATTTTCACACTCCCTCTTCAACATTGGATGCTAGTTTCAACATAGTCTTTGAGCACATTCCAAGATTAGATCTATGCATTAAATATAGGTCCTTTCCCAATGTTTTGGTGAAGATATCAGCCACACACTCCTTTGAAGAGACATGTTGAAGCTCCACCTCTTTGGCAATGACTTGATCTCTCACAAAATGGTGAGCAATCTCAATGTGCTTGATCCTTGCATGAAAAACAGGATTGCTTGCCAAGCTTTGGGCTGAAAGGTTATCACAAAGTATGATTGGAGTCTTCTCTGGTTCCAGCAAGTGAAGATCCAATAACATCCTCTTGATCCAAAGAATCTCCTTGGTGCATGTTGTTAATGCCTTGTACTCGGCTTCGGTGGAAGATAGAGAGATAGTTGGTTGCTTCTTTGATAGCCATGAGACCACTCCATCTCCAAGATAGATTGCAAAGGCACTTGTTGACTTCCTATCCATTTGATCACCTGCAAAATCTGAATCTGAAAATCCACAAAGGTTAGGTGTAGTACCTCCATACAAGATGCCAAAATCTCTAGATCCCGAGATGTATCTAAGTACTCTCTTTCCTAGCTTCCAATGAGCCTCACTAGGATCTTGCATAAATTGACTTAGTTTACCAACCACAAAGCTTAGATCAGGTCTTGTGATGGTTAACCATATAAGAGATCCTATTAGCTTTCTATAGAGAGTAATGTCCTTGAAGGATCTTTCATTACTTCTTGTAGTTAGCTTTACATTTGATTCCATAGGAGTAGAAACAACTTTACAATCTTCCATATGAAACCTTTTTAGAATAGAGTTAACATACTTTTCTTGACATATGAATGTAGATTTAGAAGTTCTAATAATCTCTATTCCTAAGATATAATGAAGTTTACCAAGATCTTGAATTTCAAACTCTCTTTTGAGTGCCATCTTGATTTCATCTATATCTAGATTGTTACCACCACTTAAGATAATGTCATCAACATAGATCAAAAGTAAAGTGATATCATTTTCATTCAATCTAAAGTAGAGAGAATGATCATACTCACTCATAACAAAGTTTTGAGAAAGTAAGAAGGAATTGAGCTTAGCATACCAACTCCTTGGTGCTTGCTTTAGCCCATACAAACTCTTTTGGGGATAGCACACATGATTAGGCTCATCATGTGAAACATAGCCCTCGGGTTGCTCCATGTAAATATCTTCTTCAAGATCACCATTCAAGAAGGCATTAGTAACATCCATTTGCCACATATCCCAATCATAAAGAGTTGCAAGAGAGATTAGGATTCGAATAGTTACCATCTTTGCCACGGGTGCAAAGGTCTCATCATAGTCAATACCATATTCTTGAGCATACCCCTTTGCCACCAACCTTTCCTTGTACTTGTTGATTGATCCATCTTGATTTGTCTTGATCTTGAAGATCCACTTACAACCAATTGCCTTCTTGTCCTTTGGAAGCTTTACCAACCTCCATGTGTTGCTTTTGATGAGTGCTTGATGCTCATGATCCATGGCTTGGATCCATTCCTTCTTTTGAATTGCTTCACCTACACAAGTTGGTTCATCAAAAGAGGTAAGAAAAGCAAAGTTAGAGTTGTCCACCACTTGCTTTCCTTTTTCATCATAGGTTAGCCTTGATGGCTTAGCCCTTTGCCTTTGAGTCTTCCTTGAAGTTTGCTTTGGAGTGGCATCTCCATCTTCATCCAAGACATCTTGCACATCATGATGATTAGTAGGCACATCAACATCAACATCAACAACATTGGAAACATTCTCTTCATGAAAGATGACATCCCTACTTATGACAACTTTCTTTGTAGAAGGAATGTACACTTTGTAAGCCTTGCTTACTTCACTATAGCCAACAAACACACCCTTCTTTGATGAAGGATCTTCTTTAGTTCTATCATCAAGTGTGATATTGACAAAACATGTACATCCAAAGATCCTACAATGCTTGACACTCGGCCTTCTACCATAAAGAACCTCATGAGGAGTTTTACCATCCAAGGAAGCACTTGTCCATCTATTACATAGATAGTTAGCACATGCTAAAGCTTCCCCCCAAAAAGACTTAGCAAGATTAGCATGTAGTCTCATTGCCTTGGCACATTCACAAAGGGTTCTATTCTTCCTCTCGGCCACTCCATTCTGTTGTGGAGTCCTAGGACTAGACATCTCCCTCTTAATCCCATGTGCTATACAAAGGTCTTTGAACCTATTTGAGGTGTATTCCCCTCCATTATCAGATCTTAAGCATTTGATCTTTGTATTGAATTGGTTTTCCATTTCATTCTTGAACTTGACAAATGCAGCAAACACTTCATCCTTACTTTTAAGAAGATAGATCCAAGTATACCTACTAAAGTCATCAATGAAAGTTGCATACATCTTTGCCCCACCATTGCTAGTTGTACTAGAAGAATGAATATCAGAATGCACAAGTTGAAAAGCTTCTTTAGATCTAGAAGTAGATCTAGAATAAGCAAGTCTATGAGATTTGGACAAGGCACAATGTTCACAAACACTATTGTTTGCAACAAGACTTTTAGGGAGACCAAGAACAAGCTCTTTCTTTGCCATTACCTCCAAAGATTTGAAGTTGGGATGGCCCAACCTCTTGTGCCAAACTTCTTGGTTTGTCAATTGCTCCCTAGCCATACATCCTTCATGATTAGAGATCACACATGCATCAAGCTTGAAAAGTTTACCATGCCTCCTACCTTGAGCAATCAAGGATCCACATTTACTTATCAAACATGCATCTCCAATGAACTCCACATCAAGTCCTTTGTCAATCATTTGACTTACACTAAGCAAATTCTTAGTGATTGAAGGAATGTACAAAACATTTTCAAGATTTGCTTTCCTATTTGTTGAAAGGGAAATAGGAATAGTGCCTATGCCTTTGATGTCACATTGACCATCATTTGCAGTGTAGATGATGTTACCTTCTCCCTCATAAGACAATAAGGATGTAAAGTATTCCTTATGTCTTGTCATGTGAGATGAGGCTCCACTATCAATCCACCAAGGATCATTATCATCTATGTTGGCTAACAAACTTGAAGTCATAACAAGTGATTCACATGTGTTATGTTCTTCCTCATCTATTGTAAGATTTCCTTGCCTCTCTCCTGGCTCTCTTTTCTTTTTATAACATTCATTTGCAAAATGACCTTTTATCCCACAATAAAAGCACTTGAACTTTGACTTATTGTTCTTAGTAGAAGAGGAAGAGGAAGAGGAAGAGTGATCATCATGATCAAAGTTACCACCTTTGGACCATTTCCCTTTGCCTTTACCTTTGCCCTTGAATTTGCCTTTTGTGAAGAAAGCCTCTTCACCTCCACCTTGCAAGGATGCACCATCAAGCTTTGATTGCAACCTATGTTCTTCAGCCAATAAGATTTCTTGCAAGTCAACCACACTTGGCAAGACTCTTTGAATGGCAAAACTTTGCACAAGGTTAGCATGTTCATTTAGCAAACCATTCAACATAACTTGGACTATTTCACCATCTTTTATGTTCTCATCAATGCATGCTAAATCATCACTTAGGGACTTAACTCTCAGGATAAATGCATGAGCACTTTCACCCTCTCTTTGCCTACTAGAAAATATTTGTCTCCTTAGGGTCAATACCCTAGATGTGGACTTTGATTCAAAGAGCTTCTTTAAGGCATTCCATGCCTCACTTGCACTTTGACACTTTCCAACTTCCTTGAGAAGTTCATTTGTAACATTCATTTTAATGATATGAAGAGCCCTTTTGGCCTTCTTATCAAACCTTTGTTGCTCTTGAAGTGTGAGAGGTCTCTCTTCAATTTCTGCAACTATGTCCATGAGTTCATTCAACTCAAGTAAGGACTCCATCCTCACTTTCCAAGTAGAGTAGTTTGATGAACTCAACCTTTCACTAGACTCTAGCATGATCCCACCATTGGAAGCCATGATTCTAATGTTTCTTCAACTTTTAGGTTCTGTCCTAAAGCACTTAGCACTCACTTTTCTCTCAACAAATGATAGATAAAGAGATCTATGAAGATTTAGGACCCTAAAACACTTCTATCTTGAACCTAGATGGTTTCCAAGCATAGAAAGGAAGATTGAAACACATGCAACACTTTGCACACACTAAGAATGGATTACAAAATCAAACCAACCTGAACACACTCTTGCTTAAGCTCTCAAACTTTCCAGCAAGTGACCAAATCAAGTTATGGTGTGAAGAGTTACTTGCATTCTTAGAAAATACCCAAAACTAGGATGCCAAGATTACCTAGTAATGAACAAACTTGATCAACACACTAAGATATTGATTCAACCTGTAAAACCACATGTAAACCACACTTCTAAAAGTTTATAAACTCCAGCAAGTGATAAATACAAGATTTAGAGGTGAATGAATGAGCACACTTAGTGAATCACAAGACTAGCTTCACTATCTTGTCAAATCTTGGTGTTTAGATGTAGATCTAAGATCACTTCACATGAGAATGTTCCTCAACCTGTTAAGAACCTGAAAACACACTTGCATAATGGTTAACACCTTCCAGCAAATGCTCCAATCAAATTACATAAGGAGAGTTACTTACATGCTCAACAAAGTACACCAAAATTTATGCCAAAATTGATGACAATCTTTACAATATGCTCTTCACAATGGAGCTTACAATATGTTCACCCAAAAAAGGGGATCTTTCATCCAAATGGGAGCTTTGCTCAGCCTTTAGGAGAATTACAACTCACTCAAAAGAGCATTTGTCATCCACTTAAGGAGAAGTTTCATCCACTTAAGGAGAGTGTTCATCCAAGAATGGAGATTGTCAACAATAGGATTGAAAAGAACATTGTTAGTATTGAATATGCACAAGCCTCACAATCACAAATGATTAGGTGTTATGATCTGATCCAAAATAGTTTCTTTTCAGCCTCTGATCTTCAATAGACCTGAAATATGCTTTTGATCCACAAGTTCAACTCACAAAACAAAGGTTAGTAAGATTTGATCAACAAAGCAATGCAAAATCATGCTAGAACTTGATCAAACATCCAAATATCACCAAAAATGGAATACTTACTGTAAATAGAAGCCAACCAGCTCTGATACCATGTGAAAAATACAGATCCTAAGTGGATCTAAACTCCAAGATCATTGGCTTGAATGCTTGCACTCCAAACTACATAAGCTAGGAATTGGCAACACATTCTATGCTACCTAGAATGCAAAGAACTTGATCAAAAAGCATTTATCACAAATGGAAACTTCCATAAACATCAAGTGCGGCCCAAAATAGCATTATACAGTCCATAATACATCAGCCTATCACTTTTGGAAAGCACCTAAGATCATACACAATAGCTTGAAGACAATACACACAACAATGCTCTCAATGGAGGAAGAAACAATGACAATGATCTATTGATCTCAATGAAGCATACAAAAGGTTTCTCCAACCTGTTCTCCACGACTTCCCTACTATTTATGGATGAGGAAGATGACTCTCTCTCCTCTCTCTAGAAGGTACTTGACCCTAGATATTCCCTATATAGGAAAAATAGCTAAAAATGGCTTATATGACCAAAATACATCAAAATGGTCTCATTTTGAAGGGTATGAAGTTTGACACTTCATCATACTGAAAAAATACAGTAAATAAAAACATTGTGGCCTGGTTCACACGTGTGAAACTCCAGAACCAAAACTATTTACAATTTTAGCCAATTTAGGCCTCAAACTAGCTAGGAAATGTTGACAATTTTCACATATACTTTGGGTTTGGGCTTGTATGTTTGTGTGTTGGGTACTTTGGATGTCAGTTGGACATGAGCCAACGGTCCTGGTGTCGTTATCTCCTTAGGAATTGATTTTGGTGGATAAGGTTGTGCATCTAGATATAGGAGTACATGTTCATCCGTCATGTCTACATCATCAATGGAAAGAATACCTTCTTCTGAAACATGGGCGGTAGAGACACTAGGTTCTCCTGGGCACCACGCTCTAGGAATCAGGTCAATCATCATAAGTGGGATGATGGGTGTGTCAATATCACTAGGCCAAAATGGGATAAAAATGACGGCCCAAAACCGTCATTTAAGTCAATTTAAATGACGGTTTTGGAGGTCATCATTTACCATGTCCATTTTTCCAATGGCTAAAGTGATAGCCAAAAACTGTCATTTAATCCAACTTAAATGACGGCCAAAAAAAGCTGTCATTTAAATTGAAAAAACTAATTTCTAAAAAATGACAACTAAAAACTATCATTTGTACCATCTTAAATGAGAGCCAAAAACTGTCATTTAAGTCATTTTAAATGACGATTTGGAATTTGTCATTCATTCATGTCCTTAAAACCAATGGCTAAAATGACGGCCAAAGACCGTCATTTAAGTTGGCATAAATGACGGTCAATAAAAACTGTCATTTAATTTGAAAAAGACATTTTTTTTAAATGACAATTAAAAATTGTCATTTAAACCACCCTAAATGACAGTAAAAAACCGTCATACAAGTCAATTTAAATGACAGTTTTGGAGGTCGTCATTCATCCATGTCCTTACAACTAATGGTTGAAATGATGACCAAAAATCATCATTTAAGCCAATTTAAATGACGGTCAATAAAAGCCATTTGATAAAATGGTTTAAAAAAATGACAAATAAAAACCCTCATTTAAACCACTTAAATGACAGCCAAAAACCATCATTTGAGTCATCTTAAATGACAACTTTAAAAAATCGTTATTTTGTTTCATTTTTTTAAGAACTAATAGCACTATATTCATATTAAAAGACAGCAAAAAACTGTCATATTAGTTGGCTTCGACGTTCTTTTATTTAGGCCAAAATGGATAATAAACGACAATAGTAAAAGCTCATTTAAGTCATTTACAACCATCATTTAATTCTAAATATTTCTTCTTAAATGATGAGTAAAAGCCCTCTTTTAGCCACATTAAATGATAGCAAAAATCGTCGAATAGGTTGGCCTAAATGATGGCAAAAAGAATATATCATTTTTTATATCCAAAATGAAAAATAAACGACGACCTAAATCTATCATTCTCACTTAAAATGAAGGTCATTTAAAATTATCCTTTTACCTAGACAAATAAAATAAAATGACGAAGCCAAACTCTCATACAAATCATCTTAATTTGTAAGTAAAAGAATGGTACATAAACTAGTTTAAATAACAATATTTAATGACTACTATTGTTTGGTGACATTTGATGATTATTATTTTTATCTTTTTAGAGATTCTTAAAAAGAAAAATAGATTATGACAACAAAAGTAATTTAAAATTCTCAATCAAATTAAACTTAACCAAAAGATAAATCGTTGAATATTATAACATGTATTGTCAAACTTTTCTAAGATTAAATATTACGAGTCCCAATCTCATGTAACACAATCCAATATTCCATGTAGCAAATTTAACAATAGAATAAAAAAGATGACAGATCATTGCTACTCAATTGAATACAAAACAAAATTATAATAGAAGTATTTTATCTTAAGATGTTTGTGATTTTATAACTAGAGTTTTGGGCCATGCAAGTTGTAGGCCAAGAACTTCTGCTAAGCTTTGAAATTCCTCATGTGGTTTAAGAAGTTCTTCCTTCAGTGCTAATATTTCTTTCACCCAGAGAAGATAGTAACCATCTCCAATGGGACTACAATGCCATGTGCACTTAGGATCTTTACTCTCTAAAGTGCCATGAGCAATGATCTTCCTCTTGATATTCAAAATGTCTACCATTGCACCAAGTGGAATAACCTACAAGTTTGATTTACATAGATACATAAGTACATCTGGAGTAAATATTTTATTTTACTGCATAAACTAAACACTATATTGTTGAAGCAAGATAAACCAAGAATTGGAGCTCTATGCTTACTAAGAAAATCAATATTTTGATCTAAAAAAAGTTGCAATTACATTATTAATGAACATGTCAAAAACATATACCTCTTTTTTAATTTCTTCTTGCTCTTTATAGACCAACGTTCTTTTATTTCCTTTTTTTTAACTCTCTTCATCTTGATTGGTCGTAGTCTTCTGATGAAATCACATGTATACATATGGACTAGATTGTGTGGCATTCGTTTGCCCATGTGTGTATTCCTACATACATAAAGATCAACACTTTATACAAATTTGCATGTTCCACTTTTGTTTGGTTTATCGATATCCATCTAAAGTGTGTGAAAAGAGAAAAAAGAAAAGAAAAGAAATACCTGCAATTTAGATATAGGTTGCGAGCCTCTCCTACTTTCAAGTGTAGGACTGCTACACACAAAAGAATTTGTGGCAAATACCTGAAATTGTAAAATACAAATTTTAAAATAAAACGCGTGAATAGAGAAATAGAAAAAGAATACATTAAAATATATCTACCAAGTGTGATTCATGATATCATTGTGATTGGTTTTGCTATAAGCCAAGTAGAATATACTATCAACATCTCTCTCTCTCTCTCTCTCTCTCTCTCTCTCTCTCTCTCTCTCTCTCTCTCTCTCTCTCTCTCTCTCTCTCTCTCTCTCTCTCTCTCTCTCTCTCTCTCTCTCACACACACACACACACACACACACAAAAATCACTTGACTCAATGAAATATACCATATATAATAAATTCATTTTTTTTTCAAGTAATTTGATTCAATGGAATACCATTTTTGTATACTCATACCTAGGGCACTTGATCTAGTTGCAATTGACTACCCTACAAGCCAAACAAAAAATCTTATTTTTATTTGGAAATCAATCCTCTCTCTCTCTCTCTCTCTCTCTCTCTCTCTCTCTCTCTCTCTCTCTCTCTCTCTCTCTCTCTCTCTCTCTCTCTCTCTCTTGTTGATTTCATATGTGTGGATTGTCCACAACATGTACTTGTGATCTCCTAAGGTGTGTAGATGCACCAAGATCAAGACTAGATTGAGATTCAAGATCAATCTTAGATCCTATGGCAAAAACACACTACAACATGCATTCAATCACTTCCAACTCTCACTCACACGTGTGGGAAGTATCAAAAAATTATTCTAAGTAAAAACAAGCTGCTCTCCTTGGGTAGAGAGAGAAAAACCATCATGAGCTCTCGGATAGAGAGAGAAAGCTAGAAATCCAATAACACTCATCCACATAATCACCAAATCAATTAGCTTCAAAATGAGGAGTACAATGATACTAGTAGATCCACAAGCTACCACTATGCTTAACTGTGATTGGACCACAGTTTGTCACCTCTTAATCCTATTGGACCATTGATTTATGCACCTCTTAATTCTATTGGACTATATTCAAGCACACCTCAAATTCCTATTAGACCTCGCATGGTTCCACCTCTAAATCCTATTGGACCTCTTAGAATTCATCAAACAAAGGCATTACACTTGTCTACACTCTAATTAGCACAAGTTTAGTCTCTTACTCTATTTTGGCTCAATAGTGTCATTACAAGTGGAAATGCATAATTTGCCATCTATGCCAAATTTTTTCCTATCAACATCCTACACCTAGATGCTTGATGTAAAAAACATAAGACCCCTATATCTAACATAGATAATGATGAAAGCACTTTTGCTCAAAGGCTTGGTGAGTAGATCGGCAATACAAGAGGATGAGTTGACATGCTCCAAATAGATTTCTCCTCCAATAAGCTTTCCTCTCACAAAATGGTGTGCCACTTCTATGTGCATGAAATATGGGATTATTGGCAAGAGCTTGGGCCGAGATGTTATCACACTTGATCATTGGTAGATCATCTTCCTTGATGCACTTTAGCTCCATTAATAACCTCTTGATCCAAAGCACCTCTTTGGTAGTTGTAGTGAGTGCTTTGTACTCGGCCTCACATGAAGAGAGAGATATTCTATCTTTCTATTTGGAAAGCCAAGATATTAGATTGCCTCCAAGAAAGATAGTGTATGCACTAATAGACTTTCGATCCATCTTGTCACTTGCAAAGTCTGAATCCAAGCAGTCGACAATGGATAGATCTTCACGTTAATAGAGTAGACCATAATCACAAGATGAGGATACATATCTTAGAATCCTCTTGGCCATCTTCCAATGATGGATCTTAGGTTCTTGCATAAATTGACTCAATTTGTGCACACAAAAACTTAGATCGGGCCTAGTAATGGTAAGCCAAATCAAGGAGCCTACAAGACTCATAAAAAGTGTGATGTCCTCAAAGGATCTTTCATCACCTTTATTAGGATCTTTTACAGTTTGCTCCATTGGAGTATCTATGCTCTTAGAATTTTCCATATGGAATTTTTTCAACATAGAGTGAGCATATCTAGATTGGCATATAAAGACATGATTTTCATAAAAATCAATTTCTAGGCCTAGGATGTAATGTATCTCTCCTAGATCTTGCATTTTAAACTCACATCCAAGTGCTAGCTTAGTTTCATCAACTAGCTTGATAAAACTTCCACAAAGAATAATGTCATCAACATAAATTAGAAGAATGACAATATTGCTATCAACAAACTTTAGATACATGGAAGGATCATAGTCACTAAGAGTAAATCCTAGCGAGATAAGAAAAGAATTAAGTCTTGAATACCATGATCTTGGTGCTTGCTTGAGTCCATAAAGACTTTTGAAGAGCAAGCACACTTTGGACTCATCCTTGATGAATCCTTGAGGTTGTTCCATATAGATCTCCTCCTCAAGATAACCATTTAGAAAAGAATTGGATACATCTAATTGGAAGACCTTCCACTTGAAGAAACAAGCAAGAGAAATAAGAATTCTTATTGTCACCATCTTTGCAACGGGTGCAAAGCTCTCCTCATAATCAAGGCCATGGATTTGAGCAAATCCTTTGGCACATAATCTTGCTTTATGCTTGTTGATGGTGCCATCATGATTGAACTTGATCCGAAATACCCACTTGCAACTAATCGCATGCTTGTTGGATGGAGGATCCACAAGCTCCCAAGTATTGTTGGTGATCAATGCATCATACTCTTGCTTCATGGCATCATACCACTCCTTGGTATTGAGTGCCTCTTGTACATTCTTTGGCTCTTCATGAGAGACATAAAAAACATAATTAGTGGAATCAAGATCCACTTGTTTGCCTTTGTCAACATATGAGAGCCTCTTAGGCTCGGATCTATCTCTCATGGATCTTCTTGGTGAGAAAATCCGAGGAGAGTCTTCTTCAAATCTCGACCCCATCACATCATGATTGTCTTCAAAATCAATAATCGATGATGCATCCATAGATTTCTTGATCTCGGCCTCTTCAAAAGATGAGTGTTGATCTTCATGAAAGACAACATATCTACTTTCAATAACTTGAGAAGTAGAGAGTATAAAGACTCTATAGGCCTTCTTGGTGGATGAGTATCCAACCATGATCCCTTTACATGCACTAGGATCTTCCTTCTTCCTTGTTTCCAAGGGAATATGGACAAAGCATATGCATCCAAAAACTCTAAGGTGATCTTCAAATATAAGATTTTATATGGTGACTTTCCTCCAAGAGCTATATGTGGGAGCCTATTGCAAAGATAATGTGCACAAATAATGGCTTCTCCCCAAAAATCTTTGGGTAAATATGCCTCAATTCTCATGGATTTTGCACATTCACATAGAGATCTATTCTTTCTCTCGGACACTCCATTTTGAGATGGAGAGTAGGCACAAGAGAACTCTCTTTTGATGCCTTCAAGCTCACAAAAATCTTGAAATTTATTGGAGATATATTCTCCACCTCCATCACTTCTAAGAGCTTTAATCTTGAATGAGAATTGCTTCTCTACATAAGCTTTGAAAATAAGGAAATGATCAAACACCATAGATTTAGAAGCAAGAAGATATATCCAAGTGAATCTTGTGAAATCATCAATGAAAGTAACAAAACAAGTGGCTCCTCCCTTGCTTGTAGTTGATGAGATGTAGCCATAGCTGAGTGAGAGAGAGCGAGAGAGAGAGAGAGAGACAGAGCGAGCATCCGAGTGAGAGAGAGAGAAAATTTCCTTCATTCAGACTGCATTTCAACTAAACCACAACCGCACCGCAAGGGCCAGCATGAGGTTCATAACAATTCCAAGTCTCAAAGGAAGAAAATCGCAATCTTCCAAACCGTAGACTAAAATTTGTGATGACCAACGGTAAGGCCAAAAGCTATAAAACCGCATAGGGATCATGAGAGAGAGAGAGAGAGAGAGAGAGAGAGAGAGAGACCCCATCCGAGTGAGAGACAGAGAGCATCCGAGCAAGACCGTGAGAACCGTGAGAGAGAGAGAGAGAGAGAGAGAGAGAGAGAGAGAGAGAGAGAGAGAGAGAGAGAGAGAGAGACCATGCGGTTTGCAGTTACCCCAGAGTATTAAGGCCGCATAGGGACTGTGAGTGAGAGCATGAGTGACAGAGAGAGAGAGAGAGAGAGACCATGCGGTCAAAATGGGTTCCTTTGCGGTGTGAGAGAGAGAGCATCCGAGTGAGAGAGAGAGTTCATTTCCTTTGTTTAGAGAGAGAGCATTTAGGCCACATAGGGACCGTGAGAGAGAGAGAGAGAGAGAGAGAGAGAGAGAGAGAGAGAGAGAGAGAGAGAGAGAGAGAGAGAGAGACCATGCGGTTTGCGGTTAACCCTGAGCATTTAGGCGGCATAGGGACCATGAGAACCGTGAGAGAGAGAGAGAGAGAGAGAGAGAGAGAGAGAGAGAGAGAGAGAGAGAGAGAGAGAGAGAGAGAGAGAGAGAGAGAGAGAGAGAGAGAGAGAGAGAGAGAGAGAGAGAGAGAGAGAACCATCCGAGTGAGAGAGAGAGAGACCCCATCCGAGTGAGAGAGAGAGAGACCCCATCCGAGTGAGAGACAGAGAGCATCCGAGCAAGACCGTGAGAACCGTGAGAGAGAGAGAGAGAGAGAGAGAGAGAGAGAGGGAGGGAGGGAGGGAGGGAGGGAGGGAGGGAGGGAGGGAGGGAGAGAGAGAGAGAGAGAGAGAGAGAGAGAGAGAGAGAGAGAGAGAGAGAGAGAGAGAGAGAGAGAGAGAGAACCATCCGAGTGAGAGAGAGAGAGACCCCATCCGAGTGAGAGACAAAGAGAATCCGAGCAAGACCGTGAGAACTGAGAGAGAGAGAGAGAGAGAGAGAGAGAGAGAGAGAGAGAGAGAGAGAGAGAGATGTTAAAAATTCACAATTCTAGCTTGACTAGTTTTGGTCATATGACTTGTAAATAGTTAGATGGTCATGATGTGGCTTGTCACACGTGCCAAATAGAATAAGATTCCATTCATAAGGATGTTCTCAAGTAGACCTAAGTGTTAGAACCTTTGGAATGAGTCCAAATTATGCTTAGATACAAGGGAGAAAAAATAGGAGCTATTTTTGGTAATTTTTGCATTGTTGAGGGATCTCCAAGATTCCAACCCTAACTTGGTAGGGATGAAAGATCCACCAAAATTAGCATTAGGGATAGGTTTAGGGCTACTCATACCGGCCCAAAATCGTGATGGATCATGTATATATAGGTGATGATATCTCACCAAAATCAATCAAGCAATTTCATGTTTTTCTCTCATAATGGTGCAATTGCTCTCTATGTTCATAATTGTTTGAGTACTTGTGATTACTAATGATTATAGGATTGAATGTAGGTCTGGTGTACAGTACTCAGACTGTGGGAGGCTGTACTTTCACACGTGTGAAGCCTTCTTCAAGGATTTGGGCCATTTAGTGAGGTTCAAGCATAGATTTTTGATGGATTTTGATGGTTCAACTTGTGCTAATCTTATGAAATCATAATCTATTGTTTCCCTCATCATTTCAAGTGTTTTAGGATCCTTATTTGCTGTAATTTTTACATGGTATCAGAGCCTAAAGGTTGAAATGAGCTAAATCCTTGGTTTTCATTCAATTTGATCACAATTTTTTATCTAAATCTTGTGTAGATTGGATCTTAGCATCTAGTATTGATTGTAGAACTCAAAGTGAGTCAAATACATTGGAGATTGGTGTTGTGTGATTTCATTTGCAGGTGTTTAGGTGTCTAAAACCAGAGGCAAAGTTTAATTCAATTCACATTACCAAGATAGCAAGTTTGCTTGCTCCAAGCATTGATTTCTAAGCGAGTTTTGGAGGTGATTTCATAGAGGAGGCTTTCTAGCATTCAAGGAGAGGGAAGATCAGAGTTTTGGGGACTCTTCAAGGCTGTTCTAAGGTGTAGTAGGCACTTCCTAAAGTGATTTAGGTTCAGTCCAACCATTGCTTGACTTATGCACCAAATTAGATCAATTTTTCATCAATTTTGATCATTTTTTGCTTGTGATTGGATAGTAGATTGTGTTGCATCCTCATTAAGTTCCATTTAGCTCTTTTACAAGTGGCTTTGGAAGTATATTAGGTTGCTGAAATTCACTCTTGATCAGATCATTTGGAAGCTTTAATGTTCTTTATAGAAAGAGGGGCAATTCTACTAGTATTGTCTACTTCAATCAAGCAAGTGCATTGTTTCTAGTATTCTATGATTTGATTTTGTTAGAGATCATTCTTAGATCTTTATAGGAAGTCTATTACTGATCTTTTCAGGTCCCTAAGAAGTGGGATAAGGAAGACCTTCAATCAAATCAATAGAAGTAACCTTCATTTGTGTCAAGTCCTTGATTAGGAGACTAGATGGCATCTATAAATGCATATCTTTTGGATACTAATGAAAGGCTCAACAAAACTAACTATTCCATATGGAAAGTTAGAATGGAATCTATCATGATCATGCAAGATCTGATGGAAATTGTAAATGGTAAGGAGGGTGAACCTATTCATCCTCAAGAAAAAGCCAAATACATCAAGAGGTGCAATGTTGGACTACATTGCATAAAAATGAATATTGCAAATGAACTCTTAAGAGAGGTAGGAGATTGCACTTCAGCTCAAGATGCTTGGGAGACTTTGCAAAAGGTCTATGAATCCAAGAACCAAACTAGAATGTTAGCTTTGAAGAATCAAATCTATAGAAGCTATCAAAAGAAAGGAGAGAGTGCACATACTTTTGTCCTAAGAGTAAAGGAATTGAACAAAGAGCTAGCCTTTATAGGTGACCCTATCAAGGATGAAGAGCTTGTTCAACTCATATTGAATGGACTAAGCTTTGAATTTGACAATTTGGTTCAGGGATATGCAATTATGGGTAAGCTACCTATACTTGAAGAACTCCAAGGCACACTCATGGCCGAGGAATCAAGAAGGAGCCAAATGCAAGAGAGGATGGATAGGCTTTCCATCCAAGGTGGAGATGACCAAGCTCTCTTCACCAAAGGCAAAGGCAAGTCCAAAGGCAAAGGATCAACATTCAAGAAGTCTACAAAGCTTGAGGATTAAGAAGGACCCCCAAAGGCATCTCCATCAACCACCAAAGTCAAGAAGGACAAATCAAAGGTGAAGTGCTACTATTGTAGCAAGATGGGGCATTATGCCTCGGAATGCTTCAAGAGGAAGCAAGATCAAAGCCAAGCCAACATGAGCAAAGAGGAGGAGGAGGAGAGTTCACATGAGGACTCTCTCATGATGTCCATATTTTCTTCAACAAGCTTCAAAGGAGAAGATCCTTGGTGGATTGACTCGGGTGCTAGTTCACACATGACTAGTAAAAGGGAGTTTTTCTCTTCTCTCTTATCTTATGATGGACCTATAAAGTCTATCTATACAGCAAATGATGAAGCTTGTAAGATTGAAGGAGTTGGTAGCATTCCCCTTTGCTTAGGATCTTCCAAAAAGATCAACATAGAAGGTGTTTTGTACATTCCTACAATAACAAAGAATCTACTAAGTGTTGGCCAAATGGTAGACAATGGCTTCAATGTTGACTTTGATTCAAATGAATGTTTCATCAAGAAGAAGGATAAGATAGTGGCTAAGGGCACTAGACTTGGCAAACTTTATAAGCTGGATGCATTTGTGGATACTAATGTTGTCATGTTGGCCGAGAAGAGCAAGATATCTACCTTTAATTTATGGCACAAAAGACCTGGACATGTCAACTCGGGTTCCATGGAGGCTATGATCAAGGAGGAGTATGCTTTAGGCCTACCAAGGTATATTGGGAAGGAAGACAAGGTTTGTGAAGCTTGTGCCTTATCCAAGGCACATAAGAAGGTGTTTCCTAACTCCATCACAAAGTCATCTCATCCTCTTGAGCTCATACACTCGGATGTGCACATTGCTAGCACCAAATCTAATGGAGGTTCATCCATGTTTTTAACCTTCAATGATGACTACTCAAGATATTGTTGGGTGTTCTTACTTTCCTTCAAGTCTCAAGTATTTGGTACTTTTATAAAGTTCAAGTTGTTTGTGGAAAAGCATCATAATCATAGCATCAAGATTCTTAGAAGTGACAGTGGTGGAGAATTCATCTCCAATGAGTTCAAGGCCTTTTGTGAGGAGGAAGGGATCAAGAAAGAGACTTCTTGTCCTTACACTCCTCAACAAAATGGAGTTGCTGAAAGAAGGAATAGAACATTATGTGAATGTTCTAAGGCTTTAAGATTAGATGCTTGTTTGCCCAAATCCTTTTGGGGTGAGTCTCTTGTATGTGCAAACTACTTGATGAATAGGGTGTCTTGCAAAGCAATTGAAGACAAAACTCCTTATGAGATGTTGTATGGAAAGAAACCCAATCTTAATCACTTGAAAGTTTTTGGGTGTATATGTTATGTGCATGTGCCATTGGAAACAAGAACCAAGGAGGATCCATCTTCCACAAGAGGGATCATGCTTGGATATGCAAGCTCAAGCAAGGGCTACAAAGTCTATCTCCCATCCTTGAACAAATTTGTTGTTTCAAGGGATGTCATCTTTGATGAACATCATATGCATATGCTTGAAGAAGGCTCAAGTGCTCCAACAATCAAGAAGAAGATGGCCGAGGAGCAAGATCTTGGTTTTGAGGAGGAGCTCATGGAGGAGCAAGCACCAAACCCACCTATCACACCAAGGAGATCTTCAAGGGCAAAAGTGGAGCCATCAAGGCTCACATATCAAGGCAAAGGACAGCAAGTTGAGGGTATCTCATCCACTTCTTATGCTTTATCTAGTTTTGAAGAACCGTCTAATGTTGAAGATGCATTGAACTCCAAAGAATGGTATAAAGCTATGTTGGATGAGTATGATGCCTTGATTGAGAATGAAACTTGGTTGCTTGTTGAGAGACCTCAAAGGAACGTAATAGGATGCAAGTGGGTCTTCAAGCTTAAGTTGAATGCAAATGGGAGTGTTAACAAACATAAAGCAAGATTAGTTGCAAAAGGTTATGCTCAAGAGAGAGGGATAGACTATGAGGAAACTTTTGCACCCGTGGCCAAGATGGTCACAATAAGACTAATCATTGCACTTGCATCACATTTTGGATGGATTCTATGTCAAATGGATGTCTCTAATGCTTTCTTGAATGGTTTTTTGGAAGAGGATATCTATATGGAGCAACCACAAGGGTTCATCAAGCATGGAATGGAGAAAAAAGTATGCCATCTCCAAAGAAGCATCTATGGCTTGAAGCAAGCCTTGAGATCTTGGAATTCAAGACTACATTGCTATCTTATTTCACTTTCTTTTGTTCAAAGTGAATATGATCCTACTCTTTACATTAAGTTTGATGATGTTGGTATTGTACTTTTACTCATTTATGTAGATGACATCATCATTAGTGGAAATAGTGTTGATGGTATTGAAAAAATCAAGATAGATCTATCCTTAGAGTTCAAGATGGTAGATCTAGGATGTCTTCACTTCATCTTAGGCATAGAAGTACTTAGAGGGTCTGATTTTATCTTTATAAGTCAAGTAAACTATGCTCAAAGTCTTTTGAAGAAGTTTAAGATGGAAGTATGCAAAAGTGTTGACACACCAATGGAGCAAGATGTAAAAGTGCCAAATGAAGATGATGAAAGATCCTTCATGGACATCACTTTGTTTAGGCAACTTATAGGTTCCTTAATGTGGATCACTATAACTAGACCAGATCTTAGCTTTAGTGTATGTAGGTTGAGCCAATCCATGCAAAAGCCATTGAATATCCATTGGAAAAAGGCTAAGAGGATTCCAAGATACATCTCGGGTACATTGGATTTTGGGATTCTATATAGAGGAGATGTGATTAACCTTCATGCATTTAGTGATTCAGATTTTGCAGGGGACAAGAGGGATAGGAAATCAACAAGTGCCTATTCAACTTTCATAGGAGAAGGTTTTGTTTCATGGCTTTCAAAAAAGCAAGAAACTATATCTCTATCTTCAACCGAGGCCGAGTACAAAGCTTTGACAACCACTACAAAGGAGGTACTTTGGATCAAGAGATTATTGGTGGAACTAAAGATCATGTATTCAGAGGAGGCACCAATCATCTACAATGACAATATATCAGCCCAACACCTTGCATCTAACCCAATCTTCCATGCAAGATCTAAGCACATTGAGATATGCCATCACTTTGTGAGAGAAATGGTGCAAGCCAAGGAGATTGCTTTGGAGCATGTTCCAAGCAATGAATGTGTAGCTGATCTACTTACTAAAACACTTCAAAAGACACCTTTTATGAAGTTCAGATCATCACTTGGAGTGATTAGTAAAGCAATGATTCAACCAAGCTAGATAGTGAGGAGGAGTGTTAAAAATTCACAATTCTAGCTTGACTAGTTTTGGTCATATGACTTGTAAATAGTTAGATGGTCATGATGTGGCTTGTCACACGTGCCAAATAGAATAAGATTTCATTCATAAGGATGTTCTCAAGTAGACCTAAGTGTTAGAACCTTTGGAATGAGTCCAAATTATGCTTAGATACAAGGGAGAAAACATAGGAGCTATTTTTGGTAATTTTTGCATTGTTGAGGGATCTCCAAGATTCCAACCCTAACTTGGTAGGGATGAAAGATCCACCAAAATTAGCATTAGGGATAGGTTTAGGGCTACTCATACCTGCCCAAAATCGTGATGGATCATGTATATATAGGTGATGATATCTCACCAAAATCAATCAAGCAATTTCATGTTTTTTCTCTCATAATGGTGCAATTGCTCTCTATGTTCATAATTGTTTGAGTACTTGTGATTACTAATGATTATAGGATTGAATGTAGGTCTGGTGTACAGTACTCAGACTGTGGGAGGCCGTACTTTCACACGTGTGAAGCCTTCTTCAAGGATTTGGGCCATTTAGTGAGGTTCAAGCATAGATTTTTGATGGATTTTGATGGTTCAACTTGTGCTAATCTTATGAAATCATAATCTATTGTTTCCCTCATCATTTCAAGTGTTTTAGGATCCTTATTTGCTGTAATTTTTACGAGAGAGAGAGAGAGAGAGAGAGAGAGAGAGAGAGAGAGAGAGAGAGAGAGAGAGAGAGAGAGAGAGAGAGAGAGAGAGAGAGAGAGAGAGAGAGAGAGAGAGAGAGAGAGAGAGAGAGACCATGCGGTTTGCAGTTACCCCAGAGTATTAAGGCTGCATAGGGACCGTGAGTGAGAGCATGAGTGACAGAGAGAGAGAGAGAGACCATGCGATCAAAATGGGTTCCTTTGCGGTGTGAGAGAGAGAGAGCATCCGAGTGAGAGAGAGAGTTCATTTCCTTTGTTTAGAGAGAGAGCATTTAGGCCACATAGGGACTGTGAGAGAGAGAGAGAGAGAGAGAGAGAGAGAGAGAGAGAGAGAGAGAGAGAGAGAGAGAGAGAGAGAGAGAGAGAGAGAGAGAGAGAGAGAGAGAGAGAGAGAGAGAGGAATCAACATTCCAATCCAAGAAGACAATCATTCTTTTGAAGCAGAAGATGATATAATGCAAGATTTGATACATTTGTACTGCCCTTCTCATGAGACCACTCCAATCGATAGAAATGATGCACAACACAATTATAGACAAGAAGCTAACTTCACAACTTGACAAAATATCAAAGACATGAGAACCGAAGGTGAAACAAGCATGAGAACCAAAGCTAAAACTCTTTTATATGAAGGGGCAAATGTTTCTAGACTGTCAGCATGATTGCTCATCCTAAATCTTCAAGTTGTGTAAAAATGGAGTAATCAAAGCGTTGGTGCATTATTTAGGTGACTATTCATTTGATATTTTTTGTTTCAATTCAAGACTAACTAGTTGACAAAGTTTGTAACACTATTGGGCATTTCCCATAGGCTGTTACGTTCACTATTCCCCAAGGGCAATACAATTCCAAATTCAAGGAAATATGTTAAAAAAATATTGGCGATGCTTTGAATGGACTACAAATGCATTCATGCATGTTCAAATGATTGCATATTATACAAGGGTGTACATGAATACAAAACAAGTTTTCCTAAGTGTGAATTCCCATGATATCAACAAGATGTGCAAGGAACCAAAGTTGCATCCAAGTTTGTGTGCCATTTTTTAATATTATCGCGTATCCAACACATGTTCCGTTGCAAGTCCTTGGTCGAATTGATGGATTGCAATGCTAGATATAGATCCACTAATGGTGTCATGAGAATACCATGTGATAGTATGGCCAAAAACACATTGAATAAGAGGCCGATATTTCGTACAGAGCCAAGAAATTTAAGACTTGGATTGGCCATGGATGGTATTAATCCTCATGGCCATCGATCACGATCTTCTACTTGTACAACATGGCCAGTGATGGTTGTGAATTACAAGATGCCTCCATGGATGACAATGAAAAAAGGTCATCTTTTACTTGCTCTCATCATTCTTTGGAGAGGGATTCGTCTATATGACATTCACGTCCTATCGGATCTCGATAATTTGAATTAAAATGTATTTTGATATGGACGATGCATGACTATCCTAGATTGGGTGAGTATAGTGGTTTTTCTACTTTCGGATACCATGCTTGTAATATATGTGGAAGTAATCTCCCTTCGTGACATGCAAAACATCTTAGGCAAGTCATATATTCTGATCATCATAAAATCTTCCATTCGACCATAGTCTTCGTAGAACTCGTTTTTGTCGACTAGGAGACAAAGTGGAGGCATGCCCTCCACCAGAAAGATTAACGAGTGAAGATTGGCTTGATAAATGGAACAATGCAACGAAGAATTCCACTTCCATAGAGGGTATGATCAAAAGGTTATCCATATTTTATACACTCCCATATTGGACGCATTAAAAATAACTCATTTATTGGATCCAATGCGCGTTTTCAAAAATGTGGGAGAGTCACTATGGAGACACTTCAATCAGTCATAAGCTTTGTATACACAAGTCCTTTGTCAAAATATTTGAAAAATCTATCTAATGTTGTAAGTAGGGGTCCTAAAAATGCCAAAGATGAATTGAGCTCTTCTGGCTTAGTAAAGACCCATCTTAGAATAAAATATTCAAAATAGGTAGAAGTAGAAACTCGAGCTACCATTGGAATTGTCATTTGTACTTTGCATGCCACATTTAATGCATGAAAAGACTAGGTGGCACAATTAGACATAGTGAGGTGGCTTGAATAAGTCTAGATAGCTTGAGAGGTGGATTCATAACTGCAATTCAACTCAAAGTAGGAAGAGAGTCCATGGATCTATATATATGTGATGTACTCTCATTGAGAAGATGATGAAATTTGTGTATAATACAAATTTGGAGACTAAGCTCTTTGTGCCCTCTCTCTCTACTCGAGTTTTGTACTTTCATTTTCTCTCTCTAGTCGAGTTGAGGCATTTATTGTACTTAGTTTCATATTTTGTTGACAGATCTTGCTTGTAACACAATAATATTTCTTGTATGATCAGCTTTCCTATTGTCAATCAATGCTAGTTTGATCTTTATGGTATTATTGGGCTTAGGAGATCAAAAATACATGTGTAGGGCATCCCACACATGTGAATTCAACATGGTATCAGAGCCAACTTAAGAACTACAAGCAAATCTAATAAAAAAGTTTGCAAAATTGATCAGATTTCAAGCTAGGAATTGTCTAGATTCTACTTTCTAGCTAGTTTGCAGCTTTCTGGTGATTCAGAGCTTCAAGCCACTTTGAATGGTCCAGATCAGGTACTGTATGGAATTTCAGGTGCAGGCACATGTGAAATCTGCCCATTTTCAGTTTGCTGGTTCTCTCTCACCTCATATCCAAATTTCATGCAAATTAACCCACTAGAAAGCTAGAAATGTGTAGAATCTGATGCAATTTGAATCATGAAGTTGGATAAGCCAATCAAAAGCTATAATCTTTTGAAGAGTCGTAGGTAGGGCACCTAGACCTGTGGCAAATGGTGAGTACATGTCATTTATTGCTTGAATGATCACAAAAATCATCCAAAAGTTGACCAATCTCATCTGCATGTGATTTAGACAAAATTTATAGGTTCTAGGCAAATTGTTTCATACAAATAGATTGTATTTGAGTCAATTTGACTTTTTTGGAGTATTTCAAACGTGTGAAATTTAGAGAACCATAACTTTTGCCATACTTCATCTTTTTTGATGATTCAAATCTTGTTTTAGAGAGATTGTCAAACTAGTGAGATCTATCTCACAGTTTTTTGCTTTGTGTTACATAGGATTTGAATTTTTGCCCTTGATTGGTTTCTATAGTGAGAAGATAAGCAATTTTTTCATCCATCTTTTTTGATTTCCATCATTCTTTATGACTTCAATGGGTGTCTTTCTATTAGAAGCAAGTGAAAGATTGTCAACCTCCAATTACACAATTTGGAAAGTTAGGTTGGAATTTGTCTTAATACTACAAGATGTGATGGATATTGTACTTGGTATCGAAGAAGAACCACAAATTCCTCAAGAAATTCCAAAGTACAAAAAGAGAGCTAGGATGGCTCTGCATTATATTAAGATGAATGTCTCAAATGACATATTAAGAGAAATTGGTGCTTGTACTAATGCCAAAGATGTTTGGGATACTCTCAAGTCCATCTATGAGGCAAAGAATACTTCTAGACTTCTAACACTAAGAAACCAAAATTTTCAAAGTGTACAGAAAAGTGATGAATGTGCTTCAGCTTATGTAATGAGAGTTAAAGACCTCTGTAGAGAATTGTCATGCATAGGAGACTCCATCAACCAAAATGAACTTGTTCAAGTCATACTTAATGGGTTAAAGGAGGAATATGACAACCTTGTTCAGAGTTATGCCATTAAGGAGGAGCTACCAAGTTTGGAAGCACTCCAAAGTGTGCCCATTTCTGAAGAATCAAGACAAGAGTATAAACTCTTGAAAATGGAGAGACTGTCTCTCAACATTGATGGTAAAGCTCTCTTTACCAAAGACAAGCACAAGACAAGAAGTAAGAATCAACACCAACACTCTTCAAGCAAGAACAATCTTATTTCCAAGGAGAAAGGAGAAGAGGATGAGTCGTCTCAAGCTTTCACATCCAAGAAGAAGAAGAAAAACATCAAGTGTTTCTTCTGTGGAAATAAGGGGCATTATGCCACCAATTGCTTCAAGAAGAAGAGTCAATTCAAGCAAGCCAACATTTCCAATTAAGGGAAGGAAGATGCTCATGGAAGTAATGGAGAGAGATCTCTTATGTCCTCGAGTTTTTCTTCATCACCTTTCAAGAAGGATGGTTCGTGGCAAATGATCATGAGTGTGGTATTGAAGGCATAGGGAACATTCCCTTAAAGCTTTCTTCATCAAAAGTTCTTTCTCTGTCTAAAGTACTTTTTGTTCCTAAGTTAACAAAAAATCTTACTAGTGTTGGGCAATTGTTTGATAGTGGACTAGATGTGAATTTCAATGTTGATACATGCACAATCAAGAAGCATGATGAGATCCTTGCATTTGGGTCTAGATATGGTGGAATCTACAAGCTTGATCCCAAAGAGTATGCTAACTCTTGTGATGGTGCTTTTGCTTCAGAAATTTCTTTGGAGGAACTATGGCATAGAAGGTTGGGGAATCCTAACTATAGTTCTATGGTGTCCATGGTCAAGAGAGCCAAATCTATTGGCTTGCCTTATCTTATCTCCAAGAATTTCAAGCCATGTGAGGCTTGTGCCATATCTAAGTCTCATAAGAAGCCTTTTTCAAAGTCATCTATCAAGACTACACATCCATTGGAGCTCATACACTCAGATGTGCACTTCTCATCTTCAAAGAGCAAGGGTGGTGCTACTTGCTTTGTAACTTTCATTGATGATTTCACTAGATTTACTTGGTTATATCTTCTAGCTTCAAAGTCTATGGTGTTTTACTATTTCCTAAAGTTCAAAGCTCTAGTTGAAAAGCAATTTTCATACAAAATCAAGATTCTTAGAAGTGATGGAGGTGGTATCACTAGACCCGATTTGAACTATTGTGTACACAAATTGAGTCAATTTATGCAAGATCCTAAGATCCAACATTGGAAGATGGCCAAGAGAGTTCTAAGATATGTATCTTCTACTCAAGATTATGGTTTATTGTACAAGAATGAAGATCTAACCACTGTTGGCTATTCGGATTCCAATTTTGCAAGTGATAAAATGGATTGAAAGCCCATTAATGCATATACTATCTTTCTTGGAAGCAATCTAGTGTCTTGGCTTTCAAAGAAGCAAGATACCATATCTCTATCTTCTTGTGAGGCCGAGTACAAAGCACTCACTACAACAACTAAAGAGGTGCTTTGGATCAAGAGGTTAATCATGGAGCTAAAGTGCATCAAAGAGGATGATCTTCCCTTGATCAAATATGACAACATATCGGCCCAAGCTCTTGCAAACAGTCCTATTTTTCATGCAAGAAACAAGCATATAGAAGTGGCACATCATTTTGTAAGGGAAAAGCTCATTGGAGGTGAAATCAACTTGGAACACGTCGACAAATCTTCATGTATTGCTGATCTTCTCACAAAGTCACTTTGCAAAAGTGCCTTCTCAAAGCATAGATCTAACCTTGGTCTTATCTCAAGATCGATGTTTGATCCACATTAGATACATTTTTAGCAAGAGTGTCAAAATATTGGAAAAATCTATCTAATGTTGTAAGTAGGGGTCCTAAAAATGCCAAAGATGAATTGAGCTCTTTTGGCTTAGTAAAGACCCATCTTAGAATAAAATATTCAAGGTAGGTAGAAGTATAAACTCTAGCTACCATAGGAATTGTCATTTGTACTTTGCATGCCACATTTAATGCATGAAAAGACTAGGTGGCACAATTAGACATAGTGAGGTGGCTTGAATAAGTCTAGATAGCTTGAGAGGTGGATTCATAACTCCAATTCAACTCGAAGTAGGAAGAGAGTTCATGGATCTATAAATATGTGATGTACTCTCATTGAGAAGATGATGAAATTTGTGTATAATGCAAATTTGGAGACTAAGATCTTTGTGCCCTCTCTCTCTACTCGAGTTTTGTACTTTCATTTTCTCTCTCTAGCCAAGTTGAGGCCTTTATTGTACTTAGTTTCATGTTTTGTTGACAGATCTTGCTTGTAACACAATAATATTTCTTGTATGATCAGCTTTCCTATTGTCAATCAATGCTAGTCTGATCTTTATGGTATTATTGGGCTTAGGAGATCAAAAGTACATGTGTAGGCCGTCCCACATGTGTGAATTCAACATCCTTGAAGACCTAAAAGATTTTGTTCAAATGCAACACTTGTGGACTAAAGATGGTTAAGAGTCAAGGTCAAGATCAACTCATGGACCATGGATTTTGTCGAAGGAAGAGAGTATGCATATAAAGACAATTATTCGACATATGCGATTTTCCACTGGATATGCAGGGTCTATAATTCGTGATGCATATAATCAGGATTGTTAACATGAAATGTCATGACAATTATATATTGGCCTATTTATTTTGACACCATGTATTTTCGGTGGCATTGAAAGGGTGTTGACCAAAGATATATGAAATATTATCTCAGAATTGTTGACCTTTACAAGTTATTGCTCGTGAGTCTTAACGTCATTCAAATAAGCACATTTTGCACATACATTAATGATGCATTTGTATTTCTGTATGCGACGAATATGCAGATGGATATCTTCAAAAGACATAAATATAGGAGATATAGGATGCATGCGTCTTGAAGCTATTGAGATTGTTTGTGCTTTCTATAGATGCCTTCCTCCATCATTCATGGACATCCAAATTCACCTATTCATTACCCTTGTTGATGAGGTGGAGCTAGCAGGCCCTGTGAGTGCAAGATGGATGTTTTTTTTGGAGCGATTTATGAAAGTCCTTAAATATTTTATTCGCCAAAAAGCACATGTCGAAGGTAGTATGGCAGAAGGTTGGATGGCACAAGAGTCTTTGTTTTACATTATGGAGTACTTGACACAATTAAATCCAGGGGCTCCAAGTTTGTGGCATGATAGTGATGAGGAGAGAAACAAACAAGAGAGCATTCCACAAGGAAAAGAAACGTGTGCTAGATTATCCGAGTTTATGAGAGACAAGGTTTGCACGTTCATGCTATACAATACACAAGAATTGTCATCTTGGCTTGGTTTATACGAAAAATCCAAAGATCAATGGAATATTGATAGAACGTGGTGGCATCGATCACATAGGGGCTAGGCTTTTCCATCTGAATTGGAGAAGCTCTGAGATCAATGCAACATTTCTTGGCTATATGAAGCCCTGAATGATGCTTGTGCGAGTAGAAAACAAATATCAAATTTGGACTGGAATCTTGCACATGGTTGTAGTTAGCATGTTTGTCTCTAAACTCAAACTCATCACATATTATATATATATAATAATTGCTTTGGTATTGTAACAAATTATTTCGAAATATTATTTGATATATGCATTTTTCAATATGACAGTACATGCATTTCATACAATATTTCATACTTCTCTTCTTCTTTATTCTATTTAAATATTTGTAATTAAGTTAATGTCATTTTAATTACTCATCAAACATATAGCTTATTTTTCTTGCATGCCAAAGCATCTTCGGAGTGACATTAATTTCAACAGTGATCTACAACCATTTGCAATTCGAGCTAAAGTGACAAAAACTATACCAGTATGCTTTGCACTGCAACAACTATAGATGGTATATATTAAGAGCATTCAAGTGCTAATAGGCAATCTAAATGACAGATCTAAAGTACCTTAAGTTTTAGACCAATGTGCACAAGAAGCTCGCTCACGACCTCATCAATGATACCACCAACTCCACCAAAATAAATCACAACAATGAGAGCAACCAAACAGTACTAGAATCACAATAAAATCATTCCTTGAACGCTGATCAATCAAACAACAAGAGCCACAGACAATAAGAAGTCCACAAGTTCCTCAAGTTTCACACCAATGTACACAAGAAGCTCATTCAAGACATCATCAGTGATACCACCAACTCCACCAACCAAACAACGGATGGCCAAGATCTTGTATTCGGATTTACGACTACATCATGCACACAAAACTTTCTTTCTCGTATCAACATGCTCCATATTTCTCATATCCACAAGTTCCTCAAGTTTCACACCAATGTGCACAAGAAGCACACTTAAGACATATGCATCATCAGTGATACCAACAACTCCATAGCCACGAACCAAAAAATAGATTAATCTTAATAAAATCACCCCTTGAACATTAATGTTGATCAACTAATCAAACAACAAGAGCCATATGCAATAAAATCGCCATCAATTAATCAGGCTTTTCAATGCTGATCAGTTAATATTCAATCACACAATAGCCATTCTATCAGAATTTCTATCAAGTTAAGTGTCATAGATAAAAGAGCAATCGCGAAGAGCAACGACAGATGGCCAGGACCTTGCAGTCCGATTTACGATTACCACAAAGTCTTGCACACAAAACTTTTTTTCATGTACCATATAAGGACTCAACATGTGTTGGAACCTCTGTATTGTGATTCTGATTCCTATTATGCCTAGATAGAGTGGAACTCTTAGCCACATCTACTGACAACAAGTGTTGACTTGTGATTTGCTTCGACTTCATAATGGACCGTATGTTGGTGCCTTGCGGTTCCCTGGTAGTTTCTCTTGTCTTTGTTGGTCTTTGCTTGTAATCGTAAGGTTGACCCTCACGGTGCGTTGCGGTTGTGTTTGGTTTACTTCTATTTCGTTAATCCATTTGCATTGCAGGTGCAGTTGTTTACAATTTCTGCCTGGGGCAGTTCTTGTGTAGTTTTGCAGGTAAGGCCTATTAGCTCTTTACGTGTATTTTTTTAAGTTTTGGTTCATAAGCTAGCAATTCTTTGTGGGTAGAAACTTCAT
This sequence comes from Diphasiastrum complanatum, assembly GCA_029204225.1. Lineage (NCBI taxonomy): Eukaryota > Viridiplantae > Streptophyta > Lycopodiopsida > Lycopodiales > Lycopodiaceae > Diphasiastrum > Diphasiastrum complanatum. The sequence continues at coordinate 45,547,899 of CM055105.1, forward strand.
GTCTATTCAACATGCTCAATATTTGCATTATGCGTTGCTCACATTGATGTTTATTGGCATTTAAATTATATGTCGCCACGCGACATTTACTATCTGTCACCAAACCATTGCTGTGCAAAAACCATCCCTCTGGATTTACAGTCTGCAATATTATTACAATGTCGCCTGGGGCCGATTAAGTTACCAAGACATTTAATCATTGTTCTAATGTCGTTGAGACGTCGCTCACCTTGTCCGTTGCCTGGCAACATTCGATATCCGTCACCAAAAAACCGTCGTTACTCAAAACCATCCCCCGGGTTTTAAAGTCTGCAATATTATTACAGCATCGCTTGACGACGTTTATGATAAGGAGACGTTTATGCGTCGCTCAACTGCCGCCCTAACGTCGCTCACTTGGGACGTCATCGAGCGACGTGTAGTAACTATCGCTACATGTCATTTTTTTAGAAATTTGTTTCGGGACTGAACGTCGTGCGGCGACGTTCGGTCGTCAAGAAAGGTGTCGCTTTAATGTTGCTAAAAAAAGTATTGCAAAGAATCAAATATTGTATGTCGCACGACGACGATTAAGATATCGCAAAAGTGACATTCTTTTGCGACAATTAAAAAATTATATAGCTGTCGCTATTAAAATCGTGGAGCAATGTTTAATTTTTACTAAATAACGTTGCAAACTTTTGTCGCTATAAACATTTTTTGTAGTATTGTGAGGAAGATTTGAATATCACACATAATGAGGAGTCCAACTTGAGCATTTCAAACTTGGCGAGAATTGATCGAAGCAAAGCATATACTGAAAGCCTTGCTTAAGCTTTGATTATTAATTGCTCTCAAAGACTTATTTTTATGTATGTTGAAATCTATTTGCTTGAATAGACACAATTGTTTATTTGCCTCTCTTAAACTACATTTTTTTTTAATAGACATAATTGCTTATTTGCTTTTCTCAAACTACCTTTTTACATCAGTGAATTGTGTCAATACATGTTTTCTTTCGTGTTGAACCACAAAATGAACCTTTATATGTTATATCTGATTTTAATGGAGTATTAAGTAAACGTTGGGATAAAAAGCCTCCTCTTTCAAATGTTGATTATCACGAGGGAAAATGGTTGCAACTTCGACCTGGATGCTTAGAGTTCTTGGTGAAGTTGATATCAACTTAAGGTTGGAATCTGGTCAACCATGGTATTTAGAAATACTCTGAAGTCTTATAGCTACATTCAGCAAAAATTTGGTTGCAAGTTGCCCATGTTTATGCTCTGGTCTCAAGAAAATTGCTACCAAAGTGGTCTTATGAGACCTGATAACAAGCATGTTTGTGCAAGCTTCAAGCCTATGGCTAGTGTTTGGAAACACTTTGAAAAATTACAACATCAAAACACAATCCTCATCGATGATTCACCTTACAAAGCTTGCATGAGGCCACTTTACCTAATTTTCTATGCCAAGATTTTTTTTCTAAAACTGTCAACATGGCCCTCAGGGATATTGAATCTTGACATGGAAATTCAGCAATATTGAGGACTACCTATAGAAACCCAAAATTAGGGTCAAGATCTAGTGCAACAATCAATCTCTTGATCTTGATCATGGTCACATGATAAGAATTTATGTGAAACTTGCAAGGGAAGCCAAAATCTTGATCTTGAGCTTGATTCGATCTTGGCATAGCCTCTAAACCCTAGTAAGTGTTGTTCAAACTAAAAAAAGGCCAAGAAGACCCACAGACATAGCAAAATATTGATTTGGAGCTTGACTTAGGAAAATGTAGTTCAAACTCAAGATGAAGGCAAAGGAAGTCAAAATCTTGAGCATGCATTTTGAGCAAGTTTGAGGAGCACAAAATCAGACCTTGAGGTTGACCATAATAGTAGAAGATCCAAAAAATGGGTTTTTGATTGCAAAAGCTTGACTTGAAGCCACACAACCCTTGGAAATCTTACGAGAGATAAGCCTATATCTTGGTGTAGATCTTGAGCACTATTCTTATTACGAGGCATTGTAGCCTATATCTCTGTATATCTTGAGTAAGAAGTAGTCTTGAATCTCAAGGACATGTTTTAATGTCGTAAAGCCTCTTAGAAGCCATGAAGCAAGTCTTTACCAGACAAAGCTTGTCCCTGTGAATCTAAGAATAGTGCCATGAGATTTTTAGGTCAAGATCTTAAGATTGATTTGGGGGGAGAGATTATGAACTATGAAGGTCTTTAAAAAGGGATCTAAGATACAACCTTAGGCCACAAAGAGCCTTGTGTGTGTGTGTGTGTGTGTGTGAAGGTGGGAGGGGGGGGGTATTTTAGGAGTGAATTAAAAGGAATTTTGGATCCCAAGAGAGGAAAAGCCTCAAAGATTACAATGTTGAATTAATAAAAGATGAAAAATGAATGCTGTCTTCAAAACTTGATATGACAGATTTGGGCAAAGCTTAATATTGTCTAGGTATTCAAATTCAAAGAGACAAGAAGTAGAAGTTGATCTATATTTCTCAACAAATATACATTTACAATATGTTGATTAGAGATAATCTTCTGAATTGCAAGTTAGCTCACTCACCAATGGACCCAAGACTCAAATTGTCAAAGGACCAGTATCCTCAGATGATAGAATAGAAGGAGTAGATGCTTGAATACCCTTATCATTCGATAATAGGTTCTCTTAAATATGCAATGATCTGTACCAGACCAGACATAACTTTTGTTGTCAGTTCCTTAAGTCAATTTATGGCTAATCTTGGAATTACACATTAGGAGGCTCTCATTTGAGTTATGATATATGTTTGAGCTACTATGGACCTATGCATTTGTTACAGAGCAATTGACAACGACAAACTCAATATTCTCAATGGTTATTCAAATGCAAGTTGGGAAGGAGATGTAGACACTTGTAAATCCACATCTAAATTTACAATGTTCTTTTTTAGCAATGATCTCATTTCATGGAACAGTCGCAAGCAAACTTCGATACCTCTATCATCTACTGAATCAGAGTATATCGCAACCTCTCAAGATACAAAGGAAGTAGTGTGTTTGAGAAATTTACTTTCGCATGCTTGTCTGAAACAATATGCTTTGACAATTTTATTTTGTGATAATCAAAGTGCTATTGCTTTATCAGCCAACCCCAAATTTGTGATAATCAAAGTACTATTGCTTTATCAGCCAATCCCAAATTTCATTCAAAAAGTAAGCACATTGAATCTAAGTATCACTATGTCAGAAGCAAAGTTCTCGAAAAAGAGGTAAACTTGCAATACTTTTGAATGCTATAATTGTGACTTACGACATAATTAGTTGCCCTAATTGGATAAGCCTAAGTGACATCCCTCAATAGTATAATCAGCTGATAATTAGAGGAAAGAAATATAAAAAGTTTTATGTTGATGTTTCTACTTTAAATATTGCTAGCAGCACTTACTGCTTATTAGTGGAAGTGCATCAGATAGAGTTATCAGTTATTCAGAGATAATTTAAAGTATGAAGCAGAATCCACTATTGTTTTGTATTTGCATCATATGATTTGTACATGCCACTTACTAAATCAATTATAACTTCTTATTGCATTCAGTATTATGTCGAAATGTATGCAAGCTTCTCTGAAGTTATTTTATATATCTTAAATCTCTTATCGATTAGTCTGAATTATCAAATCTTTTGATGTTACAATATTCTATAATTGCTTGTCTACAAAATCAATTTAGTACAAAACACGACGATTGTCGTGGTAGCTTTGTTTGTTTTTTAGAGGTTTATTCATGCATTACAAGAAGGATTATTCCGCAAAGCCTCACAGTTTATCTTTTGACTTTGGCTCTATTACTATTGTCTAGTCTTTCCTTCTTTTAATAGCCCAATGGAAAAATCATTGAATCGTTGCATTTGTAGATTTCTAGTTTCTCAAGCTTATGCAAGTTGAATCCAATTGTTTGATGCTAATTGTTGAATCACGTCTCAAGAAGTATGGTTAATACTCGGAGAAGTTTTTCCCAATGGATGGCATGTGCATTGGTCTATACATGCTTAGTTAAGCATGCCAAAACTAGTGTAAAAACTGGGATGGGTGACCCAATGGTGGAAAAGCCTTTACATCTTTGATGTGGCAGAACTTCACCAAGGATTTCTTGTGGGATGTGATGTGTTGTACTGATCCATGGAGTAACCTCAAATGTCATTCTACATGGAGTAACCTCAAATGTCATTCTACAATGTCTCAGAGACCATGTTGTGAAAAATTGGCAAAAATCTAGCTTGGCAATTTCATGATTTTATGTTTGTGAGTACAATTCACATGTGTGGAGCATATTCTCACACGTGTAAAATAGTTTATCATAGCTTTAGGGGTTTGCTAAGTTTTTTATGTCAAGCATCTTGGTGTAGAGTTGTGATAGGGCCAAAAATTGGCATAGATGGCAAATTGGTCAAATCCACATGTAATGCCTCTATTGAGCCAAAAGTAGCTTATGATGCAATCTTGAGCTAGTTAGGCTTGTGACACTTGTGTTAATGTAATTTGATGAGTAATCAAGTCAAAGTGTTGGCTTTGGTCAAGGGGTCCAATAGAATTGCAAGATGGATGCATCACTCATCCAATAGCATTAGAGAGGCTAGGATTAGGGGTCCAATAGGATGCAAGGAAAGATCTCCACCCCGTCAGAATTTGCAGAATCGAAATCCAGTCGGAGGCATTACCAAGAGAAAAATCGACAAAAATGGTATCGAAAAATATAAACACAGTGGATTTCAAAATGTCGGCAAAGTGGGTATCCGAAATTATAGAAAAAGTGGAGACCCAAAACGTGGACAGAATGGAAGTTTCGAAATGCAGGCAAAGTAGGTTCGAAAATGTAAACAAAGAGGGTTTCGAAAATGTGGTGAAATTACAATTTACGATATCCAGACCGCAGTCACAGAGAAAAATCGACAAGGCAAGTATCACAGAGGCCAACCGGCATAAGCAGTTTAACGGGAAAAATTTATAACCTTGTAAAAGTGAAGATTAAGAAGATTGGGTCAAAAAGATTCTTTTAAAGATGACATTTTACACATGTGGAAAAGAGGAGAGAAGTTTTTGAATATTCACAAAAAAGCAAAGTTAAGGGGGCCCTCCACCACCATCTATAAGAAGACCCAAAAACGTTGAGCAAAAAGGCTGGATCAATTTTAGAAGAGTGAAGAGTGCTGCTCATAGGTGGTTCTGCTGTACTGATTTGCTGCAATGCTGCTATACTGAGATCATCCTGAGTTTTGTTCTTGAATTAGTTCTGATATTCTGTTACTCCGCTGCGGTGATGGGTTATGCAGCTATACCGATGGGCCTGCACCTACCCCAGTTGGTGATGGACCTGAGTTGCTGGTATGCTGCTGAGAACCATCTTGATGTGCTACTGTAGAGAGAGTCCACTGTTCGGATGTTGCTCGGGACCTTCTGAGGTATTGATGAAGAAGAGAGAGAATTGCTGAAGGTACTGAGTTGAGTTCAGAAGTGGAGAGTCCTGAGTAGGCATTGTTGAGTTGTTGTTGGAGAGGAATATGTTTGTTTCGAGTAAAGAGGTCGTGAAGTGAAGTATGTAATCATGTTGCTAGAGAATTCTGAGAGAGTATCGAAAGGCTACTACCATGTTTGAGTTATTAAAGGTTCGTTGTCACATAGATTGATGTATGTTATCTCAGTTAAGAGACTCATGTCACGTTGGAAATACCGTCATGCCCATTAGATAGAGTTACTTTGAAGTTTGTTCTGAGGAGAATGAGTATCCAGCTGAGATTCCTTTGGTTAGCCGGGAAAGTAATGTTCAATCAACAGCAGTTGAGTCTGTCCAAGGACTAGAGAAAGAGCTACAGATGTATGTGCAAGATAGAAGGAGTGAATGAACCCACGTTCTAAGTATCATGTCTATGTATACTTGTCAAGCTGACTTTGCAAATTGAGGCTCAGTAACGAATCGCTGCATAGAGCTGCAGATGATGAGTGAGTTATTTCAGTGAATCGCTTGAAGCTGCTCAGAAGGATCACACGAACTGCTAGAAGAACGCAGGTATCCAACAAGTTGTTTTAGCTTATGCCTATGGCTTCTTCACGTGATTACAAGAGCACATTCCTAAGAGCTGTCATAACGGAGTGCTGACTACCAGACCATCGCTATTCCAACTGCCTGAATCATCACCAAGTTCAGTATTACTATACATTGTCTAAGCGTTAGTTTTCACATCTCGAGGTGAAAGTTATGATGTGTCTCTGTGTTCAAGCCACGATTTTCAAGCTTTCTGCTGGAGTCTAAAATTGAAACTGATCACATGTTGAGATAAAATCACTATTATCGTTTAAAGGAGTCTCTGCTCCATCGCTACACTTAAGAGACATCAGCCAAAAAGTCAGATATGAGGAGTCGATGCTCCATCGCTGACAGAGAGACATTTTTAAACTCTCCTTGCTCAGCAGTCAGTATCCAGTTCCAGCAAAGAAAGCTAGCTTTCCTGCGTGCAGGTAGAAGTATGTATGGTGGTCAGTAGCCACGTTTAATCCATCCAAGGAATAAAATCTGTAACTACTGAGTAACCAGAGAGAGAGCCAGCGCGCTGTTTTCTTCTCCTCCCTCACAGAGTAGAAGAGTGTCAGGAAGTCATCATCAATGAGCTAGATCAGATAGCCGCAGAACCAATGAAACCAGACCCGTATATGAGCGCAGTCCATCGCTGCTCCAGAATGCAATGAGGAGTGCCTACGTTGATCAGAGACGCAGCCAGCCCACAAAGTCCTGCATGAATGCAATAGAGTGAGCAGCTAGTCTGAGATATGGTCAGTAAAAGAGATCCATGAACCGTGAGAAGATGAAAGGAACTGAGGTTCAGATATTCGAAGGCAGAAGACCTGTGAAGAAGTGACATATGGAGAGCATTCTTGAGGTGAATCGATCAAGTTTCAGGAAGCACTGAGGTATACTTTTACTATGCATTATGAGTTTAGGAGTAGTAGATGGGTTGCATGATGTTCATATCCACTGAAAACGTTATTGCCAATTGCTGCTACTACATACGACGTTACTTCGTCATTTATAAGTTGGCGTGTGGAATGAAATATAGAATCCGCTACTTTGCCTGACTAGATAGAACTATAGATATGCGATTATTACTCAGCGCCATGACTATATTAAGTAACGAGAATGGTATGATAGCATGAATTTTAGCAGAGTCAATAATTGCAAAACAAGGATGCATGGTTGCATGGGGTAACCTAGATGGTATGATTGGCATAAGGAAATAGCCAACACTGTTTAAGCTACTTTTTTCAAACTACTTCAGTATGACGTATTAGCAATCTGAATGATTAATGATCGGTGTTATGAAATGATACCAAGTCAATATAAGTGCACGCTTTAGATGGTACTTTTTGTGAATCTTTGACAATTTCATGATTGCTGAAGTAAAGTGAACTGCTTGATTAAAAATTCCATGTATAAGTTATGTACTGTGTTATGAAAAATTGAATTAACCGACCCTCTTGAAACATAGAGGCGGTTTTTATACCTGGCGAGGGTGAAACATACCTCCCGGGCTAGGAGCTTTTACAGTGAGTGTTCCGCATTTAGAAACTCCCTGCCCAAGTTACTCGTTGAAACACAAGGGCCTTGGGAGGTGTACACTCGACCGCCTAACTCCCAAGGTGTTTGAAACCCATGAGCACGGAAAAATTGAGAAAAGATTGCAAAAGTGTAAAAGTCAATGTTAATGGTTTAAATGGTACGTAACCCAGACATTGGACTCACCGTTAACAATACGAAGATTTACTTTAGATGTTACACTTTAGATTCACTAGACTGTGAGGATTGCTTCGTGAGTTTTAGAGTTTTTTCCCCATACAGTATGACTTAAATCTATGTTTGACATTACCATCAACAACACTCATTGCACAATAAATTTCATATGCATAATATAGTGGTGGGATGTAATGGGGAGGATGAGTACAGTGGGATGTAATGATTGACTGTGGAAAATAGAAAAAAACTACACAAGTAAGGGATTCGGGTACATATGCCCCTCACAAACAATTACTCCATACTGAAAAAGGAGTAGTAACAGTATTTACCAAGAGAGGACTCCTAGGTTACACACCATTAACTGTGACCGGGTTGGAAGGGGGATACATTCCCAATATTGACACCTCATCGACGAAATAATGCATATCAATAGCAATATAGAAAAAAAATAAACCAGTGGGAATGAGTGCTTAGCAGAAATCATCCATACCAAGGCTATCACCTGTTCGGAAATTCATCCTCAGTAAGAAAGAGATGCTTATTGTGACTGACTAGTATGATACCAAACTCATATCACACGCTGAACTAGTCAAGGTAGAAAACTACAAAATTCATTAGACGGATTGATTGCATCCATATCCATGCATCATGCATCGGTTCTGAAAGATAAAGATGAGCATTTCTCTTACATGGTCAATAGGGCATGTGTTTGATTGAATAGGAGTATAAACAGAATGGGTTTGAGAGGAAAGATTGGGTGAGTAGAAACAATGCAGTGGGGTGGGGAGTGAGCAAAAGAGGGCTGTGGCCCTAATAGATCTGGTTGTACCTATTGAAAAAGTAGTAGTATTTGATCACTCCAGAAATCATCTAGTTATTTGGAATAGATTTGAGAGTTGAAAGGCTTAATGTACTGTCACTCATCACAAGTTCTCACACACTAGTGCATCTGCATTACTCATGAAGGCATTGTTGTTGAGTTTACATATCAAGTTACAATCAAGGATCTTGATATAGTGGAGAGAGGATTAGCCAAAGCCTTGACACAATCTTGTTCTGTAAGTAAGAGCTATTTGATCAAAGGGACACTGAGCCTCCCTACTTATGAGAGAAAAAGTTTTAGCATGATAAGAAAGTACCATCTAAGTGCATGAGTAACTCTTTGTCCAGATTGAGAGTAGTTGATCATTACCCATTGTGTCGCAACATTCAATTCCATCTAGTGAGGTGAAAAACATTGAACTGTATCAGTCCCCCTGATGGAAGTAGATCTACAATGCATATACACTACACTGTGCACATTAGACACACTATTGAAAAGTTGCATCCATGATCCACAACTCTGAGATCTTGCATCTGCATTGCCAATTATGCATGGAACTGAAAATTGGGCATATTGTCATACCCTGCCGGGAAATGGGTGCGTATGCCAAAGTAGGAAGACGGGATGGATGTGATGCAGATACTACCACGATCTTTTGTTGTCTAATTTTGGGGCTTCAAATCGATGGCCTTAGAATTTGTGTTAAGAACCAGACTCCATGCCCAATGGATGAGGCGATTATGAACCAACACCATGAACTTCACCATGAGCAGTTAGCACTACACAATACCATGTATTGAGCCTGTTGACCAAACCAAGTTGCAGAACCAAAAATTCCAGGTCCGCCGTATGAGGACCATACTACCCAATGGAGGTTGCCAATGTTAGCCGAATTTTTGACGACAAAAAATGGGCTAATTTGAAGCAAAAAGTAGCTACAAAGTATTTGACAAGCACCAAAACACTGTGAATACGACGAAAGTTGAAGCAACCTATTGGACCAAAAGGGGTCCCAGCCCGCCCTTAAAGTGGCTAGACACGTTAATTAGTAGTAGATAATATATCTGTACAAACGGTCTAAGGAACCGTCAAAAATATTAGACACAGGTCGGATTTTGTAAGATCGAAGAAAAATGCCAGTCCATGGATCAATAGGTCCTAGCCCGCCTAAATGTGGCTAGCCAGAAGTTTTACAGCCTTAAAATTGGCCCGATAGTAAAAATGTCGGCAATGCCCAGCAAAATTTTGATATACACAAAAATATTTATTAACACCTAATACCTTTTGTTTTTCAGGAGCGGTCGGTTTCTTCTCAAGATTGCTCTGTCTGTCACTTGTAACCTCGTCAGAATTTGCAGAATCAAAAACTGGTCAGAGGCATTACCAAGAGAATAATCGACAAAAATGGTATCAAAAAATATAAACACATTGGGTTTCAAATGTCGGCAAAGTGGGTATCAGAAATTATAGAAAAAGTGGAGATAAAAAACGTGGACATAATGGAAGTTTCGAAATGCAGGCAAAGTAGGTTCGAAAATGTAGACACAGAGGTTTCAAAAATGTGGTGAAATTACAATTTACAATATAAGAACCGCAATCAGAGAGAAAAATCAGCAAAGCAAGTACCAGAGAGGCCAACTGGCCTAAGCAGTTTAACGGAAAAAATTATGACCTTGTAAAAGTGAAGATTAAGAAGATGGGTCAAAAATATTTTTTTAGAGATGACCTCACCCAAGTGACATCACATTGGGTGATGTCACAAGACTGGCAAGTGGCTGATGTGATAGGCCCTACATATTTTACACATGTCGAAAAGAGGAGAGAAGTTTCTGAAGATTTAAAAAAAAGCAAAATGAAGGGGGGCCCTCCACCACCATCTATAAGAAGGCCCAAAAACAAAGGCCCAAAAACGTTGAGCAAAAAGGTTGGATCAATTTTAGAAGAGTGAAGAGTGATGCTCATAGGTGGTTCTGCTGTCCTGATTTGCTGCAATGCTGCTATACTGAGATCATCCTAAGTGTTGTTTTTGAATTAGTTCTGATATTCTGTTACTCTACTGCGGTAATGGGTTATGCAGCTATACTGATGGGCCTGCACCTACCCCAGTTGCTGCTATGCTGCTAAGAACCATCTTGATGTGCTACCGTAGAGAGAGTCCAATGTTAGGATGTTGCTCGGGACCTTCTGAGGTATTGATGAAGAAGAGACAGAACTGCTGAAGGTACTGAGTTGAGTTCAGAAGTGGTGAGTCCTGAGTAGGCATTGTTGAGTTGTTGTTGGAGAGGAATATGTTTGTTTCCAGTAAAGAGGTCGTGAAGTGAAGTATGTAATTATGTTGCTAGAGAATTCTAAGAGAGTATCCAAAGGCTACTACCATGTTTGAGTTATTAGGATAGAGTTACTTTGTTCTGAGGAGAATGAGTATCCAGCTGAGATTCCTTTGTTTAGCCTGGAAAGTAATGTTCAATCAACAGCAGTTGAGTCTGTCCAAGGACTAGAGAAAGAGCTACTGATGTATGTGCAAGATATAGGGAGTGAATAAACCCACGTTCTAGGTATCATGTCTATGTATACTTGTCAAGCTGACTTTGCAAATAGAGGCTGAGTAACATACCGCTGTATAGAGCTGCAGATGATGAGTGAGTTATTTCAGTGAATCGCTTGAAGCTGCTCAGAAGGATCACACTAACTGCTAGAAGAACGCAGTTATCCAACAAGTTGTTTGAGCTTATGCCTATGGCTTCTTCACGTGATTACAAGAGCACATTCCTAAGAGCTGTCAGAACGGAGTGCTGACTATGCCATCGTTATTCCAACTGCCTGAATCATCACCAAGTTCAGTATTACTATCCATTGTCTAAGCTTTAGTCTTCACATCTCGAGGTGAAAGCTATGATGTGTCTCTATGTTCAAGCCACGATTTTCAAGCTTGCTGCTGGAGTCTAAAATTGAAACTTGTTAAGAAATAGCCACCCACATGGCAGTAGTTATCAACCACTCTCCCTTGATTTCAGAAAGTAGCTGAGAGATTTGTGCAATCATTTGACACAACTGCCAGTTGGTAGTAACTTCCTATTGTTTAGCATTGATTTACTCATGATAGGTGATAGTAAGAAACCATAAAGCTATTGCAAACGTTTTAGCATTCAGCCCGGTAGAGATAGAGTGAGCATAAAGCTCTCAATGAAACACAAAAGAAATTGAAGCTGTACAAATCTTTACCCAAGTCGTGGGCCAGCACAGTTGAGATGCTGATTGCTACCAAGTGTGGAGAATCGTGGAGCTCAGTTGTGAGCACTTTGCTTGACTTGAAAACCATGACCAGTTTGCAGGAAGGCTCTTCAAGTGATGAACAAGCTTGTCATGCCAAAAACAAGCATAAGCAAAGGAAGTTTTCAGCAAAAAGACAAGCTAAACAACAGCAAAACAATGATGATCACCAAGAAGAAGGTGACCATCAAGAAAAGGCGGAGAGTGATGGTAAGAATCACTCCAAGCACAAAGGCATACGATGCTGGAACTGTAGCGGTTATGGGCATGTGGCCAATCAATGCCCAAGCAAACCTTCCTACAAGCCCAAGAAGGAAGTACATGTAGTGGAAGGAGACACCGTTGTTAAAGAGTCATGTCTTGTGGAGGAAGCAGCCTATGCCTCTCAGAAACCAGCCACACTCACTATCAATTCTGGATGTACATCCATAATGCTCAACGATTGTGAGCTTCTTAGTAATGCAAGGAGGAGCGATAAAGGTGGAGTGCAGCTAGGCACTAACGCTGAAGTTGAAGTACAAGCCATTGGTAATTTCTGTTTGCCCCTTTCTCATGGTGAATGTGCAATTTTTGAAGGAGCTCTACATGTGCCACAACTTCGCAAGAATCTGATTTCAGTAGCTCGGATTGCTGATCAAGGTTTTGTGAGTGTGTTTTATGGCCATGAAGTCCTCTTTTACAAGAAAGGAGTAAGCACTGTTGGGGAGGAGGCTACAAGAGGATCTAGAATTGGCAACTTATATGAAATGAAGATGTTGCCTACCTCTCAAGCGTTGATGACCAGCGAAGAAGAGACAACATTATGGCATAAAAAGCTTGGCCATATCAGTTTCAAGACCATTGACCTTATGCAAAAGTAGCAACTAGTGGTTGGTATGCCACCTCTACAAATTCCTTCAGCTCAACCTATATGTGAAGCTTCCATGAGAGGCAAGCAACACCGAAGATCCTACACAGCAGTAGGAAAGAGGGGAAATGAGCTTCTTGGTATTGTACATTCTGATTTGTGTGGTAAAATGACCAAACCAAGTAGGAGTGGTGCTTTGTATTTCATCTCTTTTAATGATGATAAGAGTAAGCACACTAATGTTTTTTTCCTCAAGCACAAAAGTGATGCATTCAAAGCTTTTCAAGATTACAAAGCTGACGCTGAAGCACAATGTGAAAAGAAGATTAGGATCCTTAGAACCGATGGTGGTGATGAATTTGTGAATAATGAATTTAACAATTTTTATACAAATGAAGGGATTCTACGATAGGTCACAACACGTTACACTCCACAATTAAATGGTGTTGCTGAGCGAAAAAATTGCACAATAGTGGAGGTAGCAAGGAGTCTCTTGGCTGCATGAAATCTTGATCAAATCTTTTGGCAGGAAGCAGTTGTTACAACAGTTTATATTGGGAATAGGCTGCCTACGATGGCCTTGAACAAGTCTACACCATTTGAAATGTGGTGTGGGGAAAAGCCCAACTTATCAAATCTTCATGTATTTGGTTATGTGTATTATGTTCACATTCCTGAAGAGATTAGAACTAAATTTGAGGATAAGAGTATAAGATGCATGTTTATTGGTTATAGCATGACATCTTATGGATACAAATGTCTTGACTCTAAGACAAATAAAGTAGTGGTGAGCTCAGATGTTGTGTTTGAAGATCATGTAATGTTTAATTCTGAAAATTGTAACAAGTCTCAACCTGTTTTTATTGAGGGGGATAGGCTTGTTCCTAACCCTGTACAGCTTTGTGGGGAACGTCAAGAGATTCTTGTGCATGTATCGGAAACACCTGCAGTTGTGGAGGAGCAACACCTCGAGGATGCTGGCATTGAACATATACGAGAGGAGCAGCATGAGGTAGCTGAAAGTTCTATGCCTAGAACCAGAAAGCCATCTTGCAAAGTAATAAAAAATGCTCAAGCTTGCACCATTGAGCATTGTCTACTCACTTTGGAAGAAAAACCAAAGACAATCGAAGATGCACTTAGCAGTCCAGAGGCAGCCCAATGGAGAGCTGCTGCAGATTCAAAAATGCATTCAATGGAACTTAATAAGGTTTGGGTACTTGTCAATTTGCCTCTCGGAAGGAATGTTGTAGAAAGTAAGTGGATATTCAAGAAAAAATATGATGCTGATAATAAACTTGAAAGGTTCAAAGCTCGAATAGTCGCTAGAGGTTTCATGCAACTCTATGGTGTTGACTATGAAGAAGAAACTTTCTCTCCTGTTGTTCATATGGATATTAGGACTATGCTACCAATCGTAGCTGAAGAGGACCTGGAAATTCACCACATGGATGTGGACACTACATTTCTCAATAGCGACCTGCACAAAAAAGTCTTTATGAGCCATCCACCGGGATTTATAGATCCCAAACATCCTAGAAAAGTATGTCTTCTCAAGAAGGCTATGCCAGGGCTGAAACAATCAGCCAAAGAATGGAACACCAAGTTTGGTAAAACAATGCATGAGCTTGGTTTCATAGAATCTAGTGTTGTCACTAGTGTTTACATATTGAATCATACAAATCTGCTTGTAATCTTGTTATATGTTGATGATTTATCAATCTCTGGAAAAGACAAGAAGCAAGTGAAGGAAATCAAAGAAGCCTTGAAGGAGCGTTTTAGGATGAAAGACCTCGGAGAAGCCAAGTTTTTTCTTGGAATTAAGATTTATCGTGATTGTGAGAAAGGGCTTTTTCACATAAGTCAGGGAAAGTACGTTAGGAAAATGCCTAACACTTTCAATATGGCAGATTGTAAGCCATCTCACATTCCTATGGAGACTAATCTAAAGCTTTTTGAAGAAGAAAGCAATGATCAGCATGATAAGTATGCTAACATTCCTTATAGGCAGATCATTGGTAGTCTCATGTACCTTATGGCTTGCACCAGACCAGATATATGCTACTCTGTCATAACATCAAGTCAGTTTAATAATAGTTTTTTTAAAAAGCATTCGATTTTAGTCAAAAGAGTGCTTTGATACTTAAAGTCTACCCAAGACTTTGGGATCTTATATTCAAAGAGCAATCAAAGCATTCTAACCATGTGAAAATGTAGACACAGAGGGTTTCAAAAATGTGGTGAAATTACAATTTACGATATCAGAACCGCGATCACAGAGAAAAATCGGCAAAGCAAGTACCAGAGAGGCCAACCGGCCTAAGCAGTTTAACGGGGAAAATTTATAACCTTGTAAAAGTGAAGATTAAGAAGATTGAGTCAAAAAGATATTTTTAGAGATGACCTCACCCAAGTGACATCACAAGACTTGCAAGTGGATGATGTGATGGGCCCTACATATTTTACACATGTTGAAAATTGGAGAGAAGTTTTTGAAGATTGACAAAAAGCAAAATGAAGGGGGCCTCCACCACCATCTATAAGAATGCCCAAAAACGTAGAGCAAAATTGCTGGATCAATTTTAGAAGAGTGAAGAGTGCTGCTCACAGATGGTTCTGCTGTACTGATTTGCTGCAATGCTGCTATACTGAGATCATCCTGAGTTTTGTTTTAAATTAATTCTCATATTCTGTTACTCTGCAAAAAGGCTGGATCAATTTTAGAAGAGTGAAGAGTGCTGCTCATAGGTGGTTCTGGTGTACTGATTTGCTGCAATGCTCCTATACTGAGATCATCCTGAGTTTTGTTCTTGAATTAGTTCTGATATTCTGTTACACTGCTGCGGTGATGGGTTATGCAGCTATACCGATGGGCCTGCACCTACCCCAGTTGGTGATGGACCTGAGTTGCTGGTATGCTGCTGAGAACCATCTTGATGTGCTACTGTAGAGAGAGTCCACTGTTAGGATGTTGCTCGGGACCTTCTAAGGTATTGATGAAGAAGAGAGAGAATTGCTGAAGGTACTGAGTTGAGTTCAGAAGTGGTGAGTCCTGAGTAGGCATTGTTGAGTTGTTGTTAGAGAGGAATATGTTTGTTTCCAGCAAAGAGGTCGTGAAGTGAAGTACGTAATCGTGTTGCTAGAGAATTCTGAGAGAGTATCGAAAGGCTACTACCATGTTTGAGTTATTAAAGGTTCGTTGTCACATAAATTGACGTATGTTATCTCAGTTAAGAGACTCATGTACGTTGGAAATACCGTCATGCCCATTAGATAGAGTTACTTTGTTCTGAGGAGAATGAGTATCCAGCTGAGATTCCTTTGGTTAGCCCGGAAAGTAATGTTCTATCAACAGCAGTTGAGTCTGTCCAAGGACTAGAGAAAGAGCCACTGATGTATGTGCAAGATAGAAGGAGTGAATGAACCCACGTTCTAAGTATCATGTCTATGTATACTTCTCAAGCTGACTTTGCAAATTGAGGCTCAGTAACATACCGCTGCATAGAGCTGCAGATGATGAGTGAGTTATTTCAGTGAATCGCTTGAAGCTGCTCAGAAGGATCACACTAACTGCTAGAAGAACGCAGGTATCCAACAAGTTGTTTCAGCTTATGCCTATGGCTTTTTCACGTGATTACAAGAAAACATTCCTAAGAGCTGTCATAACGGAGTGCTGACTACCAGACCATCGCTATTCCAACTGCCTGAATCATCACCAAGTTCAGTATTACTATACATTGTCTAAGCGTTAGTTTTCACATCTCGAGGTGAAAGCTATGATGTGTCTCTGTGTTCAAGCCACGATTTTCAAGCTTGCTGCTGGAGTCTCAAATTGAAACTGATCACATGCTTAGATAAAATCACTATTATCGTTTGAAGGAATCTCTGCTCCATCGCTACACTTAGAGACATCTGCCAAAAAGTCAGATATGAGGAGTCGATGCTCGATCGCTGACAGAGAGGCACTTTTAAACTCTCTTTGCTCAGCAGTCAGTATCCAGTTCCAGCAAAGAAAGCTAGCTTTCCTGCAGCGTGCAGGTAGAAGTATGTATGGTGGTCAGTAGCCACATTTAATCCATCCAAGGAGTGAAATCTGTCCTAACTAGTGAGTAACCAGAGAAAGAGCCAGCGCGCTGTTTTTTCTCCTCCCTCACAGAGTAGAAGAGTAGTATGTGTCAGGCAGTCATCATCAATGAGCTAGATCAGAGAGGATCAGAACCAAAGAAACCAGACCCGCAGATAAGCGCAGTCCATCGCTGCTCCAGAATGCAATGACGAGTGCCTACGTTGATCAGAGGCGCAGCCAGCCAAAGTCCTGCATGAATGCAATAGATTGAGCAGCCAGTCTGAGATATGGTCAGTAAAAGAGATCCATGAACCGTGAGAAGAAGAAAGGAACTGAGGTTCAGATATTCGAAGGCAGAAGACCTGTGAAGAAGTGACAGACGGAGAGCATTCTTGAGGAGAATCGATCAGTTTCAGGAAGCACTGAGGTATACTTTTACTATACATTATGAGTTTAGGAGTAGTAGATGGGTTGCACAGTGTTCTTATCCTTGTTGAGTGACGTGGGCAAAAATCAAAATGTTGTTACGTTTGCTGACTGTTTGATCGATTAATCCACTGAAAACGTTATTGCCAGTTGCTGCTATTACTCATGATGTTACTGACTTCGTCATTTATAAGTTGAGGTGTGAAATGAAATATAGAATCCGCTACTTTGCCTGACTAGACAGAACTATAGATATGTGGTTATTGCTCAGCGCCATGACTGTATTAAGTAACGAGAATGGTATGATAGCATGCATTTTAGCAGAGTCAATAATTGCAAAACAAGGATGCATGGTTAGCAGTTGACTTGACTAGTAGAAAAGTAGCTAACTTTGTCAACCTGCCCACCACAACCCAAATAGAATCATTTTGGCGTTGGGTCCTTCGAAGTCCAACCACAAAATCCATAGATATATTTTCCCATCGTTTTTGAGGGATATCTAGGGATGTAACAACCTTCTAGTCTTTAAGCGTTCATCTTTGGCTAACTGACAAGGTCTACAGTTAACCACATAAGACTCGACAAATGGCTTGAATTCTACACAGGAAACTTCATGACACTCATAAAGAATCTTTTTCTTTAACTCATCCGTTGGCACACAAACATTTCCATTCCGAAATAGTAAACCACCTCGGATAGAGAACTGTTCCGCTATCTTCTTATTTTTCTTAGGAACCTAAGACCCCTGTGAGTAAATCTTTATTCCATTCTCATTTTTTCATGTCTCCATCATCTTCCAGATGGGACCAAAATGAGAATCCGATTCTTCACAACTCCCTCTCAGTGAAAGATATAGATCAGTGGAATTCTGGGTGAATCAAAGTTCATTGAATTCACCATTCTGACTAAGCACATCTGCAACTTGGTTAGAGCTGCCCTTGACATGTTGGATCTCATGATCAAATTCCTACATAAGCTCAGCCCAACAAGCTTTACGGCCCCTCAGATCATTTTGATTTCAAAAATGGTGATCTGTATACACTATAAACTGACTACCATAAAGGTAATGCCTCTAGGTTTTAAGTGCATGTATCATAGCAAATAACTCCTTCTCCTGAGTTGTATAACACAACTTAGGCCCTGTAAGTTTCTTGCTTTCAAACGCTATCAGCTTATATTCCTGTAGAAGAATCGCCCCTATCATTGAATCACTCACGTCAGGTATATCAGGATTCGTGATTTGTTAAAAAGGAGCTAAAACAACCATTTGCTTGAGTTTCTCAAAGCATTGGTTCAATTCACCATTCCACTCTTTGGTCAAATTATTTAAAGGTGCTGCAACTTTTGCATACTCTTCAATTGACTTACGAAAAAAAACTATAAAACCGAGAAAAGATTAAACTGTTTTAACCATCTTTGGTATCAACCACTCAAGCACTGTCTTGACCTTACTCTTATCAAATCTTCAACCCACTACAGGTGATCTTATGACTAAGGTACAATAGCTCATGCTTAAAGAACTCACATTTAGATTCTTTAGCATTAACCTTCTCTAGTATGAGAATATCTAAGACAGTCTTAAGATGACTCAAATGCTTCTTAAGTGTCCTACTGTAGATGAGAATGGCAAAAATGAAGCAATACTAAAAGAACAATCGCAATCACAATTATCTTTATTAATTTCCAACTTAAGATTTTCTTTACCTGGCATCTCAATAGTTTGAGCTGTGCCTTTCTTTCATTCTGGGCAGAATTTTATAACGTGTCTAGGCTTACTACAATGAAAACACACATTGGTACTTCTAGGACAAATGTTTCTTTTGTCTAAACTCAGATGCAGCTTGATCTAGTTTGTCAAAATACTTAGATTTTTATTACCACGAACTTTTTTCTTTTCTTTCTTCTGGCTGGGTCCGGATGATCCAGATGGATTAGCCTGTAATTGCTTTCTAGATGCCACCACTGTGGAATCATACGCTTTCGCGACACAGACGACGTCATGGAAAGTTTGAAGCACATTATGCTTACACTCATTCTGATAATCTGTAGGCAGGCCTAGGATAAATTTCCACAATGTCAGTTTTGCATCGAATGAGGGAACTTTATTCCATAAATCCATAAAATCTTGCAAGTACGAGTCCAAAATTCGAATACCCATTTTGCAGTTAACAAATTTTTGGTAGTAATCTGAGTTGTCTACAACCACAAACGACTTTTTGAACACTTCCATAAACTCATCCCATGTGGTAGGTTTAGGTTGAAGATCACGCCACCATGACAAAGATTTCCTACGGAAGAATAGAATAACACTCTCAATTTTTTTTTCTTCAATAATTCCGTGTAGATTAACGTAATCGATCCACTTGGATAACCAGTCATCTACAACCTCGGGTTTTTTCTCTTTCTTCTTTCCCAAAAATGGTTCAATCTAAAATCCCAAATTCGGTGCAGATAAAGTTTTCACTTGATTTAATAGTACTTCCATTTGTTGATCCCTAACAATGTTCTTGTTGTTTATTTCATTAAGTGATTGGCTTAACGACTTGCAAATTTGCAGATAGGTAGGCATAGGCACCTGACCATCAAGAGCTACATTTGCATCACCATCTGCCATATTCATTTCCTGACATACAAAATTAGCTTAATTAGTCGAGATTTAAATCATCAACTAATAAGTGAAATAATTAGGACCTTTATAACTAGCCGATATCTCACAACAAGGTCATTCACTCATTTAAGCAAATTTTGTCAAATCAATATCAGATCAATTTAAACAACAACGACTTTTTGGACCAAAAGAATTTAAAAAATTTACGAAAAATTGGGATTTTCAAAGACCTGCTCGAAATGAACCCACTGTGAAAATTCATTTCTCAAATTCATAGGCACTGTCACAAATCGAGATCGTTTCGAAAGATCCTGCATGCATCAGACTTAACATGCATTGTCTATTTCGAATTTTTTTTTTTTTTCGTAAATAGCCTATCCACTAGGAAATTTGCTTTCTGATCTAGAATTTTCAAAAATAGCTTCATGCAAGAAATCTACTGATCCATCCATTGATTACGCATGAAACATGCATCCAAGCATGCATACAGGTCAATCCATATGTTTCCATCAACAGACAAGCACCACACATAGTTACAAGCATGCATGCATCAAAACATTTCCAAAATTTTGCAAAATTTAGCTCAAAAATTGCCAAACTTCAGATGACCATAACTTTCTCTACAGCACACCAAATTGGTCATTGTAAAGCACAGTACGGAGGGAGACTGGGTCTACAGGACACTTTTTACATCACCCTGCCACCAAGGCTTCACATAAGCGAGCAGTAAATGGCCAAAATTCAGGTAGGAGGGCGCACTTTTGGTAGGTGGTATCTTCAAAAAAACAACTTTAGCCCAATATGCAGCCAATCAGAGGTTACAAGCACTCTACTAAGGTTTATTAGAGAGGCATTGAATCTTCAAATAGGTTCAACAAGAAATCATAAGCTCAGATCATGCAAAAAATGCATTTTTGGCCTCCTTTAAGAAGCAAAACTTCAACATGGTGTCTAATGCTCACCTATCCTAATTGGATGCATGATGGCTCAAATTAGAGGCAATCCATCATATCTTAAAGCTTGTAATGAGAACTAACAGGTTCAGACCCCCATTTGATAGGTATTCTTGCCCAAAAATCCCCAAAAAAACATTAATTTTTGATGTTTTGAAACCCCTAATGGTGTCCAATCCTAACCAAATTTCATGACATCCTTGGGAAAATTTCATTACAGCTTTGAAAGATGTGCATGCAAAATATCGGCTTTGAATTTTGAGAACTACCACAAAATTAGTCCAAAAAACATCAAAAAACCATAATTTTTGTCCAAATTTAACCAATTTTGACCAAAATTTGTGGGTCAAATCCTCAAATAAGTGCAATCTAGTCCTAAAACCTGTAAATCCATTACATGCAAGCACTACAAGTTCTGATTTTAGTCAAATATGGATTCTATAACCCATTTCTAGTCCAAAAACTCCAATTTGTGGTCCTAAATCATTATCTAATCATACTTTTGACTATTCAAACATCATGCATTCATTAAATCGTATCATTAATGATTGTAAAAAAGCAAGTACAAATTGGAAAATGTACTACATTAGTACCTATGATCAATTCCAAGCAAAAAACCTCAAATTTAGGTGAAAAATTCACTAAAACCATAAAAAATCCTATGATTTCCATCAAAATTCATGGATCAAATCCACAGTTATGATCTTTAGGCTGAAAGTACACCAAGGATCTGAGAATCCACTTACTTGGATATGAATTCCACCACCTAGAAGAAAAGCAGAGAGATACACCCAAAAAGCTGCAAAAATCGAAGATCCTCAAGCCCCACCTCCTGATTGATGTGATCCAAGCTCTGATACCACTATAACGATCGCCAAGTGAAGATCTTCAAGAATCCTGTCACAGGCAAACCAAAAGAACACCTGTGGAGCATAAACCACCCAACCAACATGAAGAGGCTAGTTAATACCCCAACCCTTCATTCCCAAGCCATAGTGAATGAATACAAGAGAGGAGAGGAAAACCTGGCTCAAGAAACTGAATTTCCAATAGGGAGAGTTTCCATGGTAAGTATTCTCTCTTCCAAAAGAGAATATTCTCCTTAGGATCCCCATGCAGCTCGTATGATTATTAATTACTTGTATCAACCACGTCCGGAATGACGTAGCATAACTAATAACCACATTCAACTAGAGTGATCGGCTATCCACATAAGGAATTATGCCGATTTTCTTATACATAACATGGACGTAATAGTCCTCCTATCAAGTGGCAAGGGTCGGCTTTCCATAGTTTTCCATGCATCGATCAGAGGAAGGGTCAGGGTTTAGGGGTGCTCTAGGAGAGTGGTTATGTGAGCCTATGGTCATGCACTCCTATCACTTTCCATTCAGCTATGGTTGGGAGGAGACTGAGCAGCCACCTCCTATGTTTGCATGAACTCATGCTTTGTACAGGTTTATGGACAATGATCATGCTTTGAACATGTTTAGTGGCAGTGTAAATCTAAAATTTCGTAGAGTTTTTGTAAATAGCCATTCCTTGTGATGAAGTTTTGAAGTTCTGGTGAGATAGAATCTGACACCTCTTCCCTAAAAGACTCCCCAAAGCCCCCTCTCTTCGAGGATCAACCTCATCTTCCAACTCCAATTGGCATGGTTTCATCCCTCAAGCTTCGCCATGATCTTTGGATTGATTGCCCCTAATGTTTCTCACAACATATCTCAAATATTTCTTCTTTTCCTTTTAGAATCTTGAAGGACGAAGCAAGAATATTCTTGTTTATTTTTAAAGAGTACAATGAATACAGCACATTCAATCTTCTTCGTACAAATCTATTACACTTTTGTACATCGATTTGGTTGCTACTATGATGATGTGGGCCGATAACGAATGATAAACTAGCAACTCAAGTACATTAAGATTAAACAACTGTCATAGATATTCTGATAAAGTAAACTAATAAGCAGCAAGCAATTGAGTATTTAATCAAGGACACACAACACATCAGAGCTGTAATGAGGCAAAAATTCCTAAACAGGTATGTAACACTTTAACCACCGGCTGTCATATCACATGTATCTACTTTAACCCATGTATTGTGACAATTACATTTAGCCACAAACTGCTACCCCGATCCTTAGAATCAACATCATCACATGACTTTGAATTGCTTCCATAATTTTCAAAAAACACACGCCGCTCGTATGCAAGACAAGCAT
This sequence comes from Diphasiastrum complanatum, assembly GCA_029204225.1. NCBI lineage: Eukaryota > Viridiplantae > Streptophyta > Lycopodiopsida > Lycopodiales > Lycopodiaceae > Diphasiastrum > Diphasiastrum complanatum. The sequence continues at coordinate 45,570,870 of CM055105.1, forward strand.
GTATGGATATAGAGTTATTAGTTACAAAAATTACTGCACATTTCAACAATCTAATACCTTTGTCCTGGAAAACGGATTGATTTTCCTCCTTCCTCTGTACCTGGTGATATCGTAACTTGAACACAGTTTTGCCCGCTTGATAGTTGATACCAAAGGCTGTATGCGCTATAACATCAGCCGGCAGATTCGGGTACTCTTTTAGATCCTCAATCTCAATTCCATTGGGATCATTGCCTTTTACAATCCTGCGCTCCCAATCATTGCACATCCTCGTAGCCAGCTCTGCAATCTTTCCTACCATACCTTGGATAAATAGAGCTCTCTTAGAAATTTTCATAGATATCGAACGTTAATATCAGAAACAGAACACGGCAGTTGGAGATAGGACGTTGACAGAGTTGTGAGACAGAACACAGGAGTTGTGAGACAATTGTTGATTTTACCTTGAGCTTATCAACGTGGAATCCAGAATTAAGGATCCGTCTCTGGTGCCCCCACTTTTGACCGTTGGACATGGACAAGCCATCTCCAAACAGATCCCTGATAGCAGGGGTACCTGTCACATTAGGAAAATGACCGAGTTTATTGCCCAAGATCTCCTTTATCAGCTCAGGATTGATCGTAGTCAATCTCACTTCAGACCCAAATGTGTAGATGAGCGTTTCTCCTGTAAAAAACTTGTCAACCTTTAGGATTGCAGATATTTTAAAGCAATAGCTGAACTGCAATTCGGATAGTTGATGACATAGTTACCGTATATTTTGGACCATTTTGTATAGTGAGGGAGGATGCGAGGTACTATCTCATTAGATGATGATTTCATTGGCTTGGAGCCTGCCTCAGCCAGGAGTCGGACCAGTTCAGGCTGATTTCCAACTATTGGAAAGAAGGGTGGACCCTTCACTCCTTGCGCTCGGAGGCAATCTGCAATGGGCGCCACCATAGATCTCTTAGCAGCCTCGCCAACTTGAAGATGCATGCCACTCCAGTTACAGCTAACAGCCATTGCAGAAACATTGTGCTGAACCGGAGTGATATAGATAGTGATCTCAAAATATAGCCTCTGCAGGTACTGATGGTCAGTACATGATGCCTGCAAGCTGTTACATGCAATGAAGGAAAAGGGTTGTCCAGCTGATGGTGTTACGTATATAGCTCTCATCAATGGATTGTGCAAGGAGGAAGAGTGGATGAGGCCAACAAGTTCTTGGAGGAGATGCAGGAGGCAGGTTTACCTGATTTTATTACTTACAACACTCTTTTGGATGGTCTTTGTTAAGCTGGCTATATTCAGGACACACGTAAGCTCATCAACAAGATGAGGGAAGAGGGTTGTATTCCTGATGCGATAACATACAATTTTTTCATAGAATCACTCTATGTTTCTCTTATTAAAATCTCAAGTAACATAAATATTTGCCTCATGCATACATAAAATTCATGCATACAGAAAATAACTTTTATCTGCTATATTCATCCAGTCAATGACAACTGCTTCATTCGCCCTCCTTTCAACCAGCGAGCAAGCGAGAGAGAGAGAGATGCCTCTACTACATACCTCATACCTGACAGTCAAATATAAATCGGGTGCTTTTTATGGGTTTGCTTTTGATAATGTGTCATGCAAACAAAAATAGCTTTTGCTTTTCCTCATGCATTTTTTGCATCACTTATTGCTTATGGCTCATGCAACTTAAAAATATCTTTTGCTTTTGTCTCATGCATTATTTGCATGACCTGATAGTCATTTTTTTTATAATGGCAACAAATGCGTGTTACTTTAGTCCTGAACTAAGGATTCATCATTACAAATTAACACCAACACCACATAATATTCTTTAAGGTTGACTTATTTTTCAGCTCCATTGACATTACTCACCACATAGTATTGCCTTTGCAAGGCAAGGCCAACAAGTAGCGATCTATCTCACAACATGATAATCTAGAAATGTAGCACCGAGATGTTGATCACAAACTCATTTCCAATCCAAAACATGCACAAATTAGAAAAATCCTCATTCAGCAGATGTAGCTGCCAATGAGCATTGTCGTGCACAAGCACGGAAATTCTCATGAACTAGCTTTCCAGAAAACACTGGATTTGGCTGCTGCTGGTTTTGGTGTTGCTGCAAAATGGATTTAACAGTGTTCCAGGCAAAAGACGGCAAGGCCATGTAAACTTTGATACCTTTACTATCTTTTCCATATGGAAGAAACTTTGTAACGTCAAGCGTCGGTGGTTCAACCGGGAAGTAGTGTATAGGTTGTCCCCACCCATAGTCTGCCTTGTGAAAGGGTAGTCTGGACCAGGATGATATGTAATGTGCTGCTGAGGATACGATTGAAAGCCCTGCTGTAGGAGATCGCCTAGGACTCGTTTTCTCAAAGTAATCTATTTTTGACCTCATGTACTTGTCGTTGATCATCGCTTTGGCTTCTTGAACTAATTTAACTGCGTAGGATAGTCCGAGATCGGTAAGTTCTCTTGCCGAAGCGATAGAGCAAGCGGTCATGACCGCGTTGCCATGATAACCTTCAGGAAGAGGTGGACAGAGGCGTGATCTACCATCTACTGCAAACAGGAGTTTGGTCATTTCAGAGGATTCTACACCCAGAGCTTTTGTTCGGATGCGCCATATGAAAGCACTCATGACCTCGAAACTCGTGCATGTATTCAGAAGACCTTCACCTAGTACATGCTTCTTCATTAATGCTATATGTTTTGAGTCAAAGCACAGCGAGGAGTAAACTATGTCATCAACGCTAGGGTCGTCTGCTGTTGGTGAATTGTTCTGCACAATTTCTGTGTATTCAAAATGAGGGAATTCAATTTGCAGGGGATCCCTGGCCTTCAGTAGTGTTCTGTCTAGCGCAGGCTGAATGGAAATAGACACACCCCTCGCAATTTCTCCCAGAGAATTCAGAAACTCACTGAATGCAACTCCATCACACATGTAGTGGTTTATGCCAGCTCCAACACAAAATCCACCGCACTTGAATCTCGTCACCTAGCAAAAGAAACAAGTACCGCTCTTGAATCAGAGAGAGAGAAATGAGCGGCTACTACAAATTATGAAAATCATACTGCAAATACCTGAATCGATAGCATGGGTCGATCCAGAACGTTGTTACTTTCCCATGCGCTCTTACATATAAGCTTCTGGGCATATTCCATATTCGTATCAAGCTCGAATTGTGCCAGTACGTCTGAGATAGTGGCATCAGCTTCTGCTTCGACAAAAACAGCTCCTTCACCACTGCTGATAACGTGACACTTCCCGTCCGAGCTAAACTCAAGCCTTCCAGCTAATGGGTAATAATGCAACAAAACCTGTGCTAATGCTTTCTGTAAAACTATCACTGGATCAGCAGTTTTGTTTATTTTGTTAGGCTGGTAGAAAAAAAGTACATTCACATACAAGGGAATCTGATCTAGATTGGAAAGCCAGTAGATGCAATCTCTTGCAGTTGGAGGCAGGGACGGTGCAACGAGCTTTGCCTCTTTGCACTTCACTGCACAAAAGCTGCCGCTGCTGCTTTCAGCCTGTCGTGAAGACATGATTTCCCAGAATGATCTCCACAAGTAATAATTGTCTATAATCTGAAACAGAACGATGCAATTGAACTTTGTTTTCCTTCTTTTGGATCTGAATTAAAGTTAAATACTAATTTTTATCGGTGCTACGGAATTCCCTCACGGTTATGTGCACCAAGCTCGGTGCATAGTTTATCATATCTGTCGGCTTTTGAAAAATCATACAACTATCAAAGATTGCAGGTTATCATAGTAGCTATCCTTCTTAAAGAATCGTGCATTAAATGAAACTTTTTTTTGTATGTAAAATTATATTCTATCATAATAAAAAAATTAAAAAAACTTCAAACATAGTTGGCATGTAAATATTTTTCTTGGGCATTAACTTAGCTGGCTCCAACAATAGTCTTGGTGGCAGCATGTGTTATAAGGTTAGAAATTAGCCACCTATCAATAGGTTTACAAAATTAAAATTTCATCGATTTTTTAAAAGTCAGCATCTTGCATTATATCTTTGATGTTGGTTTTCTTTTAAATTTGCCAATTCGATTCCTAGACTATGCCGGTTTTCCCGAGCACTGGTTTATATAATCCTAAAGCAATGGTACAAGTTTGTGTATTTAGAGCATACACTCGTCTTAAAAAAACAACAAAAAATACACTTGAAAAATGTGTAAACTACATTTAATATAAATACATAGTATAAATGTACTTACACATTTGTAACCTATGCTTATTATAGATAATAATTGCCCAAGGTAGTGCTTGAAAAACGTCCCTCAAGTTTCTCTTTGATATCCTACATCTTTCAATGAATGTCATCTTTTAAAAGATCATGTCTTCTAAAACCTTCAACCTAAAAATGTTGCAGCAAGTTCCATTGGTCTAGGTCCGTTGACCCGGGCACCATGTGAACTGAAGATATGTCAAAGTGTTGTTCTTGATGCCGGTGGTTAAAATTAGGGCCTTCCATACTCCTCACGACACTCTAGGAGGACGGGTGGTAGGTACCTCAAACTTTCATCATGGAGAGTATGTGGGGGACTCACCCAATGGAATCCCCATTGGAATAGTTTCCTTGAGATTGTAAATAGAGGGAATATTCATATGAGATTTAACACATGCAATAGTGTTTGTCCTCAACGATGTTTTTATCTTTGTTGGCTGGCTATGGCCCCGTTCCTTTTATGAAACTTCTTTTGAGTTTCCCTCCAATATGCTCATATTTTAAGACTATCATGTCTCTAGAAAATGCTAGTTTCAAAATCATATATCTACAATCTTTAGTAAAGGTCCTCCAACTTCTAAACATTGTCATTAATTACAACTAGGTGGCTTGATGACAAATTAATAATTAAACCTAAGTAGATTTTCAAGGTTCAACATTAGATTGTATTTTTTGTTGAAAGTGGATAAAAGACAAATTGGTTGTTGATGTTATCTAGGTCTTCTTTTGAGATCCAAAAATTATTCTCCTAATTATTCTAGAATTTTCTCTTTATCATCTTCTAGTATTTGACAAAGGTAATAAATTCATTGTTTGTTGTAATGGCATATGGACTTTCATGGTTATCGGATACATGGTCTCAAAAGAAATCAAGTTCATACCCTTGTATACAAAGAAGTAGCTTAGACTCATTGCCTTGAATTTTCTAATGTTTGTTATCAATAATTCATAGACCATTTATTTTTTAGATACTATTTTGTTAGAATGTATTTAGCTTAGGCGTTTATCATCTAAAAATAGTGGATTTTAATTGATTTTTTTCATTTGTATAAGGCCATAATAGATGTTATAAATCGTAAGGTCATCTACTACATATTTTCAAATTATTTGGAAGGAGAAAATTCCATGTCATCATTGAAATAAGTGAAAAAGATGCACATCATCAATTATATATTTTTAAAGTCCATCAATTGACTTTCTCTTAAATGTGCTCTCTCTCTCTCTCTCTCTCTCTCTCTCTCTCTCTCTCTCTCTCTCTCTCTCTCTCTCTCTCTCTCTCTCATGGATGCTTCTATATTTAAGACACCTCCCTACGTCGAACCATGTCCAAAACAACAAAACTTTTAATTTAAAGGTCCTAACCCATACTATACTATTCAAATTGTTCCCACCAGTTTTGATAGATAATTTCTAATATGGTTTTAAGCTTAGCTTAAATGAATGGACATGATTTCTTCCAAAATACAATTCTCCATTTACAAGCTTCTTTAGGATACGATCGCACATGGCGTATGGCATATACCTCAAACATCTGAACAACCGAATAGATATCGGTTTGTTTTTTGTCTTGCTCGATCCCAATGCAGGTTCATCGTACCAAATTTTATCACTTACATACAATTTCATGACTTGTATATAATCATTGAATGTTTTATGTGAACAAAAGATTATTATTGTGTACTCCTCAAATTTCTCATACAAAGATGTAATTGTGTGTTGTCCTGACAAAGATCCAACATTACTACTGCCAAGGACACCGCGCAAACCGAGATAAAATGCTCTCATTTGTTTCAGTTGCTCAGGATTTAGCTTCACTCCTTTAACAAAGCATGGTCGACTCAATGAGATCCATACATCACGTGCACGCTCCATGATTTCCGGCAGACTGCTCTTTTTTTCTTTTCTCTTCCGGCTCATGATTGAGTCTATTTAATTCAAGAATGTAACAAGATGCATTCTTAAATATACATATCTTGGCATGCACAGACCTAAAAGTGGCATCAAATATCTGAGGATGTATCCTATTTTGATGTCATAAATATGTACAATATCATTGATGTTATAAATATGACATGCCAAGACTACAAGATCGTCAATCTTGTGAAAGATTTCAGATCCTTAAGATCCAATCTACTTGAATGATCTTTGGTTAGAAAGAGAAATACACTACCAATTTCACCAACGTAGAAAAATCAGCATCTACACACAATTTGAGATGCAAACACTAATAGAACTTGATCAAACTTGAATGAAATGATTATGTATTGTTGCTGTCCGTACAAAACCATCAAGCTACTATATTTCACACGTGTGGATCCAAAAATAGCAAATATAGATCATTCTACACATAGAATTGCAAGCAATCACCAAGATAGTGCACCAATGGATAGTAGAACCCAAGAGAACCATGTATAAGCATGAAATGAGATAGAGAAGAGATAAGATGACTCTCTCCACGAGTTACATCCTTTTATAGCAGGTCCAAACCCTATTTGGCCATTTGGCTTTCCCACCAAAATGCTAACCCTACCAATTTTGGGTCTAGATTCAATGTACCCAACTTATTCAAATTGAATCTACTCAAACTCGCATTCTATCTTTCCCACACTTTCAAAAAAGTGTTTATTCAAATGAAATTTAGACTAATGAACTTTGAAAAGTCAACCTCTAAGTCTAAAACAAGTTTTGGCCTCAATATGCCAAATATGAAAATATTGCAAAATGTGATGAAACTAGTTGAATCTTTCACACTCCCTCTTCAACTAGTTTTATCATAGACTCTGATAATACTCCAAGTGAAGTCCTATGCTTCATGAACAAGTCTTTTTCCAATGCTTTGGTGAAGATATTTGCTACACATTCCCTTGAAGACACATGTTGAAGCTCCACCTCCTTTGCAATGACTCGCTCCCTCACAAAATGATATTGTATCTCAATATGCTTGCTCCTAGCATGAAAGATAGGATTGGATGCCATTCTTTGGGCTGATTGATTGTCACAAAAGATGATTGGGTTCTCTGAAAAATCTAGCAAGTGAAGATCCTTGATCATCCTCTTGATCCATACCATCTCCTTTGTGCAATGTGTAAGAGCTTTGTACTCGGCCTCACTAGATGACAATGAGATAGTGGCTTGTTTCTTTGACATCCATGATATAGCTCCATCACCTATGAAAATACAATAAGAGCTAATGGATTTCCTATCCATTACATCTCCAGCATAGGCCGAATCTGAAAATCCAAAAAGATTAGGTGATGATCCCTCATACAATATGCCAAAATCTCGAGTTCCAATGATATACCTCAAAACTCGCTTTCCTAGCTTCCAATGCTCCTAGCATAGTTTTTGCCAATAGAACTTTGATCCATCATAAGAATGATCTTCTTCCTAAGAATAGATCTCCTTTCAATGATCATGTAATGCTCAAAATAGAAACAACCATAATTGATATAGAGAATAGTGTCCACTTGGGATGCTTCACTATTTCTTACATCAATTTTATGTGAAAATTGTCAACATTTCCTAGCTAGTTTGAGGCCTAAATTGGCTAAAATTGTAAATAGTTTTGGTTCTGGAGTTTCACACATGTGAACCAGGCCACAATGTTTTTATTTACTGTATTTTTTCAGTATGATGAAGTGTCAAACTTAATACCCTTCAAAATGAGACCATTTTGATGTATTTTGGTCATATAAGCCATTTTTAGCTATTTTTCCTATATAGGGAATATCTAGGGTCAAGTACCTTCTAGAGAGAGGAGAGAGAGTCATCTTCCTCATCCATAAATAGTAGGGAAGTCGTGGAGAACAGGTTGGAGAAACCTTTTGTATGCTTCATTGAGATCAATAGATCATTGTCATTGTTTCTTCCTCCATTGAGAGCATTGTTGTGTGTATTGTCTTCAAGCTATTGTGTATGATCTTAGGTGCTTTCCAAAAGTGGTAGGCTGATGTATTATGGACTGTATAATGCTATTTTGGGCCGCACTTGATGTTTATGGAAGTTTCCATTTGTGATAAATGCTTTTTGATCAAGTTCTTTGCATTCTAGGTAGCATAGAATGTGTTGCCAATTCCTAGCTTATGTAGTTTGGAGTGCAAGCATTCAAGCCAATGATCTTGGAGTTTAGATCCACTTAGGATCTGTATTTTTCACATGGTATCAGAGCTGGTTGGCTTCTATTTACAGTAAGTATTCCATTTTTGGTGATGTTTTGACAAGCGTGGACGATGTAATTGGTTATGATCTGACATGATCGACATACAACTCATACATCCTAATTGGGATAGACGATGTGGTTAACAATAATGTATCTCGGCGAAATGGATCTAGTAAAAATTTATTGATGCATATGAGAAATGTCAATGTGAAAAATGGACACTGCAATCCATCTCAAGCGAATGCTATCACCGACAGTCACGGTTATAGACTTTATCAAATGGCAAGACAATCCAAAAAGACAACAGGTGCATCCTCTGCAGCATTGCTTTCTACTACTTCTAGACAACATGATTCAGATTTTTCTATGTTTGATTTTGATGAAGATGATGAGATAGGTAATTGGAAATGTTAAAAGAATCTGTATCAAGAGTTGGTCAATCACACGAGAAAAGTTTTGAGAGTCCAATGCAACATGATCCAAGTTTCGAATCTTTTGGAGCTTTTCGAAACTGCAAAAGAAAGCATGTGCTTGCATTTGTCACTCTGAAGAAGACAGATTCTGTTTTATTGCCAGAATATATAAAAGAGACTTTAATGCAGCCTTGTTGTAAAAAATTATGTATACACAAAATCACTTACAAAGAATGTGAAGACTTGAGACTAAGTGTATGGAGAAAGCGAGGATCAGATAGACATAATTACTTTTTACAAATGTTTGGGGTTTTTTTGAAGGCACGAGATAATTCGAACATTGCATGCAATATGTGGGAAGCCCCCTATTTAAGACTTAAACCTGTAGTTTTAGGTAAAACCATATGTTCAAAGGCATTTCAAGATCTATTGGGAGTTTCCCATGGATTGGATTGTTTTGGCATATAATCTTAGAGGCACGCAAAAATATTGTTTATAAATTTCATGGGAACACAGGTACATTAAAACAACGTGCACATCCAAGATGGGGACTTGCTATTATGCGTGGAATCTTAGAAAAGCATGCTCTACCCCAATCACATCTTCAACATAAATCAAAAGATGGAGTAGTTCATTGTAAACATCATCTCCCTCTTGGCATGTCTAAAGGTGATGTCTTCAATTCCATCAACAAAGAACTTCAAGAAACTAGCATGTCCACATTCTCCAGAAATACTTGTATCAGTTGTGGAGACATGAGTTTCGATATGTCAAGACTCCAACAAAACAAGAATGTCCAAATGCAAGATCTGTGATGAGCTACAAAATGCGATCAAAACTTCTATTGATATTAAGGTGCGAGATTGCCATATTGCAACGAGAAATCGGTACTTATTGCATGTTTTTGACTCGAGAAAGCTATACACATATTGGAAAGAAGAATCAAGATCACATCCAGAGCAATTGTTGTGCCTTATTATTAATGGCATGGATCAAAATACAACAACATTGTCCCATTTCAAAAAGACTCCTCCAAGATTGGAGGGTAACCATTTTTTGAAAACGCATGTTTGTGGAGTGCTAGTTCACGGATTCAAATTGCTCTGTGATGTATGGATAGACACCTTGCATCTGCATGACAGCAATCGGGTGGTCACATCCATTATGCGAGCAATACGAGAGGTGCAACTTACACGCGGCAATCTCCCTCCCATCTTCCGTATTCAAGCTGACAACTATTAGGGAGAATAAAAATAGATTCTCTTTGGTCTTTGTTCTATGCTTGTGGCACATAACATATTTCAGACTGTCTTATTCCATAATGTAACAGCCCAAACCAATGCCAAATCTGGGTATACTCATTCTTCAAAGGCCAAATCCAGGGAATCCAAGCCCAAATAGGCCTACAGTATTGCAAGCACTAGTGCCTACAATGACAAAGCCTTGTCCTCAATCTATGATATTGACTGCTGAGGAAAGTCGTCAAGTTATGACATACCTCGAATACCTTGACAGACAAGAAAGTCAAGCTAGTGTTAAAATTGAAAAACAATCCATATTGATTTCTTGGCTTGCTACAAATGTTGTACCATGCAAGTATGTATCTCATTAAATGCAAAATGCCAAGTTTGGCCTACATAGAACTCGCGCTACATGGTTATGTATTATCTAGTTTGATAAATGCAACTTGCATATAGTTTGTAGACATAGAATTAGCATGATTATGCTTGTAGAAACTCGTGGCAATTCACATGCATTAATTGTAAGTGATTCATAGTGACATGCAAGGCATGCACAAAGTTTAATGGACACATGCATGATGATTTGAACATTTCTAGTTAGAACTAGTACACTTGTAAAAAGTTGGTAGAATTTCATGCATGACAAGTGACAAATGTCACATAGACTCTAGATGTCACTTTAGATGTCATTTTGGAATGGATGGATGTGGTTCTACCTCAAGCTACCTCAATCTCCATAAATATGTGTAGCTCTTCACACAATCAATGATGAAGAACCAAAGTTTTGTAGCTATCTTATGCCATTTTGGATCTAAACAAATATTGCTTGTTATCTCTCTAGCTTTCTCTCTCTAACTCGTGTTGAGGCTAATGCTCATACACTGAAATCTTGTATTTTTATTCATACTTTGATTCATTGCTATTATATTTTGTTGATTAGCATGCTAGATTGTGAATTAGCCATTTCTTTTGAACTAGATCTTGTTGATCAATCTAGAATCAGGTTACAGTGCCAATCACAAAGCTTAATTAAGATCAATCACTCTTGTGGACATTCTCCACACATGTGAATTCTGGAAATTTTGTCAGCTAGCACGTTATATCTACCTTACAATTTGGGGGAGTCTATGACATTGGGACCAGTTGCGCCGATCTACGAGAATCCATTATATGAGCAAGATTTATCTTGGGATCCTCTGATGGAATGCCTCGACTACCCAATTGTCAATGAACAAGGTAACCTGGAATGGCCACCAAACCCTTATGGGTATTATTGAAAATCTGGCAAGTCCAAGTTCTTGCTGATCGCCATCATCGAATAAAGCCTCAGGTTTTACGTAAGCGAATACTATCCACGCTTTTTCTGAAACATCCATGTCCCAGCAATAAAACAACCGACAACAGTGCCCCTCCACGACAATTGCAACCTAGTGCCGAGGGACCGGCACTACTTTGGGCTGAGGACCCTGTTGTGGGTATTTTCTGTATATAAATAAACAAGTGGGTCCCACCACTTAAAATATTTTTGACCAAGCCTTACCTAGTGGGCCTCGCCACAATACATTGTATAGTTAAAATAATAAGTGCGAGGGCACTGGCGTCCTGCGTGTGTAAGCCCAACACAATGAACACGCAAAATGGTTAGGTAGAACTTTAATAAAAGACTTTTGGCCTAAATAAAAAAATAATTATAAAAACTCCAAAGTCAAGTTACATGGTTCTAAGTTGAGGAAATCTCAAATGAATCATGTGAGTTGGTCCTCTCCTCATTGAACCATTAGATTGCAATAAGTTTAGTTTGAATGGCTAGGATTAGGATTCTAGCCAATTAGAAAGGGCCAATGAGAGCCAAGACGGCCTCCCCTCTCAACTATATAAGGAGGCCATTTTCCATTGTAAAGCATCATCTCTATTATTAATAAAGCTCTTGCTCTTTCTATTTCTATCTCCATCTCTAGCTATCTCTCTCTCCTTCCTTGGTTGGGACCGAATAGTTTGGGGAAGGTGCTCGGGCCTCCCAAGCCTTTCTGAACCAAGGCTCACTCTCTCTCTCTCTCTCTCTCTCTCTCTCTCTCTCTCTCTCTCTCTCTCTCTCTGTATCTATTATGATCCAGAAATATAGTTTACAAGATAGCTAAACAGAGAATTACAAGAGTAGTTAACGCTAATCAACTAATCAATTACTCTCCATTGTTACTACATGTTTCAGCTGGGTGTGAAGTTTAAGACTCCAAGCCCGTTAAGCTGCCAGCTAGCAGAGCGAAAGATTCTCTTTCGTTTCTTTTTGTTTTGCATTGCTTTGTGGTTTTTGTGGTCCTGGAGGCATGTTTGATTTTCGCGAATGGTTCGCGAATCGTTCATCCTGGAGGCATGTTGACTTTCGCAAATTGTTTGATCTTCGCGAATCGCTCGACCTTTGAGTCAAGGCACGTTAATTTTCGCGTTGCGGCAAAGTTGCAGGAGTTCACCATTTCTGACAGGAAGTGTTCCAAAAATAATCTAAGTAAAAACAAGAGGCTCTCCTCGGTTCGAGAGAGAAAATCAATGATAGCTCTCGGGTAGAGAAAGAAAGCTAGAAATTCAATAACACTCAAAATCCACTCAATCTCCAAAATCAATTAACATAGAATGAGTAGTACAATGATACTAGTAGCTCCACGAGCTAATCCACACTCAAAGATGATTGGACCTCACATTAACAACCTCCTAATTTCATCCATCTCTCCATTCTATTGGACCATTCTCAAGCATATCTCAAATCCTATTGGACCAATGGTACTTCCACCTCTTAATTCTATTGGACCTATCATTAAAACATGGTATGTTTGCATCCATTTGATATTATTCTGAAATTCAAATTTCATTTCTCTTTGCATATTGCATTTATTTGATGATTGGGATGCAATGCTAACTAATTTTCCTAGATGGGCATGCTTGGTTGAATTAGAAGCATCTGGGGAGTCTGAGAGGTAAAATGAAGTTTTGGATGGAATAAAACATTACCAGTGGGGTGGTGAATGGAAAAAATAAATGATAATAATAATCATTATGGACATTTATCTGATCTTTTGAGAGGATTTGTGAAGATTTTTATGAGTGAAAAAAATGAGTGGAGAGAATGATGAGTGTTTTTCATTTTTCTTCTAATAGTTTGGAAATAGATTTGAAAATTGGATCTAGAGTTTTCTATGTGAGGAACTAGATATACTTGATCTTTAAGTTTCGATCTTTAAATCCGATCAGTAGATGAGTAAATGTGAGGATATACATATATTTGAGAGATTCAATACCTTATGAGACAAAAAGAGTTTGTAAGGAGAGGATAGGAATTTGTCGAGAATGAAAATCTCAAGATAATGGTATCAACAAAGATAACTCTATTAGATAGGTTGCATATACACTTATCCGGAGGACATTAAACACAAAAAACTTGAGATTGCATCCATAATTGAGTACCAAAATGAAATAAAAATTGCATTTCCATTTTCCTATTTGCACGAGATCAGAAACATTGGGCATTACACTATACTGATGGGAATGGGAGCATTTCTTTCTTTAGACACATGGATGGGTATGTTTACAAGCTATGTTTTGAAGACTTTTTGTTGTTGATGAATTCTAAGGATTAATCAATGGCTTTAGATTTGGCTGCTATTCTGCAGAGTGGTTAACATCACACTATATTGTGTGTTGAGACACTTTTTGCTATTGATGCATTTTTCTGGATCCGTTCGTATGGGAAACGAGCTATTTGAAGTTTATTTAATTTCTATAAGAGGTTTTATAATGGATATTTTTTATTTTTAACAAGTTAATTGACATGACACTAGCAATATTGCTATACTTAGTCATGATGCCAATTTTACTCTATAAGGGTTAGAGATGATACCTACTGTAATAAGTGCCTTACAATTGGCATAATTAACGTTAATTAGAATTTACGGTTTTTGGGTATTGCCGAGACTGTAGATGACAATGTACTCATCTTACTGTCGTTAATAAAAAATGCCCAAATGCTTTCAGTTACTGCCTTAAAGTTCAAGGGGGTGTCCTAAGGTTAAGGGTTTGAAGACACGTTCAATTGCAGTTTCTAATGACGAGCAGTTTATGATTTAGAATGTCTTACTAAGGAAAAGAAAATAAATTGTCAGTTCAACGTATCCACTTTGAAGTACTATTCCGATTTTGAATTGGAATCAATGTGTTGATGAAAGGTTTTTACCAAATTTGGAAACATGGTGATCAGACAATTTGCCTGGTGGAAGAATGGTTGCATAACTACACAAGAAGAGTTACAAACTTTATTAGGTTCAGTAGGATATTATAGAAAGTTTATACCTAATTTTACTGAAATTACTAAACCATTGCTGGATCTAGTAAAAGCTAGAGTTATAATGAATTGGACACCTAAATGTGAATTTACAATGTCTATAGTTCAACAAGCTATACTTAATATTAAATTGGACTCGAGAAAGATAGGTACCCCAAGTGATAATCCTTGGGAAGGGCTATTAGAACAATTATCATTGACTGATGCATTTAGTCTACGCACTTTAAGAAGAGTCATACGTGATTCCTAACAATTTGAAACAGAGATAGACCAGAAATTCCGTTTTGAAGTAGTGAAGATTTACCCTTATCTGCTGAAAATTTGGACATTGAATCTGAACCTAGAACATTAGAAGGAGTACAAGAATTACAGGACCATAATATAGAGTTAGACATTGAGACACCACTTGAGGAAATAACACCTTTGATAGATAACCCAACTGCTTCATCTGATAATAATCACGAGATGGTGGATCGACGAACTGAGTCGTTGATGGTTCTTGATAATGTAGAACCTTTGCCTAAGTTACGAGTGACAACACCTGAATTTACTGGTGCACCCTATGAAGATACAGAGAGACACATTAGTGCTTTCTGGACTACTTATTTTATAGGCAGGATAACCAACCCACATCATGAGATGATGTTCTTTGCTATTACCTTAACTAGTACAGCAAACATAGTCTACAACGAAATTCTATAGCTACCATTGAAGAATTCCATAGACAGATTTTAGTGGAATTCAGGCCAACTCGGAATATGGATGAACTAATATTCACATTATCCACAATACAACAAGATCCTGGGGAGAATATTAGACAATATACGAGACGGGTGAGCGAGTAAGCTAGACAAGCTGCTATATTAGTAAAAATTGAATCTGAATTATTACTATCTTTCTATTTGAGAGGATTAACACATCATAATGCCCATAAATGCATAAGATAGCAGGTTATATTCAATCGATAATTCCAATTTGTTAGAGCATAATAATTTGACATAATGATCATTTGATTTTTGTTCACATTTTATTATTAGTTCGCACTTATTTAAAATCTCAAAACAAATCTTATTTACCATTAAACTAATCATAAACTTGTTGTTTATATTATTCACAATAGTTCAAAAAAAATTTTACAAAAAAATGATTTTGCCACGCCTGGCAAATCTCCAAAACAAATCTCCAAAGTTTGGTATTTTAATATTGCCACGCGTGGCAAAATTTGTGGCACCACACGTGGCAATAAAAAAAGCCAACTCTCTGTAATTTTCTCTGGAGATTTGCCACGCATGGCACTGCCACACGTGGCAAATCTCCAGAGATAGATGTCACATGATAAGTGGTTAAATAACAGTCGTGTGTGGCACTTAGCCTTTATCGGCTTAAGCAAGCACCTAGAGCTTGGTACTCTAGGTTGAATACCTTTTTGAACTCTATTAAGTTTGTTGTAAGTGCTGATGATCCTTCTTTGTACTTGAGATTTAATGTCTCACAGCCAATTGTATGTCCCTTTTCCAAATATCCATTGAGAAAAGCATTAGTCACATCAAGTTGAAATAGAGGCCAATCAAAAGTAGTTGCAAGAGAAATAATCAACCTTATGGAAACTAGCTTAGCAACAGGAGCAAAAGTTTCATCGAAATCTACTCCCTTGGTTTGCAAGAACCCCTTTGCCACTAGCCTTGCCTTGTGTTTGTTGATGCTCCCATCTTTATTGTACTTCAATCTATAGATCCATTTGCACTCAAGTGGCCTTCTTCCTTGAGGAAGATCCACAAGCTTCCATATATGATTCTCCATAAGAGCATCATACTCCTTTTTCATGGCATCCCTCCATTCTTGTGACTCCATAGCTTCTTCAAAACAACTTGGCTCATCAAACATATAAGTTAGAAAAGTGTAAGAGGTAAGTGAATGTAGGTCTTCCCTTTGTTCACCTTCGTCAACATAGATGAGCCTTGAGGGCTCGGCCTTCCTTCTTATAGATCTCCTTGGAGTCCTCGGATCTTGAGATGGATCTTCAAGATCTTGATCACATGTAGGCTCCTCCTCAAACCTTACAAGATCCTTGACATAAGATGGATTAGAAGCTTTCTCATTTAACTTGAAGTAGTTACCTTCATCAAAAGTAACATCTCTACTCACTAAAATCTTCTCAGTGATAGGATTATAGACTCTATATCCTTTGCTATTTTCAGCATAACCAACAAAGATCCCTTTAATAGAAGTAGGATCATCCTTTTTTCTTGTATCTAATGCTTGAAAAACATAGCAAGTAGATCCGAAAATTCTTAGATCTTTAAGATTCGGCTTCTTACAAAATAGAGCCTCATAAGATGTTATGCCTCCAATGGGCTTACATGGCAATCTATTACACAAATAAGTTGCACAAATAATAGCCTCTCCCCAAAAGGACTTAGGTAGAGATGCATCTTACCTTAAAGCCTTAGAACACTCACATAGTGTTCTATTCATCCTCTCGGCTATTCCATTTTGTTGAGGACTATAAGTACATGTAAGTTCTCTCTTAATGCCGTTGGATTTACAAAAATCTATCAACTTGGTGGAGATATACTCTCCACCATTATCACTCCTCAATACTTTAATTCTAGCATCAATTTGATTTTTACCTTGAATTTTGAACTTAACAAAAGCTTCAAACACTTTACTTTTGGAATCCAAAAGCTCAATCCATGTGTATCTAGAGTAATCATCAATAAAAGATACATACATAGACGCACCTACATTAGATTCTTGAGAGAAAGAGTGCACATCACTATGAATAAGATCTAAGGCTTTTGTAGATCTAGTGGAAGAGATATCCAAAGGTAGCGCGTGTGCCTTTGAGAGCTACAAGCTTCACAACTTTTTTCACACTTTGAGAGTGTCTTTGGAAGGCCGAGAGCAAGATCCTTGGTGCAAAGCATCTCCATAGATTTGAAGTTGGGGTGGCCCAACCTCTTATGCCAAAGCTCCACTTGATTGAGCTCCTCCTTCACCATGTTCACACTTCCAAGAAAAACATTAGCATCAAGCTTAAAAAGCCTTCCTTGCTTGAATCCCTTTACAATACAAGTATTATTCATCATTATAGAGCAAACTCCTTGCTTAAAATGGACATCTAAGCCATCATCCATCAATTTTCCTACACTTAACAAATTCTTAGTGAGTGTAGGAACATAGAGTACATTATCAAGATCTAGTCTTTTAGAGGATACAAGACTTAAGGGAATAGTTCCCACTCCATCTATTCTACATTCTTGATCACTTGTTGTTAGAATAGACTTTTACAACCTACAAAAGGTACAAGAGTTGAGAAAAAATCCTTTTGGAATGTCATGTAGGAACTAGCCCCATTATCAATGCACCATGTGTCATTGGAGTAGCTCTTTCATGTTGATGTAGAAGCCATGAAGGATGAATCCACTTCATCCTCATCTTCCTCAAGAGTGAGGTTGCCTTGTTTGCTCTCTCCTTGTGCATTCTTCTTCTTGAAACACTCGGATGCAAAGTGCCCCTTCTTTCCACAAAAGAAGCACTTGAGTTTGGCTTTGTTCTTCTTTCCACCTTTGGAGCTTGATGGTTGATCATCATTCTTGGTCTCCTTGTGTTGGATCTTCTTCTTTGACTTTTCCTTTCCCTTGCTTGAGAAGTTGGCCTTCTCATAACCATCATGCAACTTTAAGGATCCAATCCTTTGCTTGACATGAAGGATCCTACTCTCCTCGGCTACAAGCACACTATGAAGCTTGTCTATGGAAGGTAGTGCATCTTGAATAGCAAAGCTTTGTACAGGATTAGAGAACTCATTTCCAAGACCATTCAAAATGATTTGAACAAGTTCATCATCATGAATACCCTCACTAATGATGGAAAGTTCTTTGTTGGGAGATTTAATTCTCAAGACATACTCTTGAGCACTCTCATCACTCCCTCTAATGCTTTGAAGAACTTTATTTCTAATCATAAGCACTCTAGAGGTATTTTTGGATTCATGAATCCCTTTGAGGTAGTTCCATGCCTCCTTGGCCGAGGTACAAGATGCTACTTTCTTTAGAAGTTCATTACTAACATTCATTTTCAAGCAATGTAATGCTAGTCTAGCTCTCTTTTTGTACCTCACTTGATCTTGACCTCCTTGAGGTTCTTCTTCCTCTCCTATGACAAGATCAAACATATCTTGGAGCACTAGTAGTGATTCCATTCTTACTCTCCAAGTTGAATAATTATTAGAATTTAGCCTTTCCCTAGCCTCAAGAAGATAGGCTCCAATTGAACCCATTCTAACTAGTAACAAGTACAACAAATGTACTATTCAAAGGCTCTTCCTTCTTTCTTTCTCAAAATTTAGCTAAAATGCTACTTTCTTGAATCTCACTAGACTCAAGAAGCAAGATCTATAATGATATTGAGCTCGAAAAGATTTGGGAAAGTGTATTCTACACAATCTATTCACTTAGAACTTTGGATTTGATTTTTGGAAGTGCCAATGCCTTCCTATGATGTTTAGAATTGGTTTTAGTTTCACTCTTGAACTAAAAACATAAGCCTCAAACTCTCTCACAAGGATTTGTAGGTTTAATAAGATTCTAACACCATTCACTCATCAAATCTATAATGGAAACAATGGTTTTTCATAAGCACATCACTAGTTTCACTCTACACAATTTGTTTGAAGCTCAAATATTGAAAAAACACAAAGTTTTGGTGAAAGTACAACTCCAACAGCCTCTCACACGTGTGAGAAGTACTTCTAAACTTTACACACTAATCTGAACCTCAACATCACAAGTAAACTATTAGAAAAGGTCGCCCTCCTTCAAAGTGACCCTAGCACCAATGCTTTCACCAAAATGAAGATTCTTGGATCATCAACTAAGCTCTTTGACTTGGCTCTGATACCATGTCAAATTTCAAAGTTTATGGACTGAAATTGATCTACAAATGATCACAAAGAGTGACTGGTAGCTTGGGATCTTGATCTATATCAAGACTAGCTTCCAAATCTAGCTTCTACTTGACAATCTTTGTGATTCCAAGCAAAAACAATCAAAAAAGATGATCCACGGGACGCATAGGATGCTAATTCTACCATACCAGATCTGATCCTTTTTGGCAGTCTAGCATAGTATTTTGTCATGACGATCCGTTCAGGAATCAGTGGATTACAATCCTTCACTAATTGGATGATTCGATAGGTATGGTCTCAAATTGTTTCATTAGGGAACTTTTTTAGTTTGGTTATTTTTGCATTGGTGGTCTCCATAGTTCAACACTAGAATGTTGCAAAGTAGCTGGTTGGTGAATTGCTTCAAGGTTTGCTCAATGACGTTGGTATTCCAAACTTTTTTTTTTGTTTTTTGTTTTTTTTAGAAGATGGAGAAGAAGAAGAAGAAGAGAAAGGAATCGGTGAATGGTGGATCAGTATGGATGAGAATAGAGACAAAAATGGATTTATCTGACAGAGATGGAGATAGAAAATGGAATAGAGATAGGATAGAAGAGTGATGGATGGTTGGTAACTGATATGGAGATCACTTACCAAAGAGACGTGCTAATTTAAAATTTTCTTTTATGATCTTTCTCTTTTTTGAAGGGAATAGAACCGTCGTAGTCGTGGGAGGAGGCTATCTGAAAGATAGAGTCGCTCACCAGCGAGGCTTAGGTTCTTTTCCAATTTTATTGTTTTTTATTTTTATTTTTTTATGGGAATAGAACCGTCAAAGTCATGGGCGGACTATCTAAAAGATAGAGAAGGCTCACCACGCTGAGGTTTTTCTTTCAATTTTTAGTTTTTATTTTTTTTAAGGGAATAGAATTGTCGTAGTCGTGAGAGGAGGCTATCTAAAAGATAGAGTCGCTCACCAGCAAGGCTTAGGTTCTTTTCCGATTTTTAGAGTTTTTTTTTTTATTAGTTGTTTTTTGACTATTTTGAAAAAATGGCTGGGAACTAACTCTTGCAGAGAATCCTGTGTCCTTGTCTTAGTGAGACTAAGATGGAACTTCAAAAGGCTCTGCGAAGGTTAGTTTAGACAGTTCTAAAAGTTATGGCCTCTAACCCGTTTTCCCGCCTAATTTTCCTGCCAAAAACAGATTTTTCATGTTTTCTAAATTTTTATAGGTTTTTTTGGATTATGGAAGCGCATACATACCAAAAAAAAAAATCACAAAAAAAAATACACAACTAACCCCTCGACCACACTAAACTACCCTCGAAAAATTCGATTTTTGTTGAAAAATGGTGGAAAAGAGGAAGAGAGAAAGAGAGATAGCGAGAAAGAGAGAATGGAAAAAAGTGCTATGTGGCGAGACAAGAGTACATTCAAAAAACTAACACTTCAGTACATTCAAAACAAAACAAGAAAAAAACACGAAATTTGACAAATATAACACTAAACCACCCTAATCTACCCACAAAATCCGAGTTTTAGGTGAAAAAAGAGTGGCGAGGATGAAGAAAAGAGAAAGAGAGAAGAAGAGAGTGCAAGAAAAGCTATGCGGCAAGGCGAGTGTGTGACGCTCCCTGGCAACAACGCCACTATTGTGTCGTCTTTGTAGCATAGAAGTTCATCACTAGGAGCAACAACATTGCCTTCACCTGCATAACAAGAGAGAGAGAAAAAAAAAGAAGTTCCAAGTAGCGAGAGGTTTGGGAGGCCCGAGCACTTTTCCCAAACTATTCGGTTGCTACTTAGAAATGGGAGAGAAGAGAGAGAGAATTCCTAGGTTGAGAAAGGCTTTGGGGGCTTGAGCGCCTACCCAAAGTTATTGTATCCCAACGTAGAGAAGAGAGAGAGAGAGAGAGAGAGAGAGAGAGAGAGAGAGAGAGAGAGAGAGAGAGTGTGTGTGTGTGTGAGCCTTGGTTAGGAAAGGCTTGGGAGGCCCGAGCACCTTCCCAAAACTATTTGGTCCCAACCAAGGAAGGAGAGAAAGACAGCTAGAGATGGAGATAGAAATAGAAAGAGCAAGAGCTTTATTAAGAATAGAGATGATGCTTTATGATGGAAAATGGCCTTCTTATATAGTTGAGAGGGGAGGCCATCTTGGCTCTCATTGGCCCTTTCTAATTGGCTAGAATCCTAATCCTAGCCATTCAAACTAAACTTATTGCAATCTAATGGTTCAATAAGAAGAGGACCAAACTCACATGATTCATGTGAGATTCTCTCAACTTAGAACCATGTAACTTGACTTTGGAGTTTTTATTATTTTATTCTATTTAGGCCCCAAGGCTTTCTACCTAACCATTTTGCGTGCTCATTGGGTTGGGCTTACACACGCAGGACGCCAATGCCCTCACACTTATTATCCTAACTGTACAATGTACTGTGACGGGGCCCACTAGGTAAGGCTTGTCCAATAGTATTTTAATTGGTGGGACCCACTTGTTTATTTATGTCTAGGAAATATCCACAACAGACACAGACCATCTCACTCTAAAAATCAAACTGATAATTTAATTGCTCTTTTTTCGTGCATTTCCTTGTCTTCTGTTGTCTTGATTGCTAGAATGCAATGTGTTTTGTGATGTGTAGCGAGTTCTGCGAAGCTTGTCGGAAAAACAAACAACATCAAAATCCATTCACACATGAGGTTCTTGAGCTCGTCCACTCAGATGTCTGTGGACCAATGAAGATGGATTCGCTCTCAAGACCGAGATACTTCTTGACGTTCATAGATGACCACAACCAGATGACTACAATCTACTACCTAAAGAAGGTCCTTGAAGTGTTTGATTCCTTGTGGCATTTGCAGAGAGACACACCTCAAAGAAGATACAGATTATCAGATTTGACAATGGAGGTGAGTACAAGAGCAAAGAATTTTCAAAATTCTACCAAGAACAAGGGATCGAACATCAGTTCACTCCTGTGTACACACCAGAATATAATTGTGTCACGGAGAGAAGAAATAGAATGCTAGTCAAAGGAGCCAGATGCATGATGGCGCAAGCTCAATTGCCAAGTGAATTTTGGGCTGAGGCAATAGTTGCAGCTGTACACCTGCAGAACAGTTCAACAATGACAACGTTGGAAAATAAGACACCATACGAAATGTGGACAGGTAAAAAGCCTAATCTCTCATATATACGTGTGTTTGGATGTGCAGTATACAAACACATTCCAAAAGAAAAGAGAAACAAGCTCGATGATAAATCAGAGCAAACGATCATGGTCGATCCTCGAACAGAACACAAGTGTACCGGCTCTACAACCCAACCACGAAAAATGTTGTTTCGAGTAGAGATGTGAAGTTCGATGAGTCCACATTCCCTGGACTAAAAGATGAAAGAGACCATAAGATTTTCACACTTCTGCCAATTGAAGAGAGAGATTGAGAACAAACGTAAATCAGAATGTTGAGCCATAGATTCCAAAGCAGCAGGATACAAAAGATCAACCCCACAAACAAGAAACGTTCGATCAGCGACGAAACGAACCCAGAAGGTCAACAAGACAAAGAAGACCTTCAGACCATTATGTTGACAATCTTCAGTGGAGCGAAGACATGCAATTTGAGTACTACAGTTTCATTGAAGAGCCAACAACATATCAAGAAGTTGTCTAGAGTCCAGAGATAAAATTTTGGAAGTAGGCAATGTTAGAAGAGATTGAGTCGATGAGGTGAAACGAGGCATGGATACTAGAGCCACTTCCAGAAAACAAGAAGATCGTCGACTGCAAATGGGTGTACAAAAATTAAATTAAATCAGATGGCACCGTTGGCCATTACAAGGCAAGGTTTGTCGTGAAGGGCTACACACAGAGATATAGTATTGATTATTTTGACACATATTCGTCGATGGTCAAGATGACAAGCATACGACTACTCCTTGTATACGTCACACAATACAATCTGGAAATTCACCATATTGATGTGAAGACAACCTTTCTCCATGGAGATCTAGAGGAAGAAATCTTCATGAAGCGGCCTAAAAGATTTGAAGTCCCCGACAATCGACAATATGTCCATCGATTGCAGAGATGCATCTATGGTCTAAAACAGGCATCACGAGCTTGGTATAAGAAGCTCGATAGTTTTCTGAATTCTTTAGACTTCAATCCTACACAACTGGACTGTAATGTCTACATAAAAAGAGTAGAAAAAGATTTTGTGATATTGACTATTTTTGTGGACGATTCCCTGATGATAGAAAATTTCTTGATGTTGATAAAAGACACGAAGAGTCAGATTTCTGAAAGCTATGAGATCACAGATCTAGGAGAAACAACGAAATGCCTCGGGCTGGAGATCAAAAGAGATTGAAAAAAGGGCGAAATGCACTTGAGTTAGTCTGAATATGCCAGAAAGGTGCTCAAGCAATATCACATGATGGACTGCAAAGAAAAGGCCACACCAATGATAGTTCGTGCCAAGCTGACGAAGCAAGATTGCCCAAAAACAGAAGAGAAATAATAGAAGATGGCAGATATATCCTACTAAAACTTAATTGGTAGTCTGATGTACCTTACAGTTTGTAACAAACCCGATCTAGCTTTCTCTATTTACGCCTTAAGTCAATTCTCTTCCAATCCTGGCATGGCACATTGGCAAATGGCAAAACGAATCCTACAATATCTGAAAAATGAAAGAAAAGGATTCGAGCTGCACTACTTCAGTGATGCGAGTTGGGCGAGCTGCAAAGAAGACAACAAGTACGTAACTGGAGGATGTACCATAGCGTGCGAAGCTGCAATTAGCTGGATATGAAAAAAGCAAACCTTGGTAGTTCAATCTTCTTGTGAAGTTGAATTCGTAGCAGCTTCGAAGGTGGCGAACAAGGTAGTGTGGTTACAGATGATGCTAGAGGCAATCAGGATACCACAAGGTGGACCATGCACAATGATGATGGACTCTCGGAGTGCCATTTATCTGTCCCAGGACTCTGTCTTTGAATACATACCTTTGAAATACCATCACATTCGAGATTTAATCTCTAAAGGAGAGTTCTAGGTCCAGGACATAAAATCTGAAGACATGATGGCAGATCTACTCTTGAAGCCGCTCGACAAGCCACTCTTTGCCAAGAAAAGAAAGACAATTGGATTAAACATGCAAAGCTGCAAGATTCAAGAGGAAGTGTCATAAATGGTTTGAACTCCTACAACTTTGCCACAACGTGAAAGTCAACATGCCTTGACTCGAAGGTCGAGCGATTCGTGAAGATCAAACAATTCGTGAAAGTCAACGTGCCTCCAGGACGAACGAAGGACGAACAATTTGCGAACCATTCGTGAAAATCAAACATGCCTCCAAGACCGCAAAAACCGCAAAGCAATACAAAACAAAAAGAAACGAAAGAAAATCTTTCGTGCTGCTAGCTAGCAGCTTAATAGGCTTGGAGTCTTAAATTTCATGCCCAGCTGAAACGGATAGTACAACGGAGAGTAACTGATTAGTTGATTAGCGTTAACTACTCTTGTAATTCTCTGTTTAGGTATCTTGTAAACTCCACACAGTGGAGATAAAAACTATATTTCTGGATCATAATAGATACAGTGAGACATAGAGAGTAGAGCAGAAAAAGAAAAAGAATAGAAACAAAATAGCTCTGTATGAAAGTCTCCCAACGAGCAGAACACAGCGAAAGAGTAGAGCGTCAGGCCGCCAACGAGCGAGACACTGACCATCTCACTCTAAAAATCAAACTAATAATTTGATTGCTCTACTTTCGTGAATCTCCTTGTCTTCCACTGTCTTGATTGCTAGAATGAAATGTGTTCAGTGATGTGTAGTCGCATGTCTAGGTTCCTGTGAGCTTCCGCACAAGAGAAAATTCAAAGAAACAAAATTGTTTGCAACAACGAAATAAAACCGTTTGCGACACTTCCCACATGTGTGAGTGAGAGTTGGAAGTAATTAAATGCATGTAGTAGTGTGTTTTTGCCATAGAATCAAAAATAGATCTTGAATCTCAATCTAGTCTTGATCTTAGTCCATTGACACACTTTAGGAGATCACAAACACATGTAGTGGA
Organism: Diphasiastrum complanatum; assembly: GCA_029204225.1. Taxonomy (NCBI): domain Eukaryota; kingdom Viridiplantae; phylum Streptophyta; class Lycopodiopsida; order Lycopodiales; family Lycopodiaceae; genus Diphasiastrum; species Diphasiastrum complanatum. Next base: position 45,596,253 of record CM055105.1, read on the forward strand.
CACTCCACACGTGTGAAATCAACACTGACTACCTTGAGTTTGCATCACAATCTACTTTTGGCCAACATGCAATCACAAGCATAGTGCACCAATGGATAGTAGAACCCAAGAAAACCATGTATAAGCATGAAATGAGATAGAGAAGAGAGAAGATCACTCTCTCCACGAGTTACATCCTTTTATAACAGGTCCAAAACCTATTTGGACACTTGGCTTTCCCTTCAAAATGCTAACCCTACTATTTTTGGGTCTAGATTCAAAGTATCCAACATTCAAATTTGAATTTGCCCAAACTCGCCTTCTAACTTTTCCACACCATCCATCGAATTAGGACTTCTCAAAAACTACTTGTTGATGGATTAATGCAAGTCGGTGGCTTTGGTCATAAACAATTTGTCTGCAGATTTAATCGTAAACTGTAACTCTACAAAAATATACAGACTGTGTAAAAACATGAAAAAATTTATAGGTCTGAATAAAATTTGGACGAAGATTAAAATTTCGATTAGTCAATTAGTAGGAGAATAATAAAACATAGTCAATTGTCGCCAATGCATTCGTCCATCTCACAATATCCATTTCTGAGTCGTAATGGCCTCCCTTAGCTTGGCTTGGGTGATCGATTGTGTGATCGGTGGTCAACGATCCATCATCGGCTTTAGGTGTAATTGGTTTCACCGCCCATGTGGTTGGATCTACCTTTATAGCCTGCTCTCGGTTTTTTAAGGTGAGTTTTCCGGTTTTCCAGTTGTGAACTACTTGCACAATCCTCAACCAAGGTCTTTCTAGTAAAACGTGGTAGGAATTATAGCTATTTTTACTAGAATGTCAGTTGAAATAATTTGAATAATGCTTAATGTGCTATAATGTACCACTGTCGAGCAGTATTCAAGTTGAAGAATTTGAATAATACCTAATGTGCTATAATGTACTACTGTAGAAATGATGCCTAGTATATTACTTGAGACCACTGTATAAATGATACCAACTCGAGCATTGCTCGAGTTGGAACAATTTAATAAATACTTAATTTTCTATAATGTGCCACTGTAGAAGTGATGCCTAGTACATTATTTGAGACCACAGTAGAAATGATGTCAACTCGAAAAGTGCTCGATTTGGAAGAGTCTTATAAATACTTAATGTGCCATTATGTGCCACAATAGTAATTTACTTTAGAAGATGAAAGAAAAATCATAATATATAAAAATGGTTTGACAACTAGGGATGAGAAACCTTTTACCTTTGAATCAGTAGAAGATCTGTTGCACTTGAAAGAGAAGCTTGTTTGTTGCAAAACACTAGAAATAATTCTAACTCGATTAGTGCTCGAGTTTGGAACAACTTGATCTAAAGTGTTTACAGATAGAAAGTGATTTATGTACCACTATAGAAATGATGGCAACTCGAGTAGTGCATGACTTGAAATAATTTGAATAATGTTGAACGTGCTATAATATACCACTGTAGAAATGATGTCAACTCAAGTAGTGTTCGAGATAAAAAATTTGAATTATCCTTAATGGGCTATAATGTACCACTATAGAAATGATCACTGGTATACTACTTCAGACCACTGTATAAATGATGCCAACTCGAGCATTGCTCGAGTTGGAACAATTTGATAAATACTTAATGTTCTGTAATGTACCATTGTAGAAATGATCACTAGTACATTACTTGAGACCACTATAGAAATGATGTCAACTCGAGCAGTGCTCGAGCTGGAATTGTTTCATAAATAATTATTATGCCATAATGTACCTCTGGAGTAATTTACTTGAGACCACTCTAGTTTGATAAACACCTAATGTCAGAAAACATACAGTTATAGAAATGATGACAACTCGAGCAATGCTCGAGTTTGGACTAATTTGATCTTTACAGATAGAGAGTGATTGATGTACCACTATAGAAAAGATGTCAACTCGAGCAGTGCATGAGTTAAAATAATTTTAATACTGCTTAATGTGCTATGATGTGAAACTGTAGAAATGATGTCAAGTCAAGTTGTCTTCGAGTTGAAAAATTTGAATTATCCTTAATGTGTTTTAAAGTACCATTTGTTACACTACTTGAGACCACGTTATAAATGATGCCAACTCGAGCACTGCTCGAATTGGAACAATTTGATAAATAGTTAATGTTTTGTAATGTACCAATGTAGAAATGATGACTAGTACATTACTTGAGACCACTATAGAAATATTGTTAACTCGAGCAGTGGTTGAGTTGGAAGAGTTTCATTTATAGTTATCGTGCCATAATGTACCATTGTAGTAAGTTATTTTAGACCACTCTAGTTTGAAAAGTACCTAATCTGAGAAAATATACAAGTGTAGAAATGATGGCAAAGCTCGAGTTGGGAATAGTTATATCTAAAGTGTTTAAAGATAGCAAGTGATTGATATACCACTGTAGAAATGATGTCCACTAGACCAGCGCATGAGTTGAAATCAAGGATTTATCAAGGATAAATCTAAGGTGTGTTTGCTATTTAGAAGTCTTTATGGCTTGAAGCAAGCACCTAGATCATGCTATTCAAGACTCAACAACTTTCTACTTTCATTAGAATTTGTGCTTAGTGACTATGATCCTTCTATGTACTTAAAGTTTGATGGTAATAATATTGTCATTCTTCTAATCTATGTAGATGACATTATTCTTAGTGGAAGTTGTTTGATGCTAGTTCAAGAAACTAAAGATGTATTAGGAAGGGAATTTAAAATGCAAGATCTAGGAGAGATCCACTACATTTTAGGCCTTGAGATTGATTTTCATGAAAGTATGCTTTTATTTGTCAATCTAGATATGCCTTTTCTATGTTGAGAAAGTTCAATATGCAAAATTGTAAAGGCATAGATACTCCCATGGAGCAACATGTAAAAGATCCTATTAAAGGTGATGGAAGATCCTTCGAGGACATCACACTTTATAGGAGTCTTATAGGCTCTTTAATTTGGCTTACTATCACTAGACCCGATTTGAGCTATTGTGTGCACAAATTGAGTCAATTTATACAAGATCCTAAGATCCAACATTGGAAGGTGGCCAAGAGAGTTCTAAGATATGTATCTTCTACTCAAGATTATGGTTTATTGTACAAGAATGAAGATCTAACCATTGTTGGCTATTCTAATTCCGATTTTGCAAGTGATAAAATGGATCAAAAGCCCATTAATGCATATACTATCTTTCTTGGAGGCAATCTAGTGTCTTGGCTTTCAAAGAATCAAGATACCATATCTCTATCTTCTTGTGAGGCCGAGTACAAAGCACTCACTACAACAACTAAAGAGGTGCTTTGGAGGGTTAATCATGGAGCTAAAGTGCATCAAAGAGGATGATCTTCCCTTGATCAAATGTGACAACATATCGGCCCAAGCTCTTGCAAATAGTCGTATTTTTCATGCAAGAAGCAAGCATATAGAAGTGGCACACCATTTTGTAAGGGAAAAGCTCATTGGAGGTGAAATCAACTTGGAACACGTCGACACATCTTAATGTATTGTTGATCTTCTCACAAAGTCACTTTGCAAAAGTGCCTTCTCAAAGCATAGATCTAATCTTGGTCTTATCTCAAGATCGATGCTTGATCCACATTAGATACATTTTTAGCAGGAGTGTCAAAATATTGGAAAAATCTATCTAATGTTGTAAGTAGGGGTCCTAAAAATGCCAAAGATGAATTGAGCTCTTTTGGCTTAGTAAAGACCCATCTTAGAATAAAATATTCAAGGTAGCTAGAAGTAGAAACTTGAGCTACCATAGGAATTGCCATTTGTACTTTGCATGCCACATTTAATGCATGAAAAGACTAGGTGGCACAATTAGACATACTGAGGTGGCTTGAATAAGTCTAGATAGCTTGAGAGGTGGATTCATAACTCCAATTCAACTCAAAGTAGGAAGAGAGTTCATGGATCTATATATATGTGATGTAGTCTCATTGAGAAGATGATGAAATTTGTGTATAATGCAAATTTGGAGACTAAGCTCTTTGTGCCCTCTCTCTCTACTCGAGTTTTGTACTTTCATTTTCTCTCTCTAGCCGAGTTGAGACATTTATTGTACTTAGTTTCATGTTTTGTTGACAGATCTTGCTTGTAACACAATAATATTTCTTGTATGATCAACTTTCCTATTGTCAATCAATGCTAGTCTGATCTTTATGGTATTATTGGGCTAAGGAGATTAAAAGTACATGTGTAGGCCGTCCCACACGTGTGAATTCAACATCCTTGAAGACCTAAAAGATTTTGTTCAAATGCAACACTTGTGGACTGAATATGGTTAAGAGTCAAGGTCAAGATCAACTCATGGACCATGGATTTTGTCGAAGGAAGAGAGTATGCATATAAAGACCATTATTCGACATATGCGATTTTCCACTGGATATGCAGGGTCTATAATTAGTGATACATATAATCAAGATTGTTAACATGAAATGTCATGACAACTATATATTGGCCTATTTATTTTGACAGCATGTATTTTTGGTGGCATTGAAAGGGTGTTTGACCAAAGATATACAAAATGTTATCTCAGAATTGTTGACCTTTACAAGGCATTGCTCGTGAGTCTTAACGTCATTCAAATAAGCACATTTTCCACATACATTAATGATGCATTTGTATTTCTTTATGCGACGAATATGTAGATGGGTATCTTCAAAAGACATAAATATAGGAGATATAGGATGCATGCGTCTTGAAGCTATTGAGATTGTATGTGCTTTCTATAGATGCCTTCCTCCATCATTCATGGACATCCAAATTCACCTATTCATTACCCTTGTTGATGAGGTGGAGCTAGCAGGCCCTGTGAGTGCAAGATGGATGTTTTTTTTGGAGCGATTTATGAAAGTCCTTAAAGATTTTATTTGCCAAAAAGCGCATGTCGAAGGTAGTATGGTAGAAGGTTGGATGGCACAAGAGTCTTTGTTTTACATTACGGAATACATGACACAATTAAATCCAGGGGCTCCAAGTCTGTGGCATGATAGTGATGAGGAGAGCAACAAACAAGAGAGCATTCCACAAGGAAAAGAAACATGTGCTAGATTATCCGAGTGTATGAGAGACAAGGTTTGCACATTCATGCCACACAATACACAAGAATTGTCATCTTGGATTGGTTTATACGAAAAATCCAAAGATCAATGGAATATTGATAGAACGTGGTGGTGTCGATCACATAGGGGCTAGGCTTTTCCATCTGAATTGGAGAAGCTCCGAGATCAGTGCAACATTTCTTGGCTATATGAAGCCCTGAATGATGCTTGTGCGAGTAGAAAACAAATATCAAATTTGGAATGGAATCTTGCACATGGTTGTAGTTGGCATGTTTGTCTTTAAACTCAAACTCATCACATATTATATATATAATAATTACTTTTGTATTGTAACACACTATTTCGAAATATTATTTGATATATGCATTTTTCAATATGACAGTACATGCATTTCATACAATTTTCATACTTTTCTTCTTCTTTATTCTATTTAAATATTTGTAATTAAGTTAATGTCATTGTAATTACTCATCAAACATATAGCTTCTTTTTCTTGCATGCCAATGCATCTTCGGAGTGACATTAATTTCAACAGTGATCTGCAACCATTTGCAATTTGAGCTAAAGTGACAAAAACTATATCAGTATGCTTTGCACTGCAACAACTATAGATGGTATATATTAAGAGCATTCAAGTGCTTATAGGCAATCTAAAAGACAGATCTAAAGTACCTTAAGCTTTAGACCAATGTGCACAAGAAGCTCGCTCACGACTTCATCAATGATACCACCAACTCCACCAAAATAAATCACAACAATGAGAGCAACCAAACAGTACTAGAATCACAATAAAATCATCCCTTGAATGCTGATCAATCAAACAACAAGGGCCACAGACAATAAGAAGTCCACAAGTTCTTCAAGTTTCACACCAATGTGCACAAGAAGCTCACTCAAGACATCATCAGTGATACCACCAACTCCACCAACCAAACAACGGATGGCCAAGATCTTGTATTCCGATTTACGACTACATCATGAACACAAAACTTTCTTTCTCGTATCAACATGCTCCATATTTCTCATATCCACAAGTTCCTCACGTTTCACACCAATGTGCACAAGAAGCACACTAAAGACATATGCATCATCAGTGATACCACCAACTCCATAGCCACCAACCAAACACTAGATTAATCTTAATAAAATCACCCCTTGAACATTAATGTTGATCAACTAATCAAACAACAAGAGCCACATGCAATAAAATCGCCATCAATTAATCAAGCTTTTCAATGCTAATCAGTTAATATTCAATCACACAATAGTCATTCTGTCAGAATCTCTATCAAGTTAAGTGTCATAGATAAAAGAGCAATCGCAAAGAGCAATGACGGATGGCCAGGACCTTGTAGTCCGATTTACGATTACCACAAAGTCTTGCACACAAAACTTTTTTTCATGTATCATATAAGGACTCAACATGTGTTGGAACCTCTGTATTGTGATTCTGATTTCTTTTATGCCTAGATAGAGTTGAACTCTTAGCCACATCTACTGACGGCAAGTGTTGACTTGTGATTTGCTTCGACTTCATAATGGACCGTATGTTGGTGCCTTGCGGTTCCCTGGTAGTTTCTCTTGTCTTTGTTGGTCTTCGCTTGTAATCGTAAGGTTGACCCTCACGGTGCGTTGCGGTTGTGTTTGGTTTACTTCTATTTTGCTAATCCGTTTGCATTGCGGTTGCAGTTGTTTACGATTTTTGCCTGGGGCAGTTCTTGTGTAGTTTTGCAGGTAAGGCCTATTGGCTCTTTACATGTATTTTTGCAAGTTTTGGTTCATAAGCTAGCAATTCTTTGTGGGTAGAAACTTCATGTCTATTCAACATGCTCAATATTTGCATTATGCGTTGCTCACATCGATGTTCAATGGCATTTAAATTATATGTCGCCACGCGACATTTACTATTTGTCACCAAACCATTGCTGTGCAAAAACCATCCCTCTGGGTTTACAGTCTGCAATATTATTACAATGTTGCCTGGGGCCGATTAAGTCACCAAGACATTTAATCGTTGTTCTAATGTCGCTGAAAGGTCGCTCACCTTGTTCGTTGCCTGGCAATATTCGATATCCGTCACCAAAAAACCGTCGTTACTCAAAACCATCCCCCGGGTTTTAAAGTCTGCAATATTATTACAACGTCGTCTGACGACGTTTATGATAAGGAGACATTTATGTGTCGCTCAACTGTCGCCCTAACGTCTCTCACTTGGGACGTCGTCTAGCCACGTGTAGTAACTATCGCTACATGTCATTTTTTCAGAAATTTGTTTTCGGACTGAACGTCGTGTGGTGACGTTCGGTCGTCAAGAAAGGTGTTGCTTTAATGTTGCTAAAAAAAGTATTACAAAGAATCAAATATTGTATGTTGCACGACAACGATTAAGATATCGCAAAAGTGACGTTCTTTTGCGACAATTAAAAAATTATAAAGCTGTCGCTATTAAAATCGTGGATCAATGTTTAATTTTTACTAAATAACGTTGCAAACTTTTGTCGCTATAAACATTTTTTGTAGTATTGTGAGGAAGATTTGAATATCACACATAATGAGGAGTCCAACTTGAGCATTTCAAACTTGGCGAGAATTGATTAAAGCAAATCATATACTGAAAGCCTTGTTTAAGCTTTGATTATTAATTGCTCTCAAAGACTTATTTTTATGGATGTTGAAATCTATTTGCTTGAATAGACACAATTGTTTATTTGCCTCTCTTAAACTACATTTTTTTTTAATAGACATAATTGCTTATTTGCTTTTCTTAAACTACCTTTTTACATCAGTGAATTGTGTCAATACATGTTTTCTTTCGTGTTGAACCACAAAATGAACCTTTATATGTTATATCTGATTTTAATGGAGTATTAAGTAAACGTTGGGATAAAAAGCCTCCTCTTTCAAATGTTGATTATCACGAGGGAAAATGGTTGCAACTTCGACTTGGATGCTTAGAGTTCTTGGTGAAGTTGATATCAACTTAAGGTTGGAATCTGGTCAAACATGTATTTAGAAATACTCTAAAGTCTTATAGCTACATTCAGCAAAAATTTGGTTGCAAGTTGCCCATGTTTATGCTCTGGTCTCAAGAAAATTGCTACCAAAGTGGTCTTATGAGACCTGATAACAAGCATGTTTGTGCAAGCTTCAAGCCTATGGCTAGTGTTTGGAAACACTTTGAAAAATTACAACATCAAAACACAATCCTCATCGATGATTCACCTTACAAAGCTTGCATGAGGCCACTGTACCTAATTTTCTATGCCAAGATTTTTTTTCTAAAATTGTCAACATGGCCCTCAGGAATATTGAATCTCGACATGGAAATTCAGCAATCTTGAGGACTACCTATAGAAACCCAAAATTAGGGCCAAGATCTAGTGCAACAATCAATCTCTTGATCTTGATCATGGTCACATGATAAGAATTTATGTGAAACTTGCAAGGTAAGCCAAAATCTTGATCTTGAGCTTGATTCGATCTTGGCATAGCCTCTAAACCCTAGTAAGTGTTGTTCAAACTAAAAAAAGGCCAAGAAAAACCGCAGACATAGCAAAATATTGATTTGGAGCTTGACTTACGAAACTGTAGTTCAAACTCAAGATGAAGGCAAAGGAAGTCAAAATCTTGAGCATGCATTTTGAGCAAGTTTGAGGAGCACAAAATTAGACCTTGAGGTTGACCATAATAGTAGAAGAGCCAAAAAATGGGTTTTTGATAGCAAAAGCTTGACTTGAAGCCACACAACCCTTGGAAATCTTAAGAGAGATAAGCCTATATCTTGGTGTAGATCTTGAGCACTATTCTTATTAGGAGGCATTGTAGCCTATATCTCTGTATATCTTGAGTAAGAAGTAGTCTTGAATCTCAAGGACATGTTTTAATGTCGTAAAGCCTCTTAGAAGCCATGAAGCAAGTCTTTACCAGAGAAAACTTGTCTTTGTGAATCTAAGAATAGTGCCATGAGATATTTAGGTCAAGATCTTAAGATTGATTTGGGGGGAGAGATTATGAACTATGAAGGTCTTTAAAAAGGGATCTAAGATACAACCTTATGCCACAAAGAGCCTTGTGTGTGTGTGTGTGTGTGAAGGTGGGAGGGGGGGGGGTATTTTAGGAGTGAATTAAAAGGAATTTTGGATCCCAAGAGAGGAAAAGCCTCAAAGATTACAATGTTGAATTAATAAAAGATGAAAAATGAATGTTGTCTTCAAAATTTGATATGACAGATTTGGGCAAAGCTTAATATTGTCTAGGTATTCAAATTCAAAGAGACAAGAAGTAGAAGTTGATCTATATTTCTCAACAAATATACATTTACAATATGTTGATTAGAGATAATCTTCTGAATTGCAAGTTAGCTCACTCACCAATGGACCCAAGACTCAAATTGTCAAAGGACCAGTATCCTCAGATGATAGAATAGAAGGAGTAGATGCTTGAATACCCTTATCATTCGATAATAGGTTCTCTTAAATATGCAATGATCTGTACCAGACCAGACATAACTTTTGTTGTCAGTTCCTTAAGTCAATTTATGGCTAATCTTGGAATTACACATTAGGAGGCTCTCATTTGAGTTATGATATATGTTTGAGCTACTATGGACCTATGCATTTGTTACAGAGCAATTGACAACGACAAACTCAATATTCTCAATGGTTATTCAAATGCAAGTTGGGAAGGAGATGTAGACACTTGTAAATCCACATCTAAATTTACAATGTTCTTTTTTAGCAATGATCTCATTTCATGGAACAGTCGCAAGCAAACTTCGATACCTCTATCATCTACTGAATCAGAGTATATCGCAACCTCTCAAGATACAAAGGAAGTAGTGTGTTTGAGAAATTTACTTTCGCATGCTTGTCTGAAACAATATGCTTCGACAATTTTATTTTGTGATAATCAAAGTGCTATTGCTTTATCAGCCAACCCCAAATTTGTGATAATCAAAGTACTATTGCTTTATCAGCCAACCCCAAATTTCATTCAAAACGTAAGCACATTGAATCTAAGTATCACTATGTCAGAAGCAAAGTTCTCGAAAAAGAGGTAAACTTGCAATACTTTTGAATGCTATAATTGTGACTTACGACATAATTAGTTGCCCTAATTGGATAAGCCTAAGTGACATCCCTCAATAGTATAATCAGCTGATAATTAGAGGAAAGAAAATAAAAAGTTTTATGCTGATGTTTCTACTTTAAATATTGCTAGCAGCACTTACTGCTTATTAGCGGAAGTGCATCAGATAGAGTTATCAGTTATTCAGAGATAGTTTAAAGTATGAAGCAGAATCCACTATTGTTTTGTATTTGCATCATATGATTTGTACATGCCACTTACTAAATCAATTATAACTTCTTATTGCATTCAGTATTATGTCGAAATGTATGCAAGCTTCTCTGAAGTTATTTTATATATCTTAAATCTCTTATTGATTAGTCTGAATTATCAAATCTTTTGATGTTACAATATTCTACAATTGCTTGTCTACGAAATCAATTTAGTACTAATGATTTCAAAGTTAGTTACTAAAAGTACAAACACGACGATTGTCGTGGTAGCTTTGTTTGTTTTTTAGAGGTTTATTCATGCATTACAAGAAGGATTATTCCGCAAAGCCTCACAGTTCATCTTTTGACTTTGGCTCTATCACTATTGTCTAGTCTTTCCTTCTTTTAATAGCCCTATGGAAATATCATTGAATCGTTGCATTTGTAGATTTCTAGTTTCTCAAGATTAAGCAAGTTGAATCCAATTGTTTGATGCTAATCGTTGAATCACATCTCAAGAAGTACGGTTAATACTCGGAGAAGTTTTTCCCAATGGATGGCATGTGCATTGGTCTATACATGCTTAGTTAAGCATGCCAAAACTAGTGTAAAAACTGGGATGGGTGACCCAATGGTGGGAAAGCCTTTACATCTTTGATTTTGCAGAACTTTGCCAAGTATTTCTTGTGGGATGTGATGTGTTGTACTGATCCATGGAGTAACCTTAAATGTCATTCTACAGTGTCTCGGAGACCATGTTGTGAAAAATTGGCAAAAATCTAGCTTGGCAATTTCATGATTTTATGTTTGTGAGTACAATTCACATGTGTGGAGCATATTTTCACATGTGTAAAATAGTTTATCATAGCTTTAGGGGTTTTCTAAGTTTTTTATGTCAAGCATCTTGGTGTAGAGTTGTGGTAGGGCCAAAAATTGGCATAGATGGCAAATTGGTCAAATCCACATGTAATCCCTCTATTGAGCCAAAAGTAGCTTATGATGCAATCTCGAGCTAGTTAGGCTTGTAAATAGGCTTGTGACACTTGTGTTAATGTAATTTGATGAGTAATCAAGTCAAAGTGTTGGCTTTGGTCAAGGGGTCCAATCAAAATTGAGAAATACTCATGAAGGGTCCAATAGAATTGCAAGATAGATGCATCACTCATCCAATAGCATTAGAGAGGCTAGGATTAGGGGTCCAATAGGATGCAAGGAAAGATATCCACGAGTTTCAGATGTACTCCTTGTGAAGAATTGAAAAAAATTATCTATGTTAGATATAGGGGTCTAATGTTTTTTACATCAAGCATCTAGGTGTAGGATGTTGATAGGAATAAATTTGGCATAGATGGCAAATTATGCATTTCCACTTGTAATGCCACTATTGAGCCAAAATAGAGTTTGAGGCTAAACACGTGCCAATTAGAGTGTAGACAAGTGTAAAACTTTTGTTTGATGAATTCCAATAGGATTTAGAGGTGGAACCTTGTGAGGTCCAATAGGAAATTGAGGTGTGCTTGAATATAGTCCAATAAAATTAAGAGGTGCATGGATCAATGGTCCAATAGGATCAGGAGGTGACAAAGTATGGTCCAATCATAGTTAAGCATAGTGGTAGATCGTGGATCTACTAGTATCATTGTACTCCTCATTTTGGATCTAATTGATTTGGTGATTTCATGGATTTTGTGAGTTATTGGATTTCTAGCTTTCTCTTTCTACCCGAGAGCCCATGATGCTTTTTCTCTCTCTACCCGAGGAGAGCAGCTTGTTTTTACTTAGATTATTTTTTGAATACTTTACACACGTGTGAGTGAGAGTTGGAAGTGATTGAATGCATGTAGTAGTGTGTTTTTGCCATAGGATCTAAGATTGATCTTGAATCTCAATCTAGTCTTGATCTTGGTGCATCTACATACCTTAGGAGATCACAAGTACATGTTGTGGACAATCCACACGTGTGAATTCAACACTCCTCTTTCCAATCATAATCTAAGTTGAGTTTTTGAGTCAAATTTGAGAATTGCAGATTTTGCTTGGATTACACACTCTCTCTACCCGAGACCAAAAGTGGTCTATTCTCTCTCTACCCAAGGAGAGGAGCTTGGCTTTACTTAGTTTTTACATGAATCACTTTCCCATGTGTGAAAATACTTTAATTATCAATCTATGCATCTATCTTTGCCTATATGTCTTAGTTTTTTGATCTAGATCTTGGATTTCAGTCTAGTATTGATTTGAAAGTGCATAAGCTTGCTTAGGACATCATTCACACACATTAGGGCATTCCCACACGTGTGAAATTTCACATACTGAGTGTGGGTGTGTGTGCATTGTAAAACATTTGTGAGGACCAGTGAGATAAAAACAAATTATATCATTATGATATAAGAGCAAGCCATAAGTCCATTAGACCATTGTGGCAGGTACACCAAATTTAAGGTACGTTAAACTCCTAGGGGTGGTTTGGTAGCCAACCCCAGTCAATACGTTGTATAACATGGTTAATATTCGAAGAAGTTTTTCCCAACAGATGACAGGTGTGTTGGTTTATACAAGCTTAGTTAAGCATGCTAAACCAGTTGAAAAACTAGGATGGGTGACCCAATGGTGGAAAAGCCTTGACATCTCCAACATGGCAAATCTTCACCAAGTATTTTCTATGGGATGTGACGTATTGTACTGACCCATGGAGTGACCTTAAATGTCATTCTCTAGTGTCTCGGAGACTATGTGAGTGTGGGTGTGTGTGTATTGTAACATCATCACAAATGTCTTTTTAGAGAGAGATTACTATGTCCTTTTAGTGTATATGTGCACCATGAGTTCAACATATCACCCGATTTCTTGACTTCCTTTTAATCAAAGAACTTTGACCCCCCTGAATCAAATAATGTAGACATGATAACCTTTGTCTTAACCTTAGAGAATTTTGCTTGAAAAATTGACTCCTTGGTCTTTTTGAATATCTTCCAAGCTACCACAAATATGTGAGGATCTCTGCAATGCTGCTATAGTGAGATCATCCTGAGTTTTGTTCTTGAATTAGTTCAGGTATTCTGTTACTCTGCAAAAAGGCTTAGAAGAGTGAAGAGTGCTGCTCATAGGTGGTTCTGCTGTACTGATTTGCTGCAATGCTCCTATACTGAGATCATCCTGAGTTTTGTTCTTGAATTAGTTCTGATATTCTGTTACTCTGCTGCGGTGATGGGTTATGCAGCTATACCGATGGGCCTGCACCTACCCCAGTTGGTGATGGACCTGAGTTGCTGCTATGCTGCTGAGAACCATCTTGATGTGCTACTGTAGAGAGAGTCCACTGTTAGGATGTTGCTCGGGACCTTCTGAGGTATTGATGAAGAAGAGAGAGAATTGCTGAAGGTACTGAGTTGAGTTCAGAAGTGGTGAGTCCTGAGTAGGCATTGTTGAGTTGTTGTTGGAGAGGAATATGTTTGTTTCAGTAAAGAGGTCGTGAAGTGAAGTATGTAATCATGTTGCTAGAGAATTCTGAGAGTGTATCGAAAGGCTACTACCATGTTTGAGTTATTAAAGGTTCGTTGTCACATAGATTGATGTATGTTATCTCAGTTAAGAGACTCATGTCACGTTGGAAATACCGTCATGCCCATTAGATAGAGTTACTTTGTTCTGAGGAGAATGAGTATCCAGCTGAGATTCCTTTGGTTAGCCCTGAAAGTAATGTTCAATCAACAGCAGTTGAGTCTGTCCAAGGACTAGAGAAAGAGCTACTGATGTATGTGCAAGATAGAACGAGTAAATGAACCCACGTTCTAAGTATCATGTCTATGTATACTTGTCAAGCTGACTTTGCAAATTGAGGCTCAGTAACGAATCGCTGCATAGAGCTGCAGATGATGAGTGAGTTATTTCAGTGAATCGCTTGAAGCTGCTCAGAAGGATCACACTAACTGCCAGATGAACGCAGCTATCCAACAAGTTGTTTTAGCTTATGCCTATGGCTTCTTCACGTGATTACAAGAGCACATTCCTAAGAGCTGTCATAACGGAGTACTGACTACCAGACCATCCTTATTCCAACTGCCTGAATCATCACCAAGTTCAGTATTACTATACATTGTCTAAGCGTTAGTTTTCACATCTCGAGGTGAAAGCTATGATGTGTCTCTGTGTTCAAGCCACGATTTTCAACCTTGCTGTGGAGTCTAAAATTTAAACTGATCACATATTGAGATAAAATCACTATTATCGTTTGAAGGAGTCTGTGCTCCGTCGCTACACTTAGAGACATCTGCCAAAAAGTCAGATATGAGGAGTTGATGCTCGATCGCTGACAGAGAGGCACTTTTAAACTCTCCTTGCTCAGCAGTCAGTATCCAGTTCCAGCAAAGAAAGCTAGCTTTCCTGCAGCGTGCAGGTAGAAGTATGTATGGTGGTCAGTAGCCACGTTTAATCCATCCAAGGAGTAAAATCTGTCCTAACTAGTGAGTAACCAGAGAAAGAGCCAGCGCGCTGTTTTCTTCTCCTCCCTCACAGAGTAGAAGAGCAGTATGTGTCAGGCAATCATCATCAATGAGCTAGATCAGAGAGCATCAGAACCAAAGAAACCAGACCCGCAGATGAGCGCAGTCCATCGCTGCTCCAGAATGCAATGACGAGTGCCTACGTTGATTAGAGGCGCAGCCAGCCAAAGTCCTGCATGAATGCAATAGATTGAGCAGCCAGTCTGACATATGGTCAGTAAAAGAGATCCATGAACCGTGAGAAGAAGAAAGGAACTGAGGCTCATATATTCGAAGGCAGAAGACCTGTGAAGAAGTAACAGACGGAGAGCATTCTTGAGGAGAATCGATCAGTTTCAGGAAGCACTGAGGTATACTTTTACTATACATTATGAGTTTAGGAGTAGTAGATGGGTTGCAGAGTGTTCTTATCCTTGTTGAGTGATGTGGGCAAAAATCAAAATGTTGTTACGTTTGCTGACTCTTTGATCGATTAATCCACTGAAAACATTATTGCCAGTTGCTGCTATTACTCATGATGTGGTAGGTTTAGGTTGAAGATCACGCCACCATGACAAAGCCTTCCTACGGAAGAATAGAATAACATTCTCAATCTTTTTTTCTTCAATAATTCCATGTAGATTAAAGTAATCGGTCCACTTGGATAACCAGTCATTTACAACCTCGGGTTTTTTTTCCCAAAAATGGTTCAAACTAAAAGCCCAAATTCGGTGTCGATAAAGTTTTCACTTGATTTAATAGTACTTCCATTTGTTGATCTCTAACAATGTTCTTGTTGTTTATTTCATTAAGTGTTTGGCTTAATAACTGGCAAATTTGTAGATAGGTAGGCATAGGCACCTGACCATCAAGAGCTACATTTGCATCACCATCTACCATATTGATTTCCTGACATACAAAATTAGCTTAATTAGTCGAGATTTAAATCATCAACTAATAAGTGAAATAATTAGGACCTTTATAACTAGCCGATATCTCACAACAAGGTCATTCACTCATTTAAGCAAATTTTGTCAAATCAATATCAGATCAATTTAAACAACGACGACTTTTTGGACCAAAAAAATTTAAAAAATTTACGAAAAACTGGGATTTTCAAAGACCTGCTCGAAATGGACCCATTGTGAAAATTCATTTCTCAAATTCATAGGCACTGTCACAAATCAAGATCATTTCGAAAGATCCTGCATGCATCAGACTTAACATGCATTGTCTTTTTTGAAAAAAAGAAATTTTTTTTGTAAATAGCCTATCCACTAGGAAATTTGCTTTCTGATCTAGAATTTCCAAAAATAGCTTCATGCAAGAAATCTATTGATCCATCTACTGATTACGCATGAAACATGCATCCAAGCACGCATACAGGTCAATCCATACGTTTCCATCAACAGACAAGCACCACACAGAGTTACAAGCATGCATGCATCAGAATATTTCCAAAATTTTGCAAAATTTAGCTCAAAAATTGCCAAACTTCAGATGACCATAACTTTCTCTACAACACACCAAATTGGTCACTGTAAAGCACGGTACGGAGGGAGACTGGGTCTACAGGGCACTTGCTACATCACCCTGCCACCTAGGCTTCACAAATGCGAGCAGTAAATGGCCAAAATTCAGGTAGGAGGGCGCACTTTTGGTAGGTGGTATCTTCAAAAATTCAACTTCAGCCTCATATGCAGCCAATCAAAGGTTATAAGCACTCTACTAAGGTTTATTAGAGAGGCATTGAAGCTTCAAATAGGTCCAACAAGAAATCATAAGCTCAGATCATGCAAAAAATGCATTTTTGGCCTCCTTCAACGAGCAAAACTTCAACATGGTGTCTAATGCTCACCTATCCTAATTGGATGCACGATGGCTCCAATTGGCATGGTTTCATCCCTCAAGCTTCGCCATGATCTTTGGATTGATTGCCCCTAAAGTGTCTCATAACATATCTCAAATATTTCTTCTTTTCCTTTTAGAATCTTGAACGACGAAGCAAGCATATTCTTGTTTATTTTTAAAGAGTACAATGAATACAACACACATTCAATCTTCTTCGTACAAATCTATTACACTTCTTTGTACATCGATTTGGTTGCTACTATGGTGATGTGGGCCGATAACAAATGATAAACTAGCAACTCAAGTACATTAAGATTAAACAACTGTCATAGATATTCTGATAAAGTACACTAATAAGCAGCAAGCAATTGAGTATTTAATTAAGGACACACAACACATCAGAGCTGTAATGAGGTAAAAATTCCTAAACAGGTATGTAACACTTTAACCACCGGCTGTCATATCACATGTATCTACTTTAACCCATGTATTGTGACAATTACATTTAACCACAAACTGCTACCCCGATCCTTAGAATCAACATCATCACATGACTTTGAATTGCTTCCATAATTTTCAAAAAACACACGCCGCTCGTATGCAAGACAAGCATGTATGCATATAGAGTTATTAGTTACAAAAATTACTGCACATTTCAACAATCTAATACCTTTGTCCTGAAAAACGGATTGATTTTCCTCCTTCCTCTGTATCTGGTGATATTGTAACTTGAACACAGTTTTGCCCACTTCATAGTTGATACCAAAGGCTGTATGCGCTATAACATCAGCCGTCAGATTCTGGTACTCTTTTAGATCCTCAATCTCAATTCCATTGGGATCATTGGCTTTTACAATCCTGCGCTCCCAATCATTGCACATCTTCGTAGCCAGCTCTTCAATCTTTCCTACCATACCCTGGATAAATAGAGCTCTCTTAGAAATTTTCATAGCTATCGAACGTTAATATCAGAAACAGAACACGGCAGTTGGAGATAGGACGTTGACAGAGTTGTGAGACAGAACACAGGAGTTGTGAGACAATTGTTGATTTTACCTTGAGCTTATCAACGTGGAATCCAGAATTAAGGATCCGTCTCTGGTGCCCCCACTTTTGACCGTTGGACATGGACAAGCCATCTCCAAACAGATCCCTGATAGCAGGGGTACCTGTCACATTAGGAAAATGACCGAGTTTACTGCCCAAGATCTCCTTTATCAGCTCAGGATTGGTCGTAGTCAATCTCACTTCAGACCCAAATGTGTAGATGAGCGTTTCTCCTGTAAAAAACTTGTCAACCTTTAGGATTGCAGATATTTTAAAGCAATAGCTGAACTGCAATTCGGATAGTTGATGACATCGTTACCGTATTTTGGACCATTTTGTATAGTGAGGGAGGATGCGAGGTACTATCTCATTAGATGATGATTTCATTGGCTTGGAGCCTGCCTCAGCCAGGAGTCGGACCAGTTCAGGCTGATTTCCAACTATTGGAAAGAAGGCTGGACCCTTCACTCCTTGCGCTCGGAGGCAATCTGCAATGGGCGCCACCATAGATCTCTTAGCAGCCTCGCCAACTTGAAGATGCATGCCACTCCAGTTACAGCTAACAGCCATTGCAGAAACATTGTGCTGAACCGGAGTGATATAGATAGTGATCTCAAAATATAGCCTCTGTAGGTACTGATGGTCAGCACATGATGCCTGCAAGCTGTTACATGCAATGAAAAAAAAGGGTTGTCCAGCTGATGGTGTTACGTATATAGCTCTCATCAATGGATTGTGCAAGGAGGAAGAGTGGATGAGGCCAACAAGTTCTTGGAGGAGATGCAGGAGGCAGGTTTACCTGATTTTATTACTTACAACACTCTTTTGGATGGTCTTTGTTAAGCTGGCTATATTCAGGACACACGTAAGCTCATCAACAAGATGAGGGAAGAGGGTTGTATTCCTGATGCGATAACATACAATTTTTTCATAGAATCACTCTATGTTTATCTTATTAAAATCTCAAGTAACATAAATATTTGCCTCATGCATACATAAAATTCATGCATACAGAAAATAACTTTTATCTGCTATATTCATCCAGTCAATGACAACTGCTTCATTCGCCCTCCTTTCAACCAGCGAGCAAGCGAGAGAGAGAGAGATGCCTCTACTACATACCTCATACCTGACAGTCAAATATAAATCGGGTGCTTTTTATGGGTTTGCTTTTGATAATGTGTCATGCAAACAAAAATAGCTTTTGCTTTTCCTCATGCATTTTTTGCATCACTTGTTGCTTATGGCTCATGCAACTTAAAAATATCTTTTGCTTTTGTCTCATGCATTATTTGCATGACCTGATGGTCATTTTTTTTATAATGGCAACAAATGCGTGCTACTTTAGTCCTGAACTAAGGATTCATCATTACATATTAACACCAACACCACATAATATTCTTTAAGGTTGACTTATTTTTCAGCTTCATTGACATTACTTACCACATAGTATTGCCTTTGCAAGGCAAGGCCAACAAGTAGCGATCTATCTCACAACATGATAATCTAGAAATGTAGCACCGAGATGTTGATCACAAACTCATTTCCAATCCAAAACATGCACAAATTAGAAAAATCCTCATTCAGCAGATGTAGCTGCCAATGAGCATTGTCGTGCACAAGCACGGAAATTCTCATGAACTAGCTTTCCAGAAAACACTGGATTTGGCTGCTGCTGGTTTTGGTGTTGCTGCAAAATGGATTTAACAGTGTTCCAGGCAAAAGACGGCAAGGCCATGTAAACTTTGATACCTTTACTATCTTTTCCATATGGAAGAAACTTTGTAACGTCAAGCGTCGGTGGTTCAACCGGGAAGTAGTGTATAGGTTGTCCCCACCCATAGTCTGCCTTGTGAAAGGGTAGTCTGGACCAGGATGATATGTAATGTGCTGCTGAGGATACGATTGAAAGCCCTGCTGTAGGAGATCGCCTAGGACTCGTTTTCTCAAAGTAATCTATTTTTGACCTCATGTACTTGTCGTTGATCATCGCTTTGGCTTCTTGAACTAATTTAACTGCGTAGGATAGTCCGAGATCGGTAAGTTCTCTTGCCGAAGCGATAGAGCAAGCGGTCATGACCGCGTTGCCATGATAACCTTCAGGAAGAGGTGGACAGAGGCGTGATCTACCATCTACTGCAAACAGGAGTTTGGTCATTTCAGAGGATTCTACACCCAGAGCTTTTGTTCGGATGCGCCATATGAAAGCACTCATGACCTCGAAACTCGTGCATGTATTCAGAAGACCTTCACCTAGTACATGCTTCTTCATTAATGCTATATGTTTTGAGTCAAAGCACAGCGAGGAGTAAACTATGTCATCAACGCTAGGGTCGTCTGCTGTTGGTGAATTGTTCTGCACAATTTCTGTGTATTCAAAATGAGGGAATTCAATTTGCAGGGGATCCCTGGCCTTCAGTAGTGTTCTGTCTAGCGCAGGCTGAATGGAAATAGACACACCCCTCGCAATTTCTCCCAGAGAATTCAGAAACTCACTGAATGCAACTCCATCACACATGTAGTGGTTTATGCCAGCTCCAACACAAAATCCACCGCACTTGAATCTCGTCACCTAGCAAAAGAAACAAGTACCGCTCTTGAATCAGAGAGAGAGAAATGAGCGGCTACTACAAATTATGAAAATCATACTGCAAATACCTGAATCGATAGCATGGGTCGATCCAGAACGTTGTTACTTTCCCATGCGCTCTTACATATAAGCTTCTGGGCATATTCCATATTCGTATCAAGCTCGAATTGTGCCAGTACGTCTGAGATAGTGGCATCAGCTTCTGCTTCGACAAAAACAGCTCCTTCACCACTGCTGATAACGTGACACTTCCCGTCCGAGCTAAACTCAAGCCTTCCAGCTAATGGGTAATAATGCAACAAAACCTGTGCTAATGCTTTCTGTAAAACTATCACTGGATCAGCAGTTTTGTTTATTTTGTTAGGCTGGTAGAAAAAAAGTACATTCACATACAAGGGAATCTGATCTAGATTGGAAAGCCAGTAGATGCAATCTCTTGCAGTTGGAGGCAGGGACGGTGCAACGAGCTTTGCCTCTTTGCACTTCACTGCACAAAAGCTGCCGCTGCTGCTTTCAGCCTGTCGTGAAGACATGATTTCCCAGAATGATCTCCACAAGTAATAATTGTCTATAATCTGAAACAGAACGATGCAATTGAACTTTGTTTTCCTTCTTTTGGATCTGAATTAAAGTTAAATACTAATTTTTATCGGTGCTACGGAATTCCCTCACGGTTATGTGCACCAAGCTCGGTGCATAGTTTATCATATCTGTCGGCTTTTGAAAAATCATACAACTATCAAAGATTGCAGGTTATCATAGTAGCTATCCTTCTTAAAGAATCGTGCATTAAATGAAACTTTTTTTTGTATGTAAAATTATATTCTATCATAATAAAAAAATTAAAAAAACTTCAAACATAGTTGGCATGTAAATATTTTTCTTGGGCATTAACTTAGCTGGCTCCAACAATAGTCTTGGTGGCAGCATGTGTTATAAGGTTAGAAATTAGCCACCTATCAATAGGTTTACAAAATTAAAATTTCATCGATTTTTTAAAAGTCAGCATCTTGCATTATATCTTTGATGTTGGTTTTCTTTTAAATTTGCCAATTCGATTCCTAGACTATGCCGGTTTTCCCGAGCACTGGTTTATATAATCCTAAAGCAATGGTACAAGTTTGTGTATTTAGAGCATACACTCGTCTTAAAAAAACAACAAAAAATACACTTGAAAAATGTGTAAACTACATTTAATATAAATACATAGTATAAATGTACTTACACATTTGTAACCTATGCTTATTATAGATAATAATTGCCCAAGGTAGTGCTTGAAAAACGTCCCTCAAGTTTCTCTTTGATATCCTACATCTTTCAATGAATGTCATCTTTTAAAAGATCATGTCTTCTAAAACCTTCAACCTAAAAACGTTGCAGCAAGTTCCATTGGTCTAGGTCCGTTGACCCGGGCACCATGTGAACTGAAGATATGTCAAAGTGTTGTTCTTGATGCCGGTGGTTAAAATTAGGGCCTTCCATACTCCTCACGACACTCTAGGAGGACGGGTGGTAGGTACCTCAAACTTTCATCATGGAGAGTATGTGGGGGACTCACCCAATGGAATCCCCATTGGAATAGTTTCCTTGAGATTGTAAATAGAGGGAATATTCATATGAGATTTAACACATGCAATAGTGTTTGTCCTCAACGATGTTTTTATCTTTGTTGGCTGGCTATGGCCCCGTTCCTTTTATGAAACTTCTTTTGAGTTTCCCTCCAATATGCTCATATTTTAAGACTATCATGTCTCTAGAAAATGCTAGTTTCAAAATCATATATCTACAATCTTTAGTAAAGGTCCTCCAACTTCTAAACATTGTCATTAATTACAACTAGGTGGCTTGATGACAAATTAATAATTAAACCTAAGTAGATTTTCAAGGTTCAACATTAGATTGTATTTTTTGTTGAAAGTGGATAAAAGACAAATTGGTTGTTGATGTTATCTAGGTCTTCTTTTGAGATCCAAAAATTATTCTCCTAATTATTCTAGAATTTTCTCTTTATCATCTTCTAGTATTTGACAAAGGTAATAAATTCATTGTTTGTTGTAATGGCATATGGACTTTCATGGTTATCGGATACATGGTCTCAAAAGAAATCAAGTTCATACCCTTGTATACAAAGAAGTAGCTTAGACTCATTGCCTTGAATTTTCTAATGTTTGTTATCAATAATTCATAGACCATTTATTTTTTAGATACTATTTTGTTAGAATGTATTTAGCTTAGGCGTTTATCATCTAAAAATAGTGGATTTTAATTGATTTTTTTCATTTGTATAAGGCCATAATAGATGTTATAAATCGTAAGGTCATCTACTACATATTTTCAAATTATTTGGAAGGAGAAAATTCCATGTCATCATTGAAATAAGTGAAAAAGATGCACATCATCAATTATATATTTTTAAAGTCCATCAATTGACTTTCTCTTAAATGTGCTCTCTCTCTCTCTCTCTCTCTCTCTCTCTCTCTCTCTCTCTCTCTCTCTCTCTCTCTCTCTCTCTCTCTCTCTCTCTCTCTCTCTCTCTCTCTCTCTCTCTCATGGATGCTTCTATATTTAAGACACCTCCCTACGTCGAACCATGTCCAAAACAACAAAACTTTTAATTTAAAGGTCCTAACCCATACTATACTATTCAAATTGTTCCCACCAGTTTTGATAGATAATTTCTAATATGGTTTTAAGCTTAGCTTAAATGAATGGACATGATTTCTTCCAAAATACAATTCTCCATTTACAAGCTTCTTTAGGATACGATCGCACATGGCGTATGGCATATACCTCAAACATCTGAACAACCGAATAGATATCGGTTTGTTTTTTGTCTTGCTCGATCCCAATGCAGGTTCATCGTACCAAATTTTATCACTTACATACAATTTCATGACTTGTATATAATCATTGAATGTTTTATGTGAACAAAAGATTATTATTGTGTACTCCTCAAATTTCTCATACAAAGATGTAATTGTGTGTTGTCCTGACAAAGATCCAACATTACTACTGCCAAGGACACCGCGCAAACCGAGATAAAATGCTCTCATTTGTTTCAGTTGCTCAGGATTTAGCTTCACTCCTTTAACAAAGCATGGTCGACTCAATGAGATCCATACATCACGTGCACGCTCCATGATTTCCGGCAGACTGCTCTTTTTTTCTTTTCTCTTCCGGCTCATGATTGAGTCTATTTAATTCAAGAATGTAACAAGATGCATTCTTAAATATACATATCTTGGCATGCACAGACCTAAAAGTGGCATCAAATATCTGAGGATGTATCCTATTTTGATTTATTGCAACCTTTGCCAATTCAGTACATGCATAAAAAAAAGGTGGACCATCGATAGGCTCAAAAATACAATACGACAAAAAGCGATTTTTACACAATCCATCCAATCTGGATCTAGGATTGAGATTTACCTCCTTTGGGTAAGTGTCTGTGTAGACCTGCTCATTCTCTTCTCTACCAACATACATGAATTCGCAATACATCTTTTCAAACATAATTGGGCCTTCAAAAATAATTTCTTCCTCATCACCTTTCTTGAATGAAATTGGCCTTAAAGTGATGTTGATTGATGCAAGTGGTGGACTATTGGGCTTGCTCAAATCAGCAAACAACTTCTCAGCAAATGAGTGATCCAAAGCTCGTTGGTTCGTGAAAAGTGAGGCATGCTGGATATTTTTGCTTTCTATACGATACATTGTATTTTTACCCCATATGTACCCGATGCATCAATTACAAAATTATCTAGATTGACATTTGCATCACCCCCAAAATCAAGGATTTGCTCTATCTCAACCGTACGCCCTTCATCGTCCGATACATTGCAATAAGAGCCGGATTGCATTCCTGATCGATCCACTCTCGACTCCAAAAGTCTTTTCCCTACGGTCTCAATAGCTTTTGCAGTCTCTCTTCCAATTTGATATAGAATATGCATATATAAAAACAAAAGTATATATATATATATATATATATATATAGATATCTATATAAGATACAATTATATATATGTGGTATATACATATATATATATAATACTTAAAAAAACGTGGCCTCGCAACCTCCCACCGTGGCAAGAGGTTCTGAATTTTTTTTTATTACATATGTATATATGCATATTTTATATATATATATATATATATATATATATATAAGATACAATTATATATATGTGGTATATACAAATATATCACCTATATATATATATATATATATATATATATATATATATATATGTAGATATAATAAGTTAAGAAATGTGGCCTCAGAACCTCCTGCCGCGGCAGGAGGTTCTGAATTTTTTTAATTATATATGTATATATATTCTTTATATATGTATTAGATGCTTTAGAACCTTCCGGTTAAAAATTTTTAATCAAAGGTATCCGATAGTTCTAGTTTTTGTGGAAAGGAATCTGTCTAAGACAGAAACTGCATTTCAACAAAACAGCAACCACACCCCCGCAAAGGGCCAGCATGCGGTTCATAATATTCCAAACCGTAAGGCGAGAACCTACAAAACCACAATTTCAAGCTTGCGACGACCAACGGGTCATTGGACCGCAGATAACCACCACCATAGTTCATGCGGTTCTAGCGGGAGGTTCTGAATATTTTCATCAAAAAAAAATAACTTAGAACCTCCCGCCACAGTCCCTCTACGGTCCTCTACGGTCTCTAATGCGGTCCCTTTGCAGTCCTCTGAGGTTCCTCTAAGGTCTTATCCGACCCTTTGAGGTCCCTAATGAGGTCCCTCTATGGTCTTTTGTGGTCCTCCCGCCACGGCGAGAGGTTCTCAATTTTTTAAGACAAAAAATGAAATGCTCCGAGTTTTTTTTTAAACAAAAAATGAAACACTGAGAACCTCCTGCTGCGGTGGGAGCACCGCAGAGGTCCACAAAGAGACCGCATTAGGGACCGTAGAGGACCGTAGAGGGTCGCATAGGACCTTACAGTTTCTTAATTATGTAACAAAGATAACTATTGAGATGGGGAGGAAGTTTATCTATCTTTGTGAATAGATGTTCATTATGGGATTTATGAATTGCCACGTGTCAACAACGTGTTGAACTCATAAAAAAGCAAATGTGATTGATTTGGCTTTTTCGGAAAGCCATCTTATTGTCTTTAGCCACAATTCTTGGAAATGGAGAATTTCAGAATCTATATATACTCATGAGTTCTATCATGCTTCTAGAAATACTTATGGGATAATTGTTGTCTTTTTCTTGTGCTCTTCTCTCTTTGTTTTTTGAAAGATATATATAATTAAAAATTGCACACAAAACATAAAGACATTAATAACTTTTAAAAACGGAAAAGTGAATATTAGTAGAATTAAATGATGAATAACACTAAATGTCTACAAAACAGAAATCATAAATTGATAAAACCCAAAAATAAATAAAAGAATAAACAAATTACAAGAATAAACACATTGAAAGAAATTTAAAAAATATACAAATAACATCACATAATCATAACATTGATAGATTAAATATTCAAAACAGTGAATAAAATATAAAATGTAAAATAACTTTAATAATACAAAAAAAATTGAATATAATTCAAATAATTATAAAATAACTAGAAAAATATATCAATAAAAAAATAATATAACGATTAACAAATCATCAAAAAAATTGAATATATCTATTAATAAATTATAAAAATTTAATAACCTGATTATTTACTAGAATATTAAAATAAAACTATAAATAAATAAAATATAAAATAACACAATAAATTAGATATATAAAAATGAAATACAACAAAATAAACTCTCAAAATAAATGTATCAATAATATAATTCAAAAATAAAATCACAAAAAGAATATAAACAAATACAATAAAGTAAAAAAAATTAATGAGAATAAAAAAGTACAAAACATATTAAAAAATATTAAAAAACAGTTACTATTTTAAAAAATAATTAAAAATAAAATCTATAAAACTAAGAAAAAAACAAAAACTTTAAAAGAATAATGAAAAACAATAATGCAAATTACAAGAAAAAAAAAGCCTTTAAGGTCAAGGACTAAGGGCCTTGGGCTAAGGACTAATCGCCTATGGATATGGCATTGGGCTAAGGGCTAATTGTCGACAACCAAGGGCTTAGGGCCAGCAGCTAAGAACTAACCTCCAACAACTAAGGTTCAAGGTCTAGGGACAAAGGGTCGAGGGCCAACATGTAAGGGTCAAGGGTCATGGTCTAAGGACCATGGGCTAACTGGCTGAGGACTGAGAGTCAAGACCCAATGGCCAAGAACTAAGGGCCAAGAGGCAAGGGCTAAGGGCCAATTGCTGACTACCGAGTGCTAAGTGTCAGTGGCTACGAACTTAGGGCTACTGGCTAAGAACTGAGGGCCAACTAGCTAAAGATTGACTTCGGCCAACTAGCTAAGGACTGAGGGCCAACTAGCTAAGGACCAAGGGTCGAGGGCCAACATCTAAGAGCTAAGACTAAGGGCCAACTGACTGAGGGGTAAGGGCTAAGGGCCTAGATATTAGGGCCAACAGCTAAGGGTCTGAGGACCAAGTGGCAAGGGGTAAGGGCCAAACTTTAAGGACCAATGGCAAAAGGCTAAGGAAGATCCACTAATATTTTATGAAGATATTTAAATTACATAAAACTATTTCAAGATAATTTCAAACAATTTCAAAAACTGGATATATTTATCCAGCTATTTACATTGTGTGTTATAAATTTACATCTATGTATGTATGTATGTTCCAACGTATGCTGACATCATAATTTCTCTCTGTGTGTGTAGGGCCTGCAATGAAAAACGATCGTGAGAAAAATGTCCGCGTTGTCTTGCTATATCGAAAAGAAGTCGTTGTATTCGGTCAAATTTTGAGTACTGAACCAAGCCATATGTGTTTTTTTTGCAAAATTGGCACAAATAAATGCATGGTGAGTATATCAAAAGTGCTCAAGATGGATTGTCCATTGCCATACCCACAAACGGGTATCACTCATCTTGCAGACATTTATGATAATTTGTTGGACTTAATGGCAAACAGATTATTGTGGGATAACAATGTCGTGGTGAAGATTGACGATCTTGTAGTCTTGGCATGTCATATTTATAACATCAATGATATTGTTGATTGTATGGATTTTGATGGAAATATAGTTTGTTCAGCTAGCTTCAAAGGTTACTACAGTTTTGATAAAAAACAGTTGTTTGCCACTGTAAAGTTAATATTGGTAACAAATGAAGGAACCATTCAAAATGCCATGGCAGATGACAGAGTTCCATTTTACTCACCGAATAAATCGATGATATGGTGTGTATCGAAACTTTCTTTACATGCTACGAATGCTAGACACATATCGTTTGACGAGACAATGAATGAGTATTACACTTATTATGATCGCAATTACAACAGATCATCAACAGCGTGGAAGATGTCAATCATAATAATAGTACAAACTTCAAACAGATTAGGTATAGTTCAGATGTTCTCACCGGTGTGGATGATATCAATGCCCATGATGTGACTGATAGCAATGCTACAAGACCAGCTTTGTACAACTCTGATGTTTTGACAAGCGTGGACGATGTAATTGGTTATGATCTGACATGATCGACATACAACTCAGACATCCTAATTGGGATAGACGATGTGGTTAACAATAATGTATCTCGGCGAAATGGATCTAGTAAAAATTTATTGATGCATATGAGAAATGTCAATGTGGAAAATGGACATTGCAATCCATCTCAAGCAAATGCTATCACCGACAGTCACGGTTATAGACTTTCTCAAATGGCAAGACAATCCAAGAAGACAATAGGTGCATCCTCTGCAGCATTGCTTTCTACTGCTTCTAGACAACATGATTCAGATTTTTCTATGTTTGACTTTGATGAAGATGATGAGATAGGTAATTGGAAATGTTAAAAGAATCTGTATCAAGAGTTGGTCAATCACACGAGAAAAGTTTTGAGAGTCCAATGCAACATTATCCAAGTTTCGAATCTTTTGGAGCTTCTCGAAACTGCAAAAGAAAGCATGTGCTTGCATTCGTCACTCTGAAGAAGACAGATTCTGTTTTATTGCTAGAATATATAAAAGAGACTTTGATGCAGCCTTGTTGTAAAAAATTATGTATACGCAAAATCACTTACAAAGAATGTGAAGACTTGAGACTAAGTGTTTGGAGAAAGCGAGGATCAGATAGACATAATTACTTTTTTTGAAGGCAAGAGATAATTCGAACATTGCATGCAATATATGGGAAGCCCCCTATTTAAGACTCAAACCTGTAGTTTCAGGTAAAACCATATGTTCAAAGGCATTTCAAGATCTATTGGGAGTTTCCCATGGATTGGATTGTTTTCGTAGATAATCTTAGAGGCACGCAAAAATATTGTCTATAAATTTCATGGGAGCACAGGTACATTAAAACAACGTGCACATCCAAGATGGGGACTTGCTATTATGCGTGGAATCTTAGAAAAGCATGCTCTACCCCAACCACATCTTCAACATAAATCAAAAGATGGAGTAGTTCATTGTAAACATCATCTCCCTCTTGGCATGTCTAAAGGTGATGTCGTCAATTCCATCAACAAAGAACTTCAAGAAACTAGCATGTCCACAATCTCCAAAAATACTTGTATCGGTTGTGGAGACATGAGTTTCGATATGTCAAGACTCCAACAAAACAAGAATGTCCAAATGCAAGATTTGTGATGAGCTACAAAATGCGATCAAAACTTCTACTGATATTAAGGTGCGAGATTGCCATATTGCAACGAGAAATCGGCACTTATTGCATGTTTTTGACTCGAGAAATCTATACACATATTGGAAAGAAGAATCAAGATCACATCCAGAGCAATCGTTGTGCCTTATTATTAATCACATGGATCAAAATACAAGAACATTGTCCCATTTCAAAAAGACTCCTCCAAGATTGGAGGGTGACCGTTTTTTGAAAATGCATATTTGTGGAGTGCTAGTTCACGGATTCAAATTGCTCTGTGATGTATGGATAGACACCTTGCATCTGCATGACAACAATCGGGTGGTCACATCCATTATGCAAGCAATACGAGAGGTGCAACTTACATGCGGCAATCTCCCTCCCATCTTCCGTATTCAAACTGACAACTATTAGGGAAAATAAAAATAGATTCTCTTTGGTCTTTGTTCTATGCTTGTGGCACATAACATATTTCAGACTGTTGAAATGGGGTTTTTGATGGTTGGACACATGCATGAAGACATTGATCAAGTTTTTAGTGTAATCTCTAGGGCATTGAAATGTAAATTTGTTCTTACTATGCCTGACATGTTAGGACAAATTGGCCAAAAGATAGGTGGTGGTTGTACTGAAAGTACTAAAGTAGAGTTGTTAGAACGAATGGTGAATTGGAAAGGATTCATAGAGCCATTTATTGTTCGTGGAAATGATGGTCAAGCACATTCCGATCCTCCTACTTTTGTTTTCAAATGTTGAATGGCAAATCGACCATGCAGTGGAAGTATTATTGCACTGATGGAGACGATACATGGAGTGAACCTTTTAGATTGTTGCACTCTTTGCCTTCAAAAGAGGAAGCGATCTTTTTGGCACCCACAAATGAACTGGACAATTATGAGATGAAAGAATTGATATCCTTTCATAAATATGGACAATATATGTGCGAGAAGTATCCAGAATACAAAGATTAAAATTTTCTCATCTATGGATGAAATCACAAAACTTCTTGAGTGCCTCACAAAACAAAAGAATTTGCCACTATCAACATACAACCAAACAACTTTTTGGCCAAAATCTTTTACGATTGCTTTTCAACCTTCAGGATGCATCCCTTCTAATGTGAACACTAAAGCCGAAATGGATACAATAGAACTCACACCTTTTCATTATTGTGGGCGGCAAGGAGATGCACCATTATCAGAATTCATACCCACAAGTATAGAGGCTGTTATGAACAAATTTGTTGCAATACGACCTCCAGATGAAGATCTTGCAGCGGGAGCCTCATTTTGGATGGCAAAGGTTGTCGGATTAGGGACTGATGATGATGGTATGGTCACTTCACTCAAAGCATTATGGTATGAACCTAAATCCACTCAGAGACATGGAAACAATCCAATTGACAACGAAGAATTATACGAAGACTATCTTTCAAAAGATTGGGTTCCAAACAACGACGGTGTAGAAGATGTAGATATTGATGCTGTGATTTTTATCACAAGAAGCAAACAGAACAGAGCATCAAACAAGTTCATTATCTGGACACATGGCTCATTTAGAATTGAAAGAAATTCTGCTTATGGTTATGCTTAACAGCTTCAGCCAATTTCCTACACACATTAGTCAGAATTGTCGCTCTCTGGTGATGCCTGAAAATCCACGTTAGAGAACTGAAATTCAGTAAGAGATGAAAAGTATGTGTAATGCAGACAGAGAGGTATCACAAAAGATGGCATACTGCACTCAGTTAGGTGCTATGGATGCGGAGGAAAACACCGCCATGCTGAATGTCCACACCGAGGGGATCCATCAACATTTGGTCCCTCGTGTTCACAATGTGGAGTTAATCATCCATGCCGAGATTGCCCAATGAGAAATTCACAAATAATCAGGAGGCATTTGGCCTATGTAGACCGACATGCACCTGGGGTGACCCTTCCACCTCGAACGTACTACAAAAGAAAAATCTTAGTGCCACTGGGTTATGAAGCGAGTGACGAAGAAGACAATCTAACAAAAGTCCCAAGGTACGCAAAGATACCCTTGGGCAAACAAGTAGAATCCATCAAGCCAATGATCGTCGAGGAAGTCAAGACACTGGCAACCGAGGAAGTCTGACAGATTCTATTAGGGTTTTTTTCGCAATCAATGCGAAGAATTCTTAGTGATGAACTACAAAGGGGACTAGCGTCAATAGGGCAACTTGAAGGCAATTCAGCACATGATCCAAGGAAAAGCGCAGTCATGCAGCCTTCAACGGGGAAATGCAATGACCAAGGGAAGACTAAGGTTAATGATTGCCCCTCAGCCAACAAGATTCAACCAAAGTCTCCTTGTTCCATAATGTAGCAGCCCAAACCAATGCCAAATCTGGATATACTCATTTTTCAAAGGCCAAATCCAAGGAATCCAAGCCCAAATAGGCCTACAGTATTGCAAGCACCAGTGCCTACAATGACAAAGCCTTGTCCTCAATCTATGATATTGACTGCTGAGGAAAGTCGTCAAGTTATGGCATACCTCGAATACCTTGACAGACAAGAAAGTCAAGGTAGTGTTAAAATTGAAAAACAATCCATATTGATTTCTTGGCTTGCTACAAATGTTGTACCATGCAAGTATGTAGCTCATTAAATGCAAAATGCCAAGTTTGGCCTACATAGAACTCGAGCTACATGGTTATGTATTATCTATTTTGATAAATGCAACTTGCATATAGTTTGTAGACATAGAATTAGCATGATTATGCTTGTAGAAACTCGTGGCAATTCACATGCATTAATTGTAAGTGATCCATAGTGACATGCAAGGCATGCACAAAGTTTAATGGACACATGCATGATGATTTGGACATTTCTAGTTAGAACTAGTACACTTGTAAAAAGTTGGTAGACTTTCATGCATGACAAGTGACAAATGTCACATAGACTCTAGATGTCACTTTAGATGTCATTTTGGAATGGATGGATGTGGTTCTACCTCAAGCTACCTCAATCTCCATAAATATGTGTAGCTCTTCACACAATCAATAATGAAGAACCAAATTTTTGTAGCTATCTTATGCCATTTTGGATCTAAACAGATATTGCTTGTTATCTCCCTAGCTTTCTCTCTCTAACTCGTGTTGAGGCTAATGCTCATACACTGAAATCTTGTACTTTTATTCATACTTTGATTCGTTGCTATTATATTCTGTTGATTAGCATGCTAGATTGTGAATTAGCCATTTCTTTTGAACTAGATCTTGTTGATCAATCTAGAATCAGGTTATAGTGCCAATCACAAAGCTTAATCAAGATCAATCACTCTTGTGGACATTCTCCACACATGTGAATTCTGGAAATTTTGTCAGCTAGCACGTCATATCTACCTTACAATTTGGGGGAGTCTATGACATTGGGACCAGTTGCGCCGATCTACGAGAATCCATTATATGAGCAAGATTTATCTTGGGATCCTTCGATGGAATGCCTCGACTACCCAATTGTCAATGAACGAGGTTACCTGGAATGGCCACCAAACCCTTATGGGTATTATTGAAAATCTGGCAAGTCCAAGTTCTTGTTGATCGCCATCATCGAATAAAGCCTCAGGTTTTACGTAAGCGAATACTATCCACGCTTTTCCTGAAACATCCATGTCCCAGCAATAAAACAACCGACAACAGTGCCCCTCCATGACAATTGCAACCTAGTGCCGAGGGACCGGCACTACTTTGGGCTGAGGACCCTGTTGTGGGTATTTTCTGTATATAAATAAACAAGTGGGTCCCACCACTTAAAATATTTTTGACCAAGCCTTACCTAGTAGGCCTCGCCACAATACATTGTATAGTTAGAATAATAAGTGCGAGGGCACTGGCGTCCTGCGTGTGTAAGCCCAACACAATGAGCACGCAAAATGGTTAGGTAGAACTTTAATAAAAGACTTTTGGCCTAAATAGAATAAAATAATAAAAACTCCAAAGTCAAGTTACATGGTCCTAAGTTGAGAAAATCTCAAATGAATCATGTGAGTTTGGTCCTCTTATTGAACCATTAGATTGCAATAAGTTTAGTTTTAATGGCTAGGATTAGAATTCTAGCCAATTAGAAAGGGCCAATGAGAGCCAAGACGGCCTCCTCTCTCAATGGTATAAGGAGGCCATTTTCCATTGTAAAGCATCATCTCGATTCTTAATAAAGCTCCTGCTCTTTCTATTTTTATCTCCATCTCTAGCTATCTCTCTCTCCTTCCTTGGTTGGGACCGAATAGTTTGGGGAAGGTGCTCGGGCCTCCCAAGCCTTTCTGAACAAAGGCTCACTCTCTCTCTCTCTCTCTCTCTCTCTCTCTCTCTCTCTCTCTCTCTCTCTCTCTCTCTCTCTCTCTCTCTCTCTCTCTCTCTCTCTCTCTCTCTCTCTCTCTCTCTCTCTCTCTCTCTCTCTCTCTCTCTCTCTCTCTCTCTCTCTCTCTCTCTCTCTCTCTCTCTCTCTCTCTCTCTCTCTCTCTCTCTCTCTCTCTCTCTCACTGTATCTATTATGATCCAGAAATATAGTTTACAAGATAGCTAAACAGAGAATTACAAGAGTAGTTAACGCTAACCAACTAATCAATTACTCTCCATTTTACTACATGTTTCAGCTGGGTGTGAAGTTTAAGACTCCAAGCCCGTTAAGCTGTCAGCTAGCAAAGCGAAAGATTCTCTTTCGTTTCTTTTTGTTTTGCATTGCTTTGTGGTTTTTGTGGTCCTGGAGGCATGTTTAATTTTCGTGAATGGTTCGCGAATCGTTCATCCTGGAGGCATGTTGACTTTCGCAAATTGTTTGATCTTCGCGAATAGCTCGACCTTTGAGTCAAGGCATGTTAATTTTCGCGTTGCGGCAAAGTTGCAGGAGTTCACCATTTCTGACAGGAAGTGTTCCAAAAATAATGTAAGTAAAAACAAGAGGCTCTCCTCGGTTAGAGAGACAAAATCAATGATAGCTCTCGGGTAGAGAAAGAAAGCTAGAAATTCAATAACACTCAAAATCCACTCAATCTCCAAAATCAATTAACATAGAATGAGTAGAACAATGATACTAGTAGCTCCACGAGCTAATCCACACTCAAAGATGATTGGACCTCACATTTACAACCTCCTAATTTTATCCATCTCTCCATTCTATTGGACCATTCTCAAGCATATCTCAAATCCTATTAGGACCAATGGTACTTCCACCTCTTAATATCATTGGACCTATCATTAAAACATGGTATGTTTGCATCCATATGATATTATTCTGAAATTCGCATTTCATTTCTCTTTGCATATTGCATTTATTTGATGATTGGGATGCAATGCTAACTAATTTTCCTAGATGGGCATGCTTGGTTGAATTAGAAGCATCTGGGGAGTCTGAGAGGTAAAATGAAGTTTTGGATGGAATGAAACATTACCAGTGGGGTGGTGAATGGAAAAAATAAATGATAATAATAATCATTATGGACATTTATCTAATCTTTTGAGAGGATTTGTGAAGATTTTTATGAGTGAAAAAAATGAGTGGAGAGAATGATGAGTGTTTTTCATTTTTCTTCTAATAGTTTGGAAATAGATTTGAAAATTGGATCTAGAGTTTTCTATGTGAGGAACTAGATATACTTGATCTTTAAGTTTTGATCTTTCAATCCGATCAATAGATGAGTAAATGTGAGGATATACATATATTTGATAGATTCAATACCTTATGAGACAAAAAGAGTTTGTAAGGAGAGGATAGGAATTTTTCGAGAATGAAAATCTCAAGATAATGGTATCAACAGAGATAACTCTATTAGATAGGTTGCATATACACTTATCCGGAGGACGTTAAACACAAAAAACTTGAGATTGCATCCATAATTGAGTACCAAAATGAAATAAAAATTGCATTTCCATTTTCCTATTTGCACGGGATCTGAAACATTGGGCATTACACTATACTGATGGGAATGGGAGCATTTCTTTCTTTAGACACATGGATGGGTATGTTTACAAGCTATGTTTTGAAGAATTTTTGTTGTTGATGAATTCTAAGGATTAATCAATGGCTTTAGATTTGGCTGCTATTCTAAAGAGTGGTTAACATCACACTATATTGTGTGTTGAGGCACTTTTTGCTATTGATGCATTTTTTTGGATCCGTTCGTATGGAAAATGAGCTATTTGAAGTTTATTTGATTCCTATAAGAGGTTTTATAATGGATATTTTCTATTTTTAATAGGTTAATTGACATGACACTAGCAATATTGCTATACTTAGTCATGATGCCAATTTTACTCTATAAGGGTTAGAGATGATACCTATTGTAATAAGTGCCTTACAATTGGCATAATTAACGTTAATTAGAATTTACGGTTTTTGGGTATTGCCGAGACTGTAGATGACAATGTACTCATTTTATTGTCATTAATAAAAAATGCCCAAATGCTTTCAGTTACTGCCTTAAAGTTCAAGGGGGTGTCCTAAGGTTAAGGGTTTGAAGACACGTTCAATTGCAGTTTCTAATGACGAGCAGTTTATGATTTAGAATGTCTTACTAAGGAAAAGAAGTCTTTTAGAGGATACAAGACTTAAGGGAATAGTTCCCACTCCATCTATTCTACATTCTTGATCACTTGTTAGAATAGACTTTTTACAACCTGCAAAAGGTACAAGAGTTGAGAAAAAATCCTTTTGGAATGTCATGTGGGAACTAGCCCCACTATCAATGCACCATGTGTCATTGGAGTAGCTCTTTGATGTTGATGTAGAAGCCATGAAGGATGAATCCACTTCATCCTCATCTTCCTCAAGAGTGAGGTTGCCTTGTTTGCTCTCTCCTTGTGCATTCTTCTTCTTGAAACACTCGGATGCAAAGTGCCCCTTCGTTCCACAAAAGAAGCACTTGAGTTTGGCTTTGTTCTTCTTTCCACCTTTGGAGCTTGATGGTTGATCATCATTCTTGGTCTCCTTGTGTTGGATCTTCTTCTTTGACTTTGCCTTTCCCTTGCTTGAGAAGTTGGCCTTCTCATCACCATCATGCAACTTTAAGGATCCAATCCTTTGCTTGACATGAAGGATCCTACTCTCCTCGGCTACAAGCACACTATGAAGCTTGTCTATGGAAGGTAGTGCATCTTGAATAGCAAAGCTTTGTACAAGATTAGAGAACTCATTTCCAAGACCATTCAAAATGATTTGAACAAGTTCATCATCATGAATACCCTCACTAATGATGGAAAGTTCTTTGTTGAGAGATTTAATTCTCAAGACATACTCTTGAGCACTCTCATCACTCCCTCTAATGCTTTGAAGAACTTTATTTCTATTCATAAGAACTCTAGAGGTATTTTTGGATACATAAATCCCTTTGAGGTAGTTCCATGCCTCCTTGGCCGAGGTACAAGATGCTACTTTCTTTAGAAGTTCATTACTAACATTCATTTTCAAGCAATGTAATGCTAGTCTAGCTCTCTTTTTGTACCTCACTTGATCTTGACCTCCTTGAGGTTCTTCTTCAGCTCCTATGACAAGATCAAACATATCTTGGAGCACTAGTAGTGACTCCATTCTTACTTTCCAAGTTGAATAATTATTAGAATTTAGTCTTTCCCTAGCCTCAAGAAGATAGGCTCCAATTGAACCCATTCTAACTAGTAACAAGTACAACAAATGTACTATTCAAAGGCTCTTCCTTCTTTCTTTCTCAAAATTTAGCTAAAATGCTACTTTCTTGAATCTCACTAGACTCAAGAGGCAAGATCTATAATGATATTGAGCTCAAAAAGATTTGGGAAAGTGTGTTCTACACAATTTATTCACTTAGAACTTTGGATTTGATTTTTGGAAGTGCCAATGCCTTCCTATGATGTTTAGAATTGGTTTTAGTTTCACTCTTGAACTAAAAACGTAAGCCTCAAACTCTCTCACAAGGATTTGTAGGTTTAATAAGATTCTAACACCATTCACTCATCAAATCTATAATGAAAACAATGGTTTTTCATAAGCACATCACTAGTTTCACTCTACACAACTTGTTTGAAGCTCAAATATTGAAAAAACACAAAGTTTTGGTGAAAGTACAACTCCAATAGCCTCTCACACATGTGAGAAGTACTTCTGAACTTTACACACTAATCTGAACCTCAACATCACAAGTAAACTATTAGAAAAGGTCGCCCTCCTTCAAAGTGACCCTAGCACCAATGCTTTCACCAAAATGAAGATTCTTGGATCATCAACTAAGCTCTTTGACTTGGCTCTGATACCATGTCAAATTTCAAAGTTTATGGACTGAAATTGATCTACAAATTATCACAAAGAGTGACTGGTAGCTTGGGATCTTGATCTATATCAAGACTAGCTTCCAAATCTAGCTTCTACTTGACAATCTTTGTAATTCCAAGCAAGAACAATGAAAAAAGATGATCCACGGGATGCATAGGATGCTAATTCTGCCATACCAGATCTGATCCTTTTTGGCAGTCCAGCATAGTATTTTGTCATGATGATCCGTTCAGGAATCAGTGGATTACAATCCTTCACTAATTGGATGATTCGATAGGTATAGTCTCGGATTGTTTCATTATGGAACTTTTTTAGTTTGGTTATTTTTGCATTGGTGGTCTCCATAGTTCAACACTACAATGTCGCAAAGTAGCTGGTTGGTGAATTGCTTCAAGGTTTGCTCAATGACGCTGGTATTCCAAACTTTTTTTTTTTTTTTGTTTTTTGTTTTTTTTAGAAGATGGAGAAGAAGAAGAAGAAGAGAAAAGAATCGGTGAATGGTGGATCAATATGGATGAGAATAGAGACAAAAATGGATTTATCTGATAGAGATGGAGATAGAAAATGGAATAGAGATAGGATAGAAGAGTGATGGATGGTTGGTAACTGATATGGAGATCACTTACCAAAGAGACGTGCTAGTTTAATTTTTTTTTTTTATGATCTTTCTCTTTTTTTAAGGGAATAGAACCGTCGTAGTCGTGGGAGGAGGCTATCTGAAAGATAGAGTCGCTCACCAACGAGGCTTAGGTTCTTTTCCAATTTTATTGTTTTTTATTTTTTTTATTTTTTAAGGGAATAGAACCGTCAAAGTCATGGGAGGACTATCTAAAAGATAGAGAAGGCTCACCACGCTGAGGTTTTTCTTCCAATTTTTAGTTTTTATTTTTTTTAAGGGAATAGAATTGTCGTAGTCGTGAGAGGAGGCTATCTAAAAGATAGAGTCGCTCACCAGCAAGGCTTAGGTTCTTTTCCGATTTTTAGAGTTTTTTTTTTTATTAGTTTTTTTTTTGACTATTTTGAAAAAATGGCTGGGAACTAACTCTTGCAGAGAATCTTGTGTCCTTGTCTTAGTGAGACTAAGATGGAACTTCAAAAGGCTCTGTGAAGGTTAGTTTAGACAGTTCTAAAAGTTATGGCCTCTAACCCATTTTCCCGCCTAATTTTCCTGCCAAAAACAGATTTTTCATGTTTTTTGAATTTTTATAGGTTTTTTTGGATTATGGAAGCGCATACATACCAAAAAAAAAAAATCACGGAAAAAAATGCCCAAGTAACCCCTCGACCACACTAAATTACCCTCGAAAAATTCGATTTTTGTTGAAAAATGGTGGAAAAGAGGAAGAGAGAAAGAGAGATAGCGAGAAAGAGAGAATGGAAAAAAGTGCTATGTGGCGAGACAAGAGTACATTAAAAAAACTAACACTTTAGTACATTCAAAACAAAACAAGAAAAAAACACGAAATTTGACAAATCTAACACTAAACCCCCTAATCTACCCACAAAATCCGAGTTTTAGGTGAAAAAAGAGTGGCGAGGATGAAGAAAAGAGAAAGAGAGAAGAAGAGAGTGCAAGAAAAGCTATGCGGCAAGGCGAGTGTGTGACGCTCCCTGGCAACGGCGCCACTATTGTGTCGTCTTTGTAGCATAGAAGTTCACCACTGGGAGCGACAACATTGCCTTCACCTGCATAACAAGAGAGAGAGAAAAAAAAAAAAGTTCCAAGTAGCGAGAGGTTTGGGAGGCCCGAGCACCTTCCCCAAACTATTCGGTTGCTACTTAGAAATAGGAGAGAAGAGAGAGAATTCCTAGGTTGAGAAAGGCTTTGGGGGCTCGAGCGCCTACCCAAAGCTATTCTATCCCAACGTAGAGAGAGAGAGAGAGAGAGAGAGAGAGAGAGAGAGAGAGAGAGAGAGAGAGAGAGAGAGAGAGAGAGAGAGAGAGAGAGAGAGAGAGAGAGAGACAGAGTGAGCCTTGGTTAGGAAAGGCTTGGGAGGCCCGAGCACCTTCCCCAAACTATTTGGTCCCAACCAAGGAAGGAGAGAGAGATAGCTAGAGATGGAGATAGAAATAGAAAGAGCAAGAGCTTTATTAAGAATAGAGATGATGCTTTACAATGG
This sequence comes from Diphasiastrum complanatum, assembly GCA_029204225.1. Taxonomy (NCBI): domain Eukaryota; kingdom Viridiplantae; phylum Streptophyta; class Lycopodiopsida; order Lycopodiales; family Lycopodiaceae; genus Diphasiastrum; species Diphasiastrum complanatum. Next base: position 45,635,697 of record CM055105.1, read on the forward strand.
AAAATGGCCTCCTTATATAGTTGAGAGGGGAGGCCATCTTGGCTCTCATTGGCCCTTTCTAATTGGCTAGAATCCTAATCCTAGCCATTCAAACTAAACTTATTGCAATCTAATGGTTCAATAAGAAGAGGACCAAACTCACATGATTCATGTGAGATTCTCTCAACTTAGAACCATGTAACTTGACTTTGGAGTTTTTATTATTTTATTCTATTTAGGCCCCAAGGCTTTCTACCTAACCATTTTGCGTGCTCATTGGGTTGGGCTTACACACGCAGGACGCCAATGCCCTCACACTTATTATTCTAACTGTACAATGTACTGTGACAGGGCCCACTAGGTAAGGCTTTTCCAACAGTATTTTAAGTGGTGGGACCCACTTGTTTATTTATGTCTAGCAAATACCCACAACAGCGTCAGGCCGCCAACGAGCGAGACACTGACCATCTCACTCTAAAAATCAAACTGATAATTTAATTGCTCTTTTTTCGTGCATTTCCTTGTCTTCCGTTGTCTTCCGTTGTCTTGATTGCTAGAATGAAATGTGTTCTGTGATGTGTAGCGAGATCTGCGAAACCTGTCAGAAAGGCAAACAACATCAGAATCCATTCACACATGAGGTTCTTGAGCTCGTCCACTTAGATGTCTGTGGACCGATGAAGATATGAGCTGAACATAGCGAAAGAGTAGAGCGTCAGGCCGCCAACGAGCGAGACACTGACCATCTCGCTCTAAAAATCAAACTGATAATTTGATTGCTCTACTTTCGTGAATCTCCTTGTCTTCCACTGTCTTGATTGCTAGAATGAAATGTGTTCTATGATGTGTAGTCGCATGTCTAGGTTCCTGTGAGCTTCCACACAAGAGAAAATTCAAAGAAACAAAATTGTTTGCAACAACGAAATAAAACCGTTCGCAACACTTCCCACATGTGTGAGTGAGAGTTGGAAGTGATTAAATGCATGTAGTAGTGTGTTTTTGCCATTGAATCAAAGATAGATCTTGAATCTCAATCTAGTCTTGATCTTAGTCCATTGACATGCTTTAGGAGATCACAAAAACATGTAGTGGACACTCCACACGTGTGAAATCAACACTAACTATCTTGAGTTTGCATCACAATCTACTTTTGGCCAACATGCAATCACAAGCATAGTGCACCAATGGATAATAGAACCCAAGAAAACCATGTATAAGCATGAAATGAGATAGAGAAGAGAGAAGATCACTCTCTCCACGAGTTACATCCTTTTATAACAGGTCCAAAACCTATTTGGACACTTGGCTTTCCCTTCAAAATGCTAACCCTACTATTTTTGGGTCTAGATTCAAAGTATCCAACATTCAAATTTGAATTTGCCCAAACTCGCCTTCTAACTTTTCCACACCATCCATCGAGTTAGGACCTCTCAGAAACTACTTGTTGATGGATTAATGCAAGTCAGTGGCTTTGGTCATAAACAATTTGTCTGCAGATTTAATCGTAAACTGTAACTCTACAGAAATATACAGACTGTGTAAAAACATGAAAAATTTATAGGTCTGGATAAAATTTGGACGAACATTAAAATATCGATTAGTCAATTAGTAGGAGAATAATAAAACATAGTCAATTGTCGCCAATGCATTCGTCCATCTCACAATATCCATTTCTGAGTCATAATGGCCTCCCTTAGCTTGGCTTGGGCGATCGATTGTGTGATCGGTGGTTGACGATCCATCATCGGCTTTAGGTGTAATTGGTTTCACCGCCCATGTGGTTGGATCTACCTTTATAGTCTGCTCTCGGTTTTTTAAGGTGAGTTTTTTCGGTTTTTCAGTTGTGAACTACTTGCACAATCCTCAACCAACGTCGTTCTAGTAAAATGTGGTAGGAATTCCGGCTATTTTTAGTAGAATGTCATCAGCTACACCTTTTGGTTTTACACAGGATTGATCTGCTAATTTGATGGCAAACCTTGTTGGTTTCGATCCTTGTAGACCCCATTTTTCATACAAAATAGTGAAGATCAAATTTACACCTGATTTTCCATCTACCACTTCTGCTTCGTCCTCGAATCTTTTGTGCTTGATTGGCAGGGTGATGTTGTGCTCTTCACTTTCCCATGCTACCCCAATATGGAGGACGTTGTTGGTTCCTTCGTAGTCCACATAGTATAAGCGCTCCTTCATGTTAAAATTGAATAACAATCCATATTGATTTTTTGGCTTGCTACAAATATTGTACCATGCAAGTATGTAGTTAATAAATGCAAAATGCCAAATTTGGCCTAGATAGAACTCGAGCTACATGGATATGTAATATCTAGATTGATGAGTACAACTTGCATATAGTTTGTAGACATAGAATTAGCAAA